>OX596381.1:110416465-111016465 GCA_951394425.1 Tipula unca
AATATATATTTTTTGTTTTTTACAATTGCATATATAGATATTATAGAAACAAATTATATAACAATATAGTCAAAAATTGTAATTCCCAACTAGATTTATTTCATATTCTTTCATTCTTTTCTATTTCCCTTCTTTAAATAAACTATATTGTTGTGCAGAAGATTTTTTGCCGTTTGATTCTTCACTTGTTATTCAATATTACATATTTTATACTATTCTTTTTTCTATATATACAAAATGATATGACCACACCTACAAAAAAGTTGTTTTTCGTTTTTCGAAACCAACACAAATGTTACTACAAGCCTGATTCAGACAGTGAAAACTCAGATACCCTCTTACATTTAATACCTTAAACTTGAAAGCAAAACCAACACAAATGTACTAGAAGCCTGATTCAGTAAGTGAGAACACGCATACTCTTTTACCAAAATCTTCTTTATTAAAAAGTTTGAGTATTCCATAATTTAAAGAGACAAACTGTCTATTTTTTATTGCATCGGTTGTGTACATATTCGTCGCAAAATAGTAATTAAAACCGAAACAACTAATATCAATATATTTTGTTTTGTTTTTTTCACAAAAGAATATGAAGGAAAATAAACAATTACATTAGAAATAGCAACAAACTTCATATACTTTTTTTTGCACCAATACAACCTTAAAGATGCAAAATTAAAGTAGTATACGATTTTGCTTTTACATTTCATAGCTTATATTTCAAAACAAAATAAAAATACTCAAATCAAACCATTACCTTGAAAGATTAAATAATAAATTCATTGATACTTAAATCATAAAAAAAATGTTCGCTCTCTCTTTGAAATAAAGCTTTAGTGCGTATACTTTCTTTCGTTTAGCAATTATTTTTTCTGATATTATAAACCTGATTTTTTAAATTACTTAACAATTTTTAAATCTTGAAAGTTAATATTCCCTTAATTTTAATTTAAAAAAGAAATTTAGAAGCTAATATTACGGTTTTTCTCGTTTCCCTTTCCTATACCACATTTCCTCTAAACAGTTCGTTTGTTTATTTTTTAACGAACATTTTACGTGTCGTGTAATCTTACTCACTTGTATAGTATATTCAAATCCGTAACTCATTAGATACATGCCAAATTTAGTTCGTACACACAATCTAACTTAATTTCAAATAATATTTCGTTTAGTGTTAGTTCAAATTATGAAAAAAGAAGAGAATATATGTATAATCGAAAACGTCATTAGATACAAGCCAAATTCATTTTACACTTCTATGATTTATTTACCCTCCTATAGTTATCTGTTTACATACACGATATAAACTAAACTTGTGGAACGAAAACAAAACTATTTTGTAGGGGTTTGTGTCATCATTTTATATTTACAAGACTTACTATAAAGAAAAAAGAGTAGGATAATAAATGCAATATTGAGTAACAAATGAAGAAAACAAAGGCAACAAATCTGCTGCACAACAAAAAAATAGTTTATTTAGAGAAGATAAATAGAAAATAATGAAGTATATAAAATTAAAATTTGTTGGAAATTACAATTTTTCACGTGTAATATATTATGCACTTTGTTAATATAATCATGCCTATTCTATAACTCGGTTGGAAAATTTTCATTTTAAAAATTCCATTCCATTGGAGCTTAATTATTCTGTATCTCGTTGGACTGGAAGTTTATCTTTAATTTTTGTTTGTATTATCAGAATGAAAAAAAAATGGCATTTGGAAATTTTTATTTAAAAAACAGAAATTTCCAAAAATGTAATACATACATTATTTTTGGATCGTCTTAATGTTGCTTTATAACAATAAAATATTCATTGTTATGTATGTATGTATGTTAAAAAAGAATCTACATGTATTTTAGTAAAATTTTCGTTTTCCAAATGTAATACGTACAATTTATTGTTGGTTTTTTTTCGTATACCTTTATGCAAGGTCATGATTCTTCAACAGCAAATCCAACAATTTTTCTTGTTGTAATTTATTATTATCCCTGCAATTCTTTCAATTGACGACTGTTAAAATGAGTTTTGCGCAATACATATGTTAAAATATTTTTTAATTTTATTTTATTTTCATATTTTATGCAATAAAAGTTTGCCGCCAAAACGACATTAGTATGGCCAGATTAAATTAAATTTAATTTCATTGTTGAACTGAAATTTATCCTTTTAATACGTAATATTGATCTTTATTTATTGTGACATACTGGTTTTACACCGTAGATAGTATAATAGTAAACAAGTATAGCACTACTTATTTATAAGTGGATAGTTGTTGTGATAGGAAAAATTTGCGGTTCCATTTCTGGCTATTATCATAAAATCTTAAAATCTGTTTATTATTCGGTATTTCATTAAGTCTTAATTAACATTTAATAAAAAGTCTGATATTTTTACTTCTTATAATCGTTTTGGAATGCTATCGTAAGTTGTGGATAAAATCTACCAACAGTTGTTGATAAAGTCTACCAACAGGCCCAAAATTTCAACAATTTCATTCCCCAATTTATAATTTATAATTCCAACTGTATCAAGAAGTTTATTCTTTACGTATGTCTAAACATTTTCGATTATTTCGGGGCTTTCTGGCACCCAAGGCTATTTGAATGAAATACCCATATTATAACTCTAACCTCACCTCACCTCTCACAGTCACCCTCTTGGGTGACTGGCGTACGCAGGGCTATGCGTCATTTATGATATTTTAGTTTCATTAATTTAGTAGTTGTTATCGTTTTGATTATTTTTAACATTTGGTCAAATTCATATCTCATCCTTTCACACTATCGGATGACTAGTGCTTATTAATTGATATTTAAATGTATTTTTAACATATTCTAAAGCATGGAGTTATAAATTTCTTGATTTTCAAGCATTTTTCGTATAAATGAAGATGGACTTTCGTATCTATTGGACAAACTAGAAGGAAAATTCATTCAACTCATCCAGTATTCTTCCACGGGCAATACCTGGGTTTTTCTCCATCTCAACGAATTTTGCAAATTGTTCGTCATTAGCTATTTTCGGTTTATTTTTATTTATGAAAATTATATTTTTTTTATAATACATATAACAATAATATTATTTATTATAAGGCAACAGTTAATATTTATTACATTATTAATTATTGTAATACATAAAAAAATACAAAAACTTACGTTTTTGCCTTCCATTTTGTCTAGCGTAAAAAATACTATGTATATCAAAGTCAACAATTATTTTCTCGCTCAGTCGAGGCACAAAATTGTAGGTGAGGATATGTGACATTAGACTCACTCATTTCCTTTTAAAATTTCCCTTTTTTCGAATTCGTGTACTATGGTTTTTTCAAGTTCGCGATAAATATCCAGAACATTGAAAAATAAAGTTAAATTTTATTTTATTTCGATAATAGTGAATTAAAATGTGTAGTTTAGCATTAAATGTACCTTATTTATTGATAAAAAATTAAATTCATTTGGATTTTACTGAAAAAATGAGAAAATTCTTATCTAGAACTTCATTCAAACTCGAAAATTTTTGAATAAAAAAACACGACTAGTATAGAGCTTAAATAGCAAAACAAAAGAGCAAAACAATTGAGAACCTGTCATTTAGGACAGATATGTGCAATTACAAGAACATCACAAATACTAATGAAGCAAAATCGTGTATCACAAATCCTAATGTAACAAATTTAATTCAATATATCATTAATACGGTTGTTAATTTTTATATCAAATTGAATTAAATAAAACAAAAAATTATTAAAAACACTCTACTTCTTAATTTTATATGATAATAAACAGAAATGTGACCGCAAATTTTTTCTATCACAAATACTTATGAATCGGGTTGTATTAGTATACCATCCACTATCCGGTGTTAATCCGTAATTCGATAGTACATATGTATGTACATATATTAAAATATATTAGTATAATAGTTATCAAAAATTGGTATTATTATTTTTTTAATGTAAACTGAAACAGTGTAATTTTAACATTTTGATTACGTCACCGAAGAATTTTGAATGTTATCATTTGATACAAAATAAAATAATTTGTACTCACCGTATTAATGTATTGAGTGATACATGTAAAAATTTTGCTCGATAGGGCAATTAAATAAATCCCGCGATTGTCTTGATTTTATAAAACTAAAACCTGTAATACCTTTGAAATCTGTATATTCCTTAATGGCACAAAAATGATATTTAAAAATACTTTTAACTAATCAATCTCTTTATTTTGAATGTACAGTACAAATTATTGTCGGTATATTTAATTCAAAACTAAACTTAAGGGGGATTCAATGTTAGTTTGTTAAAGAGACGTTAGTAACAATGTTTTTAAGTAAGTTTAATTCATCGGCTTCTTTTACAATTATACAATGGTTGCAATATCGGGTTCTTTTTTAACTATTCAGTGGTGAAGTAGTAACTACTTACTATTGACGATTATAAAATTAGTGTACGCACCTTTTGTAGGAAAAATAAAATATACACGCATAAATGACTTTTGTGGTTTATCTAGTATGGACCTGGTTTTACACCGTAGATGGTAAAATAGCAAAAAAGTATAATACTATTCGGTGTAAAACCGAAGCTCGATAGTATAATAGTAAACTAAAATATGTCAGTATAATAATATAGGTATCAAAAATATAATAGATATTATATGTTTTTGTTTTATGTAGCGCAGCTTAATCCACTACCGGATTGTACCTCAAACTCCGAATTATTGTCGTGTGAAATGTACAAATCAAGTTCGGTAGTGAATTATCAATTATCCTTTATAATTCGTACAATGATTTGAATTTATTTTAATTTATTCTTAATCTGTACAATGATTTGAATTTTTCTTAATTTGTTATTTAAATAAAATGCTCTAAAACATTTTTATTTATTTATTCATAGGAAACATATTTTAGAATACTGTGTTGTTGTAAATATTTGTAAACCAATATTTCAAGCAATTGACACTAGTGGTGCGACTGTCACATAGATAATTCGATGCGTATGGAAAAACATGTGAAGTGGATTATCAACTCCACTTCGTTAGTGTAATTTTGACATTTTAACAAGATATTAATGTAAAATTCCAAATTCGTTATTATTTGATGCAAAATAAAAGTTGCTCTACTTAGGTTTATGTAATCAAATACCATGATTGAATAAAATACTCGTAGCTGCTTCAGAAAGCGCCTCTCGTGGAAAAAATAAATTCAAAATATAAACGCATAGACTTGTGATTTGTGTGGTATATTGACTATGCATATATTAAATAATCTGCGCTGTCTAAACTACAAGATTTAATAAACGACTTAGACTTAGGATTAAAAAGTACTCAATTTTTTTTCGTAAAGACCACTTCAATTAATTTCGAATGGGAAATAGGAAATTTGATGTATAAACGAAAAAATTAATTGTAATTTATATGGGTGATTTATGATTTACTTATTCTGTTTGGTAAATTATGAAGGTAGGCCAAATTAGATATTTAATTGGCTACCACAAAATTTAACTTAGTTTTTAATTTCTGCTAAACTTTTTAAGTTATAATCTTAACATAGAAAAATCGTTTAAAATTTTCAGATTACCCACTTGGTGTCTGGATACCAAACGCTGATATAAAATTTGTTGTTAATCAGAAAAAAGGGCAAAACTTATTATTTAATGGATATACATATTGCAAAGAAGCGACATTTGCCACGTCATTTAATTGGGTATGTAGTAAAGGGAATGGTAAACGTATCAAGGAAAGGAAATGTTTAGCAAGGTGCGTCACGAAAACAGACGGCTCAATAAAATTAGGAAAACATAAACATAATCATAATAAAATAACATAAACATAATCATAATAAAATAATTTAATTTTTTGTTTATTTGTATCCTTTAACATTGTAAACTTTTTAATAAAAAATAATTTTTACATTTGTTTAACATTGACGTTTATTCGTAATTTGGTTTTTTCTTACTTAAATTATTTTATATTATTCTTGTGGTAAGTTTATAAATACTATGGGTTGTTTTAATATTTTTATCATTTTTTCTATTTTATTTACAGATGATATTGCCATCTTTACACATACAATGCGAGGAAAAGCGCAGTTACTGTATTTAGGGCAACCATTCATATTTGAAAAATGTGTAAAATCATCAGTTGGCACAGATGTAATAAAAAAAATATGGCGATGTAATCAATGGTGGAGCCAAAAATGTCGTGCTCGTGTTTATACAATTGGCGATCGTATTACAGCGTTAAATAAGTATCACACACACGAGGAAATTATAAAACGAAAACAAAGAACTGTAAAAAAAGCATATACAAAACGAAATCACAATCCATTACAATTTAATGTATCTTTAGATGAATATTAAGACGTTACTATTATTATTATTAATAAAATAAAATCTTTTTTGAAGATAAACATTTAAATTTATTATTTGTATCCAAACAATTTAGACTAATTGTCTTAATATTCATCTAAAGATACATTAAAATTTAATGATATTGATGAATATTAAGATGTTATTATTATTATTATTATTAATAAAATAAAATCTTTTTTAAAGATAAAAATTTAAATTTATTATTTGTATCCAAACAATTTAGACTAATTAAAATAAAATTGAGAGATATAAATACTGAAACATCAAAATCTTCATATTCATATTTCAGAATATAAACCGGATGATATCGATGAAGATATTGAAGATGATGTTGATAATGAGTTCAATGGCGATTATCGAGCAAATATTTCTACAAATGATTTAATACCTCTACATGCTGGAAGTTCGGTTTATGTTCCAAAAAGTGATCTGATACGAATCTATACAGGCAATCCTGCTGTATATACTGGACGACTTGCTGTTTTAGTATTTGGTCGAAAAGATTTAATGGAAACAACGGGTACAAAATCACGAAGCGCAAATGTTCTTTTATCGCTTGATAAAATTAAATTAAAATCAGTTTTAAGTATGTAATTTAATAATTTTTCTCAAAAATTAAACAAGTTTCTTTTAATTTTATGATCATTAAATATTATTACTTTTATTTTAGCACATGTCGTTCAAGTTTTCGATCGGCGTGGTACCCACATTGACGAGCAGCAAGTTATGACATATTTAAAACGGAAAATTACACGAATTAAAACATATTCCAAAAGCAAATAATCATAATAAATAATTTTTGAAAATATATTTGTGTGTTTTATATCTACTTCTTCAATTTTATATAGTGTTCACTTTTGAAAATATTTAATTATTAAAATAATTTTAACTATTTCAGCACATGATTTTGAATATGTGCTGTCGAGTTGTGGTCGGCCACAACTTCTATACAATAATCATATATTCAACCGAAACAACGCAACCAAATCCCATGTTTATTGGAGATGTACTCATGCAAAAAGTTTAAAGTGTAAAGCACGAATAGTAACAAAACCACATAAGTTGATCCCGAATTCAATCGAACACAATCATGAACCAATGCGAAGATTGGTTTATGGTATGGGTCTTGATAAGTTTAGAAATCTAAGCAAATTTAATAAACCAAATATGTAAAAAATAAATTATTTATTATAAAATTAATTTTTTTATTTTAAGAAAAGTCTTATTATTAAGTATTGATTTAATTTATACAACGAAACAATAAAGAATCTAATATTTATTTATTTTAATTTCTCTATTTAAATTTACAGCATTTGATATATTATACGGATTAAACTCAACTAAATTCGAATATGATATAACAAAACCAAATGAATATTTACTGAAATATGAAGGGAAATTATTTCGAAAAGTTATTGGCCGAGCTTATCGTAGTTATTATAAATGTGCGAATAATCCATGTGATGGTATGGTAATGATAAATGAACTCAAAGGGGGATCAGTACGGTTATGTCAAAATCACTGTTATGAATGTTTAATAAAGATAGATTGAAATAAAAATTAAACTGCGTTTTATTGATTTTTTGATAATAGCTTTCAGAATGTAAGAGTTATTCGTAAAACATTTTAGTATTAATAATATTACTGTTTTTGTATTTCAGATTTAAAAAGTATAATACCAACATTTGTATTCAGCAAATATGGGACGAAACAATTGCTATATAAAAAGCATTTATTCAATCGTCATGTTGTACGTTCGGATATAATTTATTGGCGTTGTTCACAATTCCCAGTATTTCGATGTAAAGCTCGTATTAAATCGACCAGCAAACTCATGACTATTTTAAATGCGAATCACAATCATGGAGTAATTACACAAACACGAAAATACGGCTCTCTAAAAGAAATTAAAGAAAAAATTCGTGAGGTACATAATCGCATCAAACCACAAGATGTCAATTGGATAAATGATAATGAATTTTACAAAACATAATAATTTAATGGAAAAAGTGTTAAATTAAAATTTTAAATATAATATTAATAATAAAATTAAATTAAACATTCAAAGTTATTTTATTTCGTTATAATCAATTATTGTATTTAAAAACTATTAATTTCCTTTCTAAATAATTACTATTACATATTTTTTAATTTTTTACAGGCTATTTTAGTTATATTACGGGATTTAGAGGGAGTAGAAAATTAAAAATTGGTGATTTTTCGTTTACCAAAAATAAAGTTGTAAATCGTAAAATTTATTGGTCTTGCGCCCGAGCATCACAGTTTCGTTGTAAGGCACGAGTTGTTACAAGTGTTGAAGGGAATGAACATTATATACTAATTAAATCACGAGAACATAATCATGATCCATTTTAATTATAAAAAAATAACATTTTTTATGTACAAATAAAATACAATTAATTTATAAAGCCTTTTTTAATAAAACTCCTTTTGAAGATTCAATAAATGCTAGTTTTCTTATTGATGGAAGGAACGGTAATTTTTAAACAATTATATTGTTTTAAAAACGCCGTTATAACTTAATATTAATATTAATTAAAATTTTTCAGTTCAAAAATTTGACGAGCAAGTAGCTGTATTTACGATTGGTCAGCGGGGCTGTGTACAATTATTATTAAATAATCATTATTATGTTAAGAATAGAAAAACTTTGGGAGGTCGAACTTATTGGATATGTTCAAAAGTCGTAAGTAATTAAATATATTTGATATGAGAAAGCGTACAAAAATAACATACCATATATATATATATATATATATATATATATATATATATATATATATATATATATATATATATATATATATATATATATATATATATATATATATATATATATATATATATATATATATATATATATATATATATATATATATATATATATATATATATATATATATATATATATATATATATATATATATATATATATATATATATATATATATATATATATATATATATATATATATATATATATATATATATATATATATATATATATATATATATATATATATATATATATATATATATATATATATATATATATATATATATATATATATATATATATATATATATATATATATATATATATATATATATATATATATATATATATATATATATATATATATATATATATATATATAAATATATATATAAATATATATATATAAATATATATATATAAATATATATATATAAATATATATATATATATATATATATATATATATATATATATATATATATATATATATATATATATATATAAATATATATATAAATATATATATACATATATATATATATTTATATATATATTTATATATATATATATATATATATATATATAATATATAGCTTTATATATACATACAACATACGTATGAATATAAACATTATTTATTTATTACCAGAAAATATAATTAAATATCCTTTTTTTATTCTACAAATAGGGCAGCACAAAATGTAAAGCACGCGTTGTTACTACAACTATAGATGGGTTGCATAGAATATTATCAACATCTCGGAATCAACGTCATAATCATCCGACTCCTGAGGAAAATAGAGCTAAAATAAATAAAACTAGCACTTTTATGCAAATAGATTAAATATTTTATTATTAATTGTAATATTTTTAAATATTTTATAGTTTATCCAGCTTTTTAAATGTATGTATGATGTATCTTTTTTAATTTTATATCGATGTAGTTATGTATAACCAAATGTATTTTAATTAATAATATCTTTGTTATTAATTCGAGTAGTAAATTATTTTTTCAGGAAACATCAAAATCTCTTTAATAACACAAGTTGAATTTACATTCGAAAGACGCGGTTGTGACAGTTTCTAGTATTATAAATAATTACAGTCACAGTGAATTATTTAACAAACGTAATCATGATTTTGTATTATAAATTACCCAGTTTAATTGCTTCATTTTTTTTCTTTTGTTAATATAGAGAAGTGTGAAATACAATGGTCCTGTTGTAATCAATACTATTATTTATGGTATACGCAAAATATGATCTAATTCGAGTATGGAGAGCCATTATCATAGTATTTCCGAAGAAAATAAGAAAATAAAATATTTATACAAACACATTAAATAATTTATTGTATTTTATATTAAAATAAATGTGTAAAACTGTAAATAAACGAGAAAATTTTTCTTTGAAAATATTATTTTATACGTATTTTATTTTTATTCACACTAACGGTAAATTAAAAGATGTTAAAATCCTTTTTATTTTAACTACCATCTTTCATATTTTTCAGATGTTACTAAAAATTTGTTAAATTCAGAACAAGTTGAGTTTACTCTCGGTCAAAGGGGTTGTGTACGGTTATCACTAAATAATTATAGTTATGTTAAGAATCGGCGAGCTGGTTATAAAACATATTGGATTTGTGCAAAAAAGGTAAAATCTATCTACCTAACTGGTAGATCAATCATTATTTTATATATTTACCATAGTTTTGTTAATATAGGGAAGCACTGGATGTAAAGCTCGTGTTGTAACAAATATTGTAGAGGGTGTACAAAAAGTGATGTCAACTTCTAAAATCCACAATCATCCGGTAAAAACGGAAAGAAGATCGAAGGATAAAAATGCAGTTACTAAATAATGATAATAATATTATTTTCTTTAAATTGTTTTAATGTGTTTTTTAATTACTACAATAAAATAAACAGAATTATCAAAAAAAAAATAGTAATAGAAATGTTTCATTAAAAAAGTTTAACATTTAAAATTAATATAAAATGTTACTTTGTTTTACTATAATAATGTTTACGATTTTATTTTTAGAATCAACGCGGTATTTTGTGAAAACAGATGATGATTCTCCTTTGACTATTATAACTATTTTGCCGACAGTTAAACGAGAAGGAAAGGATGTGACTAATAAAGCAAAAAAAAAAACAATGAAATTGAAAAATGAAAACAAGACTCATTTAAAAGATACTGATATTAACATTAGCTACGAAATGTCTGGACGGCGTAACAAACTGCTCATTTATAAAGGACATCGATTTATTAAAAATAATGAACATGGACCGAATATATATTGGAAATGTACAAAATGGCATGGTGGATGTAAAGCGCGTGCTATAACTTCAATATTTGATTCAACTGCGTGTATTTTAAAGAATGTTCATAATCATGATGAAGAGCATTCACAAGAATATAAAATTTTATAAATAATTTAAATTTAATTTTAAGTTTCTATTTCATTATTTACAATTTTCATTTTCTAAAACTTAAATTGTAACGAAAGAATATACATAATTTCTAAAATAAATAAGTGTTTTGTTTTATTATTTAAAATTACAATTAATAAAAACAACAAATATTATCAGCTTAATTATTAAATAAAATAATAATTTTTTTTTATTTTTTAAGGGTATAAAATTGAATATAAAACATCAAAACGTAATGGCGGTCATTTATTAGTGATCAACGGTGTACGATTTTTTCGAAATCGAAAACGTGGATCGAAACAATATTGGAAATGTAGCCAATACTATAAAACAAAATGTCCAACTATTGTTATAATGGATGAGACAACATCATCAATGAAAATATTTCATGAACACCAGCACATCAACTGTATAAAGAAGCATGACGATTATGATCCCTCCAAGAATTATGATAATTTTAGTGTTAAGGCTGAAAAAAATACAGAGATGTAAATAAAACAAAAACCACAATTTTATTTTTAGTTTACGAAATAAAATTATCTTTAACTTAACCATTAAACTAAAAAATATAATTGTTTTATTTTGATACATAACAAAATAGTGATTTGTTTTGTTTATTATTGTTTATCTTTTAACTCGTGATATTTATTGATATACATATTTCTATTTTGTAGGTATGTATAACATACTATTATAAATCAGAATGCGGATACAATTAATTACTTTTATAAACACATTTAGAAAATTGGAAGAATGGCATTTTTGGAAATGTGCAAGATATGCTGCAACTGTTTCAACAGCAGAACCAAAATTACTTGGCAAATTAATTTCCATCAAAAGTTCACATTTATTTAAAAATTAAATTAAACTTTAATAAACAGTTAAAAACAAAATTTATCTAATATAGTATTTTAATTTCAATCAATGGATTTATGTTTTCACATAATTTAAATTAACAATTTTCTGTTTTATTTTTTTACATTTTTTTGATAGAATTGGATGTTTATTTTTCACGATCGGTTCGTGGACGTCCAGCCATTATAGCAAATGGGGTGAGATATTTAGTGATGAGCGAAAATAAAAATAAAATTTTATGGCGATGTAGTTTTATGGCAACAAAAAAATTAAAATGCCCCGCTCGCATTATAATGCTTAAGGAGAACCCACCAAAATTTATCGTAAACAAATCAATTCATATGCATGCTGAATTAAAACGTGGGAAATATTTAAGTAACACAGAATATTGTATTGATGATGTTATGTAAATTATAATAAAAAATTAATAATATTTATGCAAATATGTATTCTTTTAATTTTAATATTGATTGTAATAATATAATATTATTTTATTTTCAATAAATAATATGTTTATTTGTATATACATTTCAGACCAATTCAAATTTATCTATAGTCAAAAAGGTAAAGTACTGTTATGGGACAATGGATATACCTATGTACAAGAAAAAGTTTTGCACAATCGAATTTATTGGCGATGTACAAAATACACATCCGCAAATTTAAAATGTCGAGGTCGAGCACATTCTTCTGATAAAGTTATACTTCGTAAAATTGGTCATAATCATGCTCCTAATCAGTTAAAGGATAAGAAAACAATAAAAATGTTAATTTAAAATGAACATCTGATGTTAAATTAAACTACTAATTAACTATTTTGTAAAAATAATTAAAATATGTAATAAACATTTATAAAATATAAACGAAATCGTATTATTTTCTAGTGTTAAATGTGTAAGGCAAAAATTATTTTAAATAATTTTAATATAACAATTTCCCCTAGTAAAACTGGTTTAATTTTTTGTTTTGTTTAATTTCAGGAGATGAAATAATCCTAGGTCCAGGGCCAGGTATTAAAATACATATATTTATTTGTTGAACTATTTTACATTTTAATTTTAACTATGTATACTAATATTTTTTTAATTTCTATTTAATTTTAGATAACTGTGGGTTTGTATTGTCATCCATGTTTCAATATTCGGTTACGCAACGGGGTGGTCGCATGTTAATTTATGATGGTTACAAGTATGTTGAAAATCGGCAAAGCAGTAAAAACACATTTTGGCGCTGTGCCCGTTATGTCAAACATTTATGCCGTGCTACTGTGGTTGTTTCAAAATGTGCAAATACATTTCCGATACGTGCAGCAGGAATTCATACGCACCCTCGGGAAACTTTAAATTCTCTCGGAGAAATTGAAAAAGAGATTAAACTAATTCAATATTAATCGTAATTTTGTTACTAAACTGTAATTTAAATAAAAAAAATCTGTTTAGTTTTAATTAATAAAATGTTGTTTTCTGTGATACAAGGAAAATTAAATAAATCGTCTAACTAAAATATTTTCCCTATTTTGATGAGTACATAATAATTTTCTTTGTTTTTCAGATTTTATTGATATTGCATCATTTGGGATATCTCAACGGGGTTGTAAAATGTTGATTCATAAAGGATATACATATGTGAAAGATCGTCAGTTTCTTGATACCATAAATTGGCGATGCTCTTTATTTAAGCGGTTTAAATGCAAAGCCCGGGCCATCACAAAAACAATTAATGGCATAGAAAAAATAAAATTTACTTATCCATATCATACACATAATGTATTTTTAAGGGAAAATATCAAAAAATAAAATTGAAAGAAAAAATAAGTGTTTTTTTAGTGATTTTTTTAGATCAATAAGTGCTTGTTCACACTTTCATCTCTCTCGACTCAAACACAACAAACTAGATAAAATCCTTTAAATCATTTTTTTCAACCGAATATATTTCACATTAATTAAGAATGACCAAGATGGATTAGTTTATTTACGAAGTATATTTTAACAAAAAATGGAAGTATATTTTATAAATTATTATAAATTATTGTACATAGTAATCATATATTTTTTATTCTAGGATAGGAAAAAAGATTGTATACCAACACTAGTGTGCTAATAAATATAAAATAAATGTTTATAAAAATAATCACTCAATTATATCGATAAATAAAAATTTTAGCCTTAATTATATTTGTTTATTTTAAAAAAAATTTACGTACAACTATAAAAAAATTAAATAAATATATATTTGAAACATATATTAAAAAATTATAATTTATTTTCTTTTCTGTTTATTTTCTAGGGGTATTAATAAAAATTGGCACGACAGATTTACGATTTGAGCGAGGTATTAAAGGTAAACCGAAATTATTAATGGGTGGATTTGCATATTTTCGTAATAATTCAAATAGTGATAAAACATACTGGTTATGTTCACGTAATCGGTATTTAAAATGTCGTGCTCGTTTAATTACAAAAGTAGATAGTGAAGATATTATAATAAAAAATCAAAATCATAATCATCCGTGTGAATATAAAGAGGATCGCAAAATTGGAGGCCAATATTTATTTTTTCCCAATATCTAAAATTAAATATATTGTTGTATAATTGATTTTCATAATATAATATTTATAAATATATACATAGAATAAAATTTTGTAAATAAAAATTAATTTAATCGTTTAATTTATTCCAAATTATTCAAAACTATATTTATTTTTATCTTTGGAAATAATAAAATAGTATATATATTAACCAACATTTTTTTTTATATTTTTATAGCGTACATTACAAAATACGTAAAAAATTTAACATTTGTCCCAGGACAACGGGGAACACCAAAATTAGTTGTTGGTGGGTTTTCATTCGTTAGGAACAAAGGAAATTTCAATACGACATATTGGCGTTGCTCAAAAATGCGTACGAAACAGTGTAAAGCTAAAGTTGTAACGAATAAGTCAGATAATAAAATTTCCCTTACATATTCAATGCATAATCACCCGCCTGACTATAGCCAATTTATAGATGATTGTGTTAAAAATGAAATGTACATAAATTAGTAAAACAATAAAAGATTATAGCTAATTATTATTTTTATTTTATATTATTGGTATATATTTTTAAGTTTAACTTTATATTTCGCTAGCTATATGTTTAAAATATGTAAAATATTTATTTTTCTAGGATCGATTAATACATGGTTACCAACTACCTCAATATTACACTTGACGAATCCAAAACTTTCATTTGTTATGGGACAACGTGGCCGACCTAAATTACTATACGATGGATTTTCTTATATATGTGCAAAAAATTTACATAATAAAAAATATTGGGTATGTGCAAAACAACGTAGTAAAAAGTGCAAAGCAAGAATTATAACCGATGATACGGGCACATCATTAACAGCTAAGAATATTCAACATAACCATTATCAAGAATTTGTTAAAGAATTGTAGAAATATATTTTATACTATGTAAATAATAAATTATATAACTGAAATTAATTTAATTGTTTTTTTAACGATCTTATTTAATTATGTTCGTAGAATTAATGCTAACATTTTTCTTTTTATAAATTTTAGATTACATTGAATCGATGTCTGAGAACGAGATCAAATGTATAACAACACGAAAAACAGTTAAATACGTCGACACCATTTTAGATAACCAACAATTAACATTTATCAAAGGTCAACGGCAAAAAGAGCTACTTTTATATAATGGATTTACATTTGCAAAAAATAATACTGTTGGTGATACCACCTATTGGTGTTGCCGTACACGAAAATATGGAAAAGTTTGTAATGCGCGGCTGCATACCTTAAAAAAAGTTGAAAATAATTTATACCAAATTACAGTAACGCAGCCGGCGCATAATCATGGTCCAACAACTCGTATGATTAAAAAAATTCAAAGACAATTTAATATAAAACTTTAAAATACAAATGGTCAAAAGGCGATTAATTTATGTGAATAAAACTATCGTTTGATTAAAATATAATTTTACAGTGTTTACTTTCTTTTTTGTAAAAATTTTTGGTGAGAACTGGCGATCGCCTGGAATTAAATGGGTAATTTTAGTTGAACATATTAAATTTAAAAACTAACGTTTCATTTACTTTTGATTATATTGTAGGTCCAGTCTTTCCGCCCTAAAATAATCGGATTGTTAAAAGTACGTTAAACGATTGCCAATTCATGCATAATAAATATAATTTATGTTTTTCTATTTTCAGTAGTTTTAAAAGTTTAATTATTTAAAAAAAACTTTAATTTAAATTTCTTAATTGTTTATTTTTAATATTTTATTATTTTGGTGCTTAATTGCACACACATAATTAGTTCTTAATGCAATCCTCCTTAATGATTATCATTTCAGTTTATTTTTTAAATAAATTGTATTTTGAATTTATTTTATTGGTTTTTATTTATGTTGTTTTGTTTTTGTTATTTAGTTATAATTGTTTAAATTGACCCGTTTTGTTAAATTATTTTTTTGCTAATTGAAATATTTTTTTTGATTTCTGTTTCAGCTCAGCTTGATAGTTTAAAACGGAAACCACGCGATCTTCGTTCTGGATCGAAGAAACCTATGGTTGAAATCGAAAAGGTTCTACAGGGACCATCTGTGCCTATAAAATTAGTCCCGACGCGAATTGGTGGAATGAAAGTTGAATACGATGGAAACCACTATTCGCATTATTTTACTAAATCCGGTGTTACATTTTGGCGTTGTGATAATTTTGATAATACAAAATGTCCCGGTATAGTTGTGTCTAAAGATCGCCGCGTTTATTTATTTGAAGAGCAGCATAATCATAGACAAAAAGCACGATCGGATATAATAAAATCTATCGAAAATTTTACATTTGACGTAGATAAAGCGCCCAAAATTGTATTTTTAAATGTTGATGAGAAAAATGTTCCTCATATAAGGAAAGAAATAATGAATCTAAAAGATCATCAACAATCAAGTACACCATCACCACCGCCACCGCCTATTCGAATTCCACCAGCAGAAATGAAACCTCTACTAGAGGGAAAACAATTTAAGGATTTATTGCAGAAACGATTAAATCTAGCATTA
Organism: Tipula unca; assembly: GCA_951394425.1. Lineage (NCBI taxonomy): Eukaryota > Metazoa > Arthropoda > Insecta > Diptera > Tipulidae > Tipula > Tipula unca. Next base: position 110,434,006 of record OX596381.1, read on the forward strand.
AAAAAAAATACTAAATAATGTGTGCTATCCGTAAAAACATAATATATTATAATATTATAGTTAACACTTATGTAATGAAATAAAAATTGTACATGCAAATTATTTAAATTCATATTTTGTTCATATTTTCTATATTAGAAAAAATATTACATAATGAGAAAGTGGTGATTAATTTAATTAACATGGAGCTTTTCAATTTTAGTTGTAGGTGAGTGGCAACCAAAAACTGTCGAGTACATTTGCAGTATAAAAGGTGGTTTTCAGTTATGTTTAGATGGTTTTCCATTTACACGCCACCGACATCGTAATGATACGACTTATTGGAGATGTGTACAACATAAACCATTACGGTAAGTTATTAAATATTTGAAAATATGTGGAACGCATTAAACACAATTTTGTTTTTTTAAATGACAGGTGTCACGCTAGAGTAAGAACTAAAGGCAATGGCAAGGAATTAGAAATAGTTGATCGCGAACATAATCATAAAATACAAACTGAAAGACGAAAAAAGGGAACTTTGAAAGCGTTAAAGAAGAAAATTCATGATGAAATTATATAATTTTATAAAACCTATTAAAAATCAATGATTCAATAAAACAATATTGTTTAATTTAAATCCAAAATTAAATTAGGTTTAGAATTTCTTTCACTGCATTAACACATCATTGTTCAATTATTTTATTTTAGATGGACTGAGATCGAGTAGAATATATTTGTAAAATGCCAAAGTATATATGTATGTGATGATATGTTCAGATGGCTATTCATTTTTACATGAAAATGTTCAAAAAAGTTCTGTTGGTGATGTGTTATCAAACAACGTTACAGTAATTATTAACTAGTCATGTTTAACAGTTTTCGAAGTTCTTGTATTATTTTAGTTGCCGGGCCGTACATACAATTAATGGGAAAAAACTATTGTGAACAACTAGAAAAACTATTGTGAGCATAATCATGTGTACAAATCAATCAATTATGAAAGAGCAAAATAAATTTGAAAATCATAACTGTAATTACATATGTTAATTAACATAAATAAATCGTTTGTCTAAATTAGAGTTCGTTATGGATTATCTTTCATGAGTTGCAAAGTAACTAAAAGTTCGAAATAAACATTTTTAAAATAAAGAAATTTCTCAAAAATGTTAAATTATAATTTCCAAAATATTTAATGGAGAGCAACCAACTTAGGCTTTTTTGACTCGAAATCGATTAAGCTTTATTTAAGTACAATGCGTTTAAGTCAAAAAACAATGTTTTTCAAAGATTTTTTTTTTCTAAATTTACTTTTGCCAAAATACTCATTTTAATTTATATTTATATGTTTTTATGTTTGATAATAATGTTAAGAATTAACGTAGGTTAAGTCTTAATGATTTATATTTAATTAGTTATAAGATTTAAAAACTTCTTGTGAGTTTCCTGAATAAGAAACATTCAAGAATAAAGCCGATGGCATTGACAAAAAAATTATAATTCGGCATGATATTTTCTACAAATCCTCAATACATTATTTTCACTCATATGCCATCGTTTTTTTACATAAATGCAATTTAAGAAATATTTTTAATAAATATTATAATGATTTTTGTTTTACTGATGAAAACAAAAATCGTTACAATTTTTAAACTAAAATATTTCTGTAATGTTTGTGTGAATTTTCTTTATAAACTTTGTATAAGCAAAAAGTATTAAAAGTAGTATACTCTTTGGTATAAGGAAAACCGTTTTAGTTTAGTTTGTTATTTGTGTAGTCGTCATATCAAGCGAATTAGAGGAGAGAAAATCGTCAATAATATGAAATACAGTTGTGTTTAATTTCTGTTAAATAATGTGTGATTAAACAAACCATAGAAGAAAAATAAACGAAATGGATTACAAATGCGTATGAAAAGTAAACATAAATACAAATCAACTTCAAAATGGAATACTAACTAAACATTATCTAAAACAGGTGGTGATTATTTGCTGCATGCCTCACAATCTTATTTAAATTTAGATCAACTCAAAATTTATTTAATTTAGATCAACTCAAGATTCAAGAGATGAGCAGAAATTTTAGTGCCATAAACTCTCAAGGAGAAACTGTTCGAAATGCTGTCCGATTCATCACAGACTGAGGAGATAAATTATTTTACATCAAAATAAATATAACATAAATTTAAAACAAAACTTTAAAATTTATTTAAACAAAAAATAAAATTAATATACTATTAAACTAAAATAAAACCCGCAGTTCAATTAAGAAAATTCATGAATTTTAAAATCAAAATCTATAACTATACATATTATAATTAAATTATTTTGTAGTGGTTTATTTATATTTTGTATCGACACTTTTTTGAAACATAGAATTTAGGATTGGAATGTTGTAACATCATCATTTTTGATATTCGATAGATGTTAGTGTCTCTTTTTTCAAGAACAAATAATTCGCTATTTCGCATCAAATTCCGTTATTCTATTGGGATCACAACTTGCTCGATTCAATTTCTAGTTTATCGCATGCTCAAAATAAAATACTTCAATAATTTATCGCAAGAAAGTATGCGATAAATTATTGAAGTATTTTATTTTGAGTTTACACAACGATCATTTTTTTGCTACATTTTTTCCAGCTGGTGTAAACATGGTATAAGTATTGTTTATAATGTTCGCACAGTGCAATTAACTATTAAGGATAATGCAAAATTAATGATCGGGCGAGTAACTTATTTTTTCGCGAAAAGCTGAAATACTTCTTGAAGCATCAGCATTAAAAATAGCAAAACTCGATAAATTATATGAAGAATGGTGAAATCCGCCGAACCGTGCAACAGTAAGATCTTTTAGAAAGTTTATTTGACATAAATGATGCAAATGCGTTAATCAGCATGATGATACAAAAATTTTGATTATGCAACGTCAGGGGGGGGCGTTTGAGTTATATGTCTGAAGCAAATTTAAGTTTAGCTTTTCAAGCACACAAAACAGTTAAGAAAGGATAGGAAGAAGCAATACGCAATCAGAAATATGAAAGAAATAAACCAGCTGCCTCTAAATAATTTCTATACTTATATATTTTGTACACATTTCTAATTGATTTCAAGTTATTAATTATCATTTGCTTAACTTTCCAGAAAATACTTCAATCGAGCTCAATAGAAATTGAAATAGGCGATCAACCCTTAATAAGCGAATGTCATTATGTAGTTGAATTTATTGAACCATCACCATCCACATAATCAACAATATTGAGCAGAGGTCATTGGAACATCATTATTTAACTAATTGTAGCTGGTTGAAATAAATATAAACATGCAACTTATGTTTTAATTGCTTTATCTGATGCATTGGGTCATTTTGTTTATAATTTAGTAATAAATAGGACGCCAATACAGCGTTGTCGAGGTTGGAATGGTTTAGAAACAGGTTCATCATTTAAAACGAAGTTTAAGGTAAACTGAAAATTGGAGCAATCTTTAACGCAATATTAATTACAATTTTATTATTTCTTTTTCCATGCTAAAATTCTGCTTGATATTACTGAAAATGAACAAGTTTAGTTTTTGAAAGAAATCTGGAATAGTTTTTAGAAGTGCCAAATAATTCAAGCGGAACTGTAGAAAATAATGCATCAACTGTATTATACTATTAGTATTAAATGAATGGAATATAATAGATAATGTACAAACTGTGGAGGTGATACATCTAGTTCTAAGACGGGAATATCCAAAGGAGCATGCATCAAATTAGAACAGAACCTTGAAAGAAACTTCTAGGCCAGAAGTTACGTTTTTTGCGAAAAATTAAACAACATGGATTTAATCTGATGGCAGATATTACTAATTGTTGTTTCATTGAGTATGAAAATGACCCTACAGAACTTTTGGAATATGAACAATCATCGTGGTTATTTCGCGATGCTTTTAAGAATGAATTGGAAATATGTAGTTGTAATTTGAAAATTTTAATAATGCTGTCGAATGTGGACATCAGTAGTGTGAAAGGTGGTTTGTGATTGGATGGATTTCCTTTTGAGAATCAACGATACATGACGATGTGTGGAATGACAATTTTATGGGTATGCTTATCTAAATTTAACATTTAATAAATTGTTTATACATTGGAATAACATTTCAAACAATACAGATGTCCGGTCAGAATTAGAACTAGATTAAATGGAAACTGTTAATATAGAACAGAATCATAATATACAAATCGGACGACGGAAACCAGTATCCAGAAAATAATTTTTTCTAAGACTGTCGAAACCTGTGATAAAAAATCGTGAATTAATTTTTTGACATTTACTTGAAAATACCGAACACACCCAAATTATTCGAGTCTAAAGGCGATGCCACATGCAGTTGTCTTTCCGACCGATTCGGTAGAAAATATGATAAGACACGCCACATGAGCAAAACATGATCCGACCGATTTTTACAACAACAAAATTTTTGTTTGTGTTTTTTTTTTTTTGTCATTTGTTTTTGACATTTAATTTATATATTTTATCAAATTAATACCATACTCATTTTTAATTTTCAATAAATTGTACAGATTAACAGCTACGTTTGTAAACAAACCAAATTATCACCGAAGTGAGGTTATGGTCACAACGAAAATAAATATCGGTGATATTTTATGCGTTCGGAACCGACAAAATTTATATTAGGAAGCGTTCGGAACCGACAAAAATTATACCATTTATGTAAAAAATCGGTTGTCGGACCGACAGAATAGAAAAACTGTTATTATTCAATTAAAATGGTTATATTATTATACATTTATGATTTTAATTACTAATTGTAGTTATTTCATATATTTTCTCAATAATTTAAGCCAAAAATATGCAATCATTTAATCATAAATGAAAAAATCGGTCCCAGGCTTTCGCCGATATTTTTGTCATGTGGCAACGCCTTAAAGGCAATGCCACATGCAGTTGTCTTTCCGACCGATTCGGTAGAAAATATGGTAAGACACGCCACATGAGCAAAACAATAATCCGACCGATTTAACAACAACAATTTTTTTTTTTTTTTGTCATCAGTTTCTGCTATTTAGTTTATACAATTTTTCATATTATTACCAATTATTACAGATTAACAGCTGCGTTTGTAAACAAAATAAAATTATCACCGAAGTGAGGTTATACTCACAACGAAAATAAATATCGGTGATATTTGATGCGTTCGGAACCGACAAAATTTATACCATTTACGTAAAAAATCGGTTGTCGGACCGACAGAATAGAAAAACTCTTATTATTCAATTAAAATTGTTATATTATTATAAATTTATGATTTTAATTACTAATTGTAGTTATTTCATATATTTTCTTATTAATTTAAGCCAAAAATATGCAATCATTTAATCATAAATGAAAAAAATCGGCCCCAGGCTTTCGCCGATATTTTTGTCATGTGGCAACGCCTTAATACTATGATAATTTTTGACAGCTATCGAATAATTTGTGTACGCCTCTGCAACGTGTGATTTATACATACATAATAATATATTCTAAAATTATTAATACATATATTAATAATAACGTGACATTAAAAGGATTATCTTAACCATTATTTTATTATTAATTTTTTTAAAGTTTCTGTGCAATTTATTAGTTGTCACAAAAGATTTGAGGTTATGAAAACTAAAATTGACATATATGATATGGGGAAAAACTTATGAGGTGGGGAGATTTATTACACATTTCGGACAGCATAATAAAAAATCGTGAATGTAGGGGAATAATTATCAAACAAATGTCAAAAAATTAATTCACGATTTTTTATCACAGGTTTCGGACACAGTCTAATTATCAAAATATAATATTAATTAGCTATAATTTAATTAAATATTTTAACATTTTAAGTTTCTTATTGATTATGGTTATGGAGTAAGCTTAAATTATCTAAGCAATGATACATTTTTTTAAATATTGTATTTTTAAGTATACATACTTACATGTCACTGTACAGGGTGACATGGAGCTATGCAATGCGCAGGTGGTATACTGTACTTGTGTGAATGTTTTGAATTTTCTTTGAATGAATGTTAGTGAGAACGTGGGTATTGCACCGTGGGCCCATTAGTGGCATTGAGTGAAGGAGTAAAATCCGCCCAATTTTAATTTTAATTTTTAAAAGTATACATAATGAAAATACATAACATAAATCTTTTTAAAATACGCATTTAATCAGAAGTTATTTTTGGAAAAATCATCTTTGCAAATAAGGTGTTTTGTCTATATTTAAAAAAACGTTTACTGTCGTATTTTAACGGATATCCAGTCGCTAACACACGTATATCACATAGGTTTTTAATTTAAAATAAAATCATTTAAATCGAAGTTTTTTCCAAAATAAAAGAAACCTTTTTCAAACCAAACAAAAGTTTTCCCAAAAAAAAATAAATTTAGTGATGTGAAACTAACAAAACCATTATTAATGGACAGTAAACACAGAGAATTATTAATGGAAATAATTCAATTTTGTCCAATTCGTGAAGTATTTTTAGTGCTAATAGTTTATCTTGTTTTTTAGTGTTAAATTATAGTAGGCTTTGTTGCTTGTTATTAATTAGATTTCCATTTCTGTTTGATATCTGGGGAACAGAATCGAATGTCGTAAATTTTTTGGAATTAGTAGATCGATGGTGTGCGAAAATGTATTATTGTATTACAGTTTTGTCAAGCCGTGTGTCATGAGAGCAATTCGATACATTTTTATATGTTATTGATTTGATTTTATTGTAAATAAAGTCCGATAAAACTTAAAATTGTAAAAAATAACACAAAAAATTAAATTGTATTCAAAATTTTATTTATTCGAAAGATCAATAGATGGCATTAATATTTGAAAATTATTTCGGGCATATGGGCACCACGGCTGTTCTTGACCAAACGCATTCTGGACGTCCAATTTTGGGCCACTTTTTCGAGCACTGCTGGCCGTATGTCACGAATAACACGAACAATGCTGGCCTCCAAGGCGTAAATTGTTGCTGGTTTAGCAGCATAAACCACTGACTTCACGTAGCCCCACAGGAAATAATCAAGAGCTGTCAAATCGCACGACCTTGGAGGCCAATTAACAGGTCCATTTCTCGAAATCAACTTATCACCAAATGTTGATTTTAATAAGTCGATGGTTGCGGTCGCCGTATGACATGTATCACTATCCTGTTGAAACCATATCTCGTCCGGATCAATGTCATCCATGTTTTCAAACAAAAAATCATTGATCATGGTGTGGTAACGTCTCCATTGACCGGAACGCGATCCCCGGCCTCATTATTGAAGAAATAAGGTCCGATCATGCCATCAGCGTGTAAACCGCACCAAACGGTGGATGTTTCTAGATGTAATGTAATCTATCCACAGTTTGTAAATTTTAATAATTTCGAGGCGTTGTTCAACCGTGAGACTTTTCATGATGACTTGCCAGAGTATACTGAGATCTGCTAGAGTATATTTCATAAAAATTTAATTTTTTGTTTTATTTTTACAATGTCAAGTTCTATCAGGCTTAAAAAAACACCCTTTAGATCCAATTAAAATATAGTAATGTTATGTATGACATTTGTGTTAATAATAATACCCACAAATCGAGGCACCATCAAAGTCTTAGTTTACACCTGAGTAGACATACATGTATAAACAATGAGATAGAAATCCAAGTGAAAACATTAAAAAAATATAAATATTCTATTAGCGCCCTACTAGGCTCTCTTTGATATTTATACTCTTTGTGGTATATTGTGGAAAAAAATAGAGATATTATATATTTTATAAATCTCTCTTTAGATTTACATTTCATTCTCATTTAATTTTACCTTAATAGGCCATACATGCACATTTCCGATTTTTGTATGCATTCCAAATCTTCTATATAAATAATCATAGAAAATTTTGATTCAGTACTACAAAAATACAGGGTGTCCGCCGGGAAGTTATACTACTTTATTTTGCCGCCATTTTAGTAAACGTTAGTCTTGACAGTTCATATTTTTCACGACTGCCAAATAGTAGACACGTCGCAAATTTATTATGGAAAAATATTCGATAAACCAACGTGTTTTAATCGTTAAAACATTTTATCAAAATCAATCATCGATTACTGTGACGATGAGAAAGTTACGTGAAATTTTTGGGAGAAACAACGTGCCAACAAAACGCACTATTTATCGTGTAGTGAATGATTTCAAAGAAAGAGGGTCTGTAGGTGATAGGCCCAAGCATGGGCCACAACGTACTGCAAGATCGGCTGAAAACATTACTGCTGCTCAAGAAAGTGTTCAAAACAATCCATCAACCTCAATTTGACTCCGTGCTCAGAAGCTTGGTCTTTCAGGAACAAGTTTGGCCACAATTTTGCACAAGGATTTGCATTTGCTTCCATTTAAGATTCAGTTGACACAAGAGCTTCTTCCACAAGACCATTTACGCCGCCGTACATATGCCAATAGGATGTTACAGCTCGCCCATGACAACCCCGATTTTCATGAAAAAATCATAATGAGTGACGAGGCACATTTTCATTTGAATGGATATGTGAATAAACAGAATAGTCGGTTCTGGGCAATGGAAAACCCTCAAATTATTCATCAGTCACCTTTACATCCATTAAAAGTGACAGTCTGGTGTGCAATTTGGTCAGGAGGAATCATTGGACCTTACTTCTTTCAAAATGAAAACGGCGTAACGGTAACTGTGAATGGGGAGCGATATCGTGATAGGATTGAAAACTTTTTAACGCTACAACTGCATGCTTTGGGCTTGATTAACTTGTGGTATTAACAAGACGGTGCCACATCGCATACAGCCAGGATTACAATGGAATTACTGCGAGACCTCTTTCCACAACAAGTTATTTAAAAAATGGTGATGTTGATTGGCCTCCACGGTCGCCTGATTTGACTGCTCCGGACTTCTTTTTGTGGGGATATCTGAAAAGCAAGGCTTATGCAAACAAACCAGAAACGCTTGAGCAACTCACACAAAATATTCGTGATGAAATTAATGAAATACCGCGTGAAATGTGTGAGAATGTAATGAAAAATATGCTCAAAAGGGGTCGCATTTGTGAGGCTAACAGAGGTGGACATTTATCTGATATTGTATTCCATACATAATTTCCGACATTAAATAAAACATTTATCAAGATCCATTCTCTTTCATTTAATCAAAAATTATAAACAAACAAAGTTGTATACCTTCCCGGCGGACACCCTGTAGATCAATTTTACATACTTATATCTTAATAAATTAAATATTAATATGATTTCTTATGCATGCTATTGTAAGTGCTCATAATGCAGGTACATTAGAAGTTATCTCGAATTTAACTTGCCATCGCATATTTCAATAAATTACTGGATGCCAGTAAAAAAAATGTTCACGGGAGAAAATGCATGTATGACAGAAAAGGTAAAATAATTGTAAGTGAATTACCAGGTTATGATCGGAATGCCATACTACTATTCGATGAATTAAAAATTCGTAGAGATTTAGTGTATGATGATCATAATGACATAATCCAAGGTTTTGAAGATTTGGGTGTACTTCGACGAACATCAAAAATAGCAAAGTATGTATTGGTATTTATGGTGCGAGCCATATTTACGAAATACAAATATTTAGTTTCATATTACTTTAATATTTAGTTTCGTATTATTCAAGCAAACTTGAGGTAAAATTAAATGTGTATACTTAAAATTGTGTAAAATTAAATGTGTATACGAAAAAAGTAACAATAAAATGAGAATGAAATGTTAATCCAAAGAAGAGATTTATAAAATATGTATATAATATCTCTATTTTAGGATTTTTTTTCACAATATACCACAATGAGTATAAATATCAAAGAGAGCCTAGTAGGGCGCTAATAGAATATTTATATTTTTTGAAATGTTTTCACTTGAATTTCTATCTCATTGTTTATATATCTCTAACCTGCGTTAACTAATCTCTAGTAGATGGCACTGTCTATTATATTATATAATCTATATAGGCATTGCTATTACATACAAACGAATATTTCAATTTGTTTTATTTTTGTAATTTGGTTATCTGTGCTGGGATGTTCTAACATCACACTTTCGATAATCGATAGACATTTGTGTCTCTTTTTTCACAAACAGAATTGTATTCTATTTCGTAATCAATTCCGCAATTTCTATTGTGATCATAGCCTACTCGATTCTATTTCTATAAATTCCTTCGATAAAAGATCATCAATATTTTTATTTTCGATGGCAAGTGAAAAGAGATAGTTAGCAAATTTATTCTAACAGGCTGAGATCGCAATAGAAAAAACGTAATTGAAAAAACGCAATGGAGCACAATTTTGTTCTTGAAAAAAGAGACTTTGTGTCGATCGAATATCGAAAATGCGATGGTAGAACATTTTTAGTAACTTTTGATGACTATTTGGTTATTTGGTAATTTTTGATGATGTTCTGCTTTGTATAAATAGATGGCAGTAATGAAAATTTTTAGAAAATATATTGGGTTCAATATATTCGACCAAACTTTCTTTCCCAATAATTCGTTTGGATATATTACGTTTGTGTCTCTAGTCTCTCAACACAAATAAATTTGTGGTGGATGTGGCTAATTGCGATTAGCCAATTCATAGTCTGTCAATGGTATTAGTAAATTTCAATAATTTTTTCGTAAAATTTTTGAGATTGAAACAGCTCAATGAATCATGAATTTTTTAAGTAAAATATTGCCTTTGTATTAAATTATCTGTTATGTTAAAAAATTTAATTTAAATTTTAGACGATTAATTGATTTTTCTTTTACCATCAACTTTAAATTTTAAGTCCATGTCCGTTCCAAGGATATATTCATTGCTTGTATTGCTTGGAATATTAGTATTAACTTAGAGAAAGGCAAATGAAACGAAAGCGAAGACATTTATTTATGAAATAATTCGCAAACGTAATAGATTAGTGAAGTAAAAACGTTTCGTTAGTGTTACGCCTGGCCACCGATTATAGAACTAATATTTACTAATTTTCTTTTTTAATTTTTTGGTCGTGTGTGAATTAGTTAAAAAATAATTAGTAATTGGGTTTTCTGTCAAAGTTTTAATTTATAACTAATTTTTCAACTAATTCACACACGGCCTTAGCAGTCTTATTAGTAACAATTTATTAAAAATTATAATTTTGGCAGATAACTCAAATTTATTTTTGTTTGTTCACCATAAAATGAATAAATAAATTGAAAAATTTGTTGTCCTGCCAAAATTTTATTTTTTAACTTTTGACACACGCCTTAAAATTAAATGGAATTTGGACATGGAAATTAAATGGTTACTTGATAAGTAATGAAAATTAATTAGAATTTACAAAGCGCAAAGATTAAATCAATTAATTTATTTTTAAGCCCAAATAGTTAAAAATTAAACAACAACTCGCCATATTGTTTAATGTTTGTTTAAATTATTTATTACAATTATGATAAATTATAGCTTTTCGGAAAGCTCCAAAATAAGGCTTATTAAATCTTAATATTGAAAAATGTGTGTAGCCACAGAGGGATTTTAACAAATGAAAGTTTCCGACATCTAATTTTTTTTTTGAAAATTTTTGAAATATAAAAGTTTTTGTTCAATATCATTATTTTTTCAGATTACAATGATTACTTACAGTTTGTTTTTTTAAAGGAAATTAAATTAAAGGAAATTTTATAAGCTTTCAAATGAATTTAATATTTTAAAATTTTAGTTACCAGTTTTGCTGTTATAGCAGTTTGTAGCATTGATTTCAATTAATAAATCTGTATTACGGAACTCTCCCATTTTCAAACTAATTATACTTATACATGTACTCGTATGTATGCCATAACCAACATAAATATATTTTACAAACCGGGCTGTTCACTTCGGTCGCCAAAACCAACACAAATTATTATACCAAGCGCGCTACCAAAACCAACACAAATATTATTACAAGTCGCGCTATTCCGATACCAAAATCTTCTATATTAACAAGTCTGGCTATTCCAAATTTTAAAAAGACAAACTGCCTCTTTTTCATTGATAATCAGCTAACTTGTTAGTATAGAAGATTTTGCCGATAAATAAACATCAACGAAGTACAAAGTCGAAAATTAGCCCAAACGTATAGTTCAAAACAATACCAACACAAAAGTACCAGAAGCTTTCCTAGTAGAAAAAACGTAGAATTTATTCTGTGTAAATAGATTTTCAGCAAATGGTTGAGTATTACGCAAATTTAAGTTTAATTGTATCTGTGGCGAATGTAAATAATAGTAAAATTAAATTTGTTCTGTTGTGTCAATGACCGGTTTAACATTTTCATTAGAAATACTAAATAACTTATATAATATTATTATAAGTTATTTGAAAAATACGAAACAAATAACTTTTAATTATTGCCTCTTTTCCAAATTTTCAAACTGCTTTTAAATTATTGTCTTTTTTCACGAAATTAACATCGTGACTCATATAATCATCGTTAGTCGTTTAAATAAACAATTTAGTTTTAACAACACAAAACACAATACACATCATCGTATTAACAAACTATCTACACATCATCGCATGAGAAAAACATATTTTAACAGAGTTTATAATTGGATTAAGTAAATCCTGAAGCCTGTTAGATTTAAAGGTCGGGTGATAAATATAACAGACCCTACATATAACTACATACCCTTTTCCTTCAATTGAAACTATGGGAAGATGCAATATTAACGTTCGTATCTAAATTATTTATCCAATAAAAATATTAGATTATGTTTTTTTAACACATTTGTCAAAATTTGTATACGGTTCCGACCGTGATAATGTTTTTTTGTGGTGAATAAATTTAATTTTGCTGTCAAAATTTTAATTTTTATCACTTTTTAACAACTTTTAATCGTTTCACACAGAGCCTTAATAACAATATATCCGGCAGTACATTGTTGGTTATCACTTTATTTTAATTCATTATGACACTGGCTTTTTTTCCGACTTTTCTAGCGGCTAGAAAAGACAAACTGAGCGAGAAAAAAGACATGTATACAAAATATACACATGTGTAAGTGAATACGACATAGTACGTAAAAAAATCTTTATATGTCAAAAAACCAGCGTAGCTCAAATTGTCTAGCAAAAAAAGTGGGCAATTCTAGCAGAAAAGAATTACATTTTGATTTTTTTTTTTTTGACATACACACTTTATTAATTTGATTAAAACTTAAAATTAAAAATTTCGGTATTTTCAAGCATATACAATCATTACGAGTTAAAAAATTTGCAAAAGTGGTTGTAATTGGTGCGGGAATTTCAGGACTAGCAGCAGCTAGTTCTTGTGTTAGAAGCAAGAGATCGTGTTGGAGGGCGTATTGCCACATTTCGAAAAAAATAATTACATTGCTGATTTAGATGCAATGGTGGTTACTGGAATATGGGGTAATCCTCTAACTATATTGAGCAGACAAACTGGTTTTGGAAATGGCTCCAATAAAGCAAACTTGTCCACTGTACGGCGCAGGAGGAAAAGTACCAAAGTATAAAGATGAAATTGTTGAAAGAGAATTTAATAGACTGGTCGAGTCCACAAGTTATCTCTCCCATCAATTAGATTTAAATTATGCCGAGCATTGGAATGGATTATTCGATTACAAGAAAAACATGTTAAAGAAAACAAGTGCACCATTTAAATAATGTGATCCGACAACAACAAAAAATAATTGATAATCAAAATAAAATCGAACAAATTAAACGAAGTTTGACCACTCTGATGCAGCAAATCAAAAAATATGCAGATCTAAAAAAGAAGTTCACTCAAAATGATGGAGATAACGAATATATTGAGAATGAGTTTAATGTACGTTTAGCTCACCGTGAATTGCATGTTCTTTGGGCTGACGTAGAACAGTTGAATTTAAATCAAATGGAAATGGAATCAAAACTCAAAGAAATGGCAATGAATCCTCCAATTGATGTATATCTGGCATCAAACGATCGTCAAATTTTAGATTGGCAATTTGCAAATTTAGAATTCGCTAATGCGACACCGCTAAACACTTTGTCCTTAAAACATTGGGACCAAGATGACGATTTTGAGATCATTGGCAATCATACAACTCTGTGAAATGGGTATTCATGTGTTCCAGTCGCGTTAATACCGCTGTAAAAACAATAAAGTATTTTCCGGGCGGTGTGGAGGTTACTGTAGAAAATTTGAAAACCAATAATTCATCAGTAACTTATAAAGCTGATTTAGGTAGTCTTATTTACCATTACGTTACGCGTACTGAAAATTGCCGTATCTCCATCATCCAATCAATTAGACACGGTTAAATATAATCCCCTTCTTCCGGAGTGGAAATAAGCGGCCATTCAACGTTTGGGATTCGGAAATTAAAATAAAGTTGTGCTGTCTTCGATCGAATATTTTGGAATACGACAAATTTGTTTGGTCTTGTTGGTAGTACAACTGCAAGTCGTGGTGAGCTAGTTTTATTATGGAGTATTTCGCAATCACCGGTTTTGTTAGCCCTTGTGGCTGAACAGTCCGCGGCAATTATGGAAAACGTATCTGATGATGTAATTGTAGGACGTTGTATTGCCGTACTCAAAAGTATTTTCGGAAATTCGGCAGTACCACAACCAAAAGAAACTGTAGTAATAAGATGTCGTACTGATCCTGGGGCCCGAGGATCTTACAGTTTTGTCCAGGTTGGATCATCCGGTTCAGATTATGATATACTCGCCTGTTACACCAACATCTGAAACCGATTCGAAGAATGATAATAAAGAGTTACCACGGTTATTTTTTTTCACGGGAGAACACACAATACCAAACTATCCAGCTACCGTGCATGGTGCATTTTAAAGTGGAATTCGAGAAGCGGGAAGTTTTGCAGACAACTTTTTAGGTTTTCCAAATACAAGTGCGAGTGATTCCAAAGTCGAGTGTACAATTTTAGTACATAGTTTGTGTTTAAATTTTATGCATTATTTTCGTTCATATTGAATATTTATATTACTAGTTTTATTGAATTTGAACAAAACTAATTATAAATAAATATATGTTTTAATCAAATTTTTAATAAAATAAAATCAAACTCAAACTCAATTCCCATATAAATTCTAATCCCAAAAATTATTAGGAAAATTAGTTTTTTGTTTATATTTCACATGCTGACGCATGTCCATTATAATAATGTTGTCTCCTGTTCCTTTCTCTTTCTTACTAAAATTGGTTTACAGCACTTTATCGATAATTTTTGTGTACATATGTATATTGTTTTAATTATATTTCGTGTAGCTATTTAATTTTATTATTAAATTATGTAATATTATAATAAAATCAGATTTTTATATAATATAATTATTACATATTATCAATTAAAATAAATGATTTTCAGTAGGTATTGTGAATTTGTGAATATGTAAAATAAACCGTAGTAAAGATAATAATCCGTCATAGAGATGAGAATCGGTTTGTTCGACGGTATACCGATCTAATCTTAATTATTATATTGATTGTGGTTAGTAAAAAGTGCAATACAGTTCCAAAATGTCTCCGTATAATTTGCAATTTTTGTTGTTGTTAAGTAGTAAATCAGTCCCAATAAGGCCATATCCATATTTTACTCCATTTCGTTGAATTTATTTGTTATTTAAATTCACCGCTAGAACCAATAAATTAAAAAATCTAAACTAAGACTATGTTATCTTAAAACGAACAATAATAAACGATATATTTTTTTAGTATATAACCACTTTGGTAGTAAAAGTGGTATTGACACAGCCAATCTCAAATTGATAATGAAAAATTATCAGAGCAAGTTTAACAAAACGGTCTAAATTTTGAGCGAAAACATCAGCGTCTAACTTCAACTCAATACTATGGTAAATTCTCCCGATGTTATGTAAGCTGCTTTAAGGTGAGTTCGCGAGGCCGATATATATAATTTTCGTCTCTCCCATTGAACAACCCGGCCAGATACTAGAATTTCACCTAAAACTCATTTTAGAAAACCTTTTCCATCCAACATGTCGTATTTCATTAAAATCGGTCAAGGAATGGCTTAATTCCGATCCAACTGTCCATATTTTAGAAATTCACTGGCCATATTTTTTTTAGGATTTCATCATGATCGAATACGGAATGGCTTAGTTTCGTTTCTGTTGATCATATTCCAACACATCACTCGAAAATCATTTTAGCATCAAATTTCCATCAACCAGATACCGAGTTTCATCATAATCGGCTAAAGAATGACCAATATAGTTTCTGCTTTTCAATTGGCTATATTCCAGAACTTCAACAAATATTTTATCATCCCAGTCATAGTTAAAATGGTAACATGGCTCGTGGTTCATCCATTAATACTTTATTTTTCAGTTGTTTACAAATTAATTTTAGTTCAATTGTAGGTGACAAAATGAGTTGGAATAAAATACATGAACAATGAACATTAAACATTAAAGTAGTTCTACATTTAAACAGCGGAGAAAAACATCATAACTTGATACACTGCAGCTAATCTCAAAAAATTATTAATCACGCTTAGCTAATCCCTAGTCCGTCAACGCCTCAACGGTAAAAACTACATTTTCAACGTGAAAAATCTTAGCTCTCATCTAGCGGATATTGCTGTTATCATGATGATTGTTAACAGAAAATAATTATTTTAAATTTGATACGATTCATTTTTATTTAATAGTTACTCATACGAGTATGTGAGGTTGATAGGTACTTTAATATTATAAATATAATAATAGTGTATTTTATTGCGATTGTTATTTAAAATGTTATCAAATTCGAATTCAATTAAATTAAAAAAAATATAAAACACTTCAATATTTTAAATACAGGTGGAGACAAAATCGTACTGCGATTTAATCATCAACCATGAAATGTTTACAACAGAAGGCACGTAAAACGAAACGAAGCATCCAACACAAACCATGAATCCACCATCAGAGTCATGCTATGTTCGATAAATTCAAAGTCCAATAAAAAATGAGCAAAAAACTACTTATATTGGTATTAATTATATTGGTGTTAATCGTATTGGTATTGGAATACAATATATATGCACCTAATGCAGTGAAAATAGTTAAACCGGTAAGATTTCTCATGGTTCATTAAGAGCCAACCATAACTAAAAAAATAATAGATGATTTTTTTTCACTATTTTTATATTATTTTTCCCATAATTGAATAGTTATATTATAAAATATTAGCAGGCTCTGGAAGTCAGGAAAATGTCACCAGTTGTACCACTAAATTTCAATTTGCTGTCAATTTATTATTAAAAATATGTACATATAACTTGCATCCAGCGCAGGTAAAATCTATAGCTGCGAATAAGAACAACAATTTCTACTGCAAGTCGGTCAAAAATTCTAGTAACATCATAGAGTATTACATAATTAAATATGTATTACATATTATATATACGTTTATGTCTTTCTTTTCAAGAACAAAATGTATGCTATTTCATTTACTCGTATTCAATTATTTTTTTTCTATTGCGATCTCAGGCTATTAGCATAGAACACAACATACGTCTAAATCATTATTCTATGCTATTAGAATAAATTTCCACATTTATTTCCAATCAAGTGAAGATGGATGAAGTGAACGGAATATAATAATAAAATAATTTAAAATTTGACTTTATTGACTTATTGTTGATTTTTAAAGTTAAAATTTAGAAATTTTATTCTAGAACGAGTCCGACGGGTCATTATTAATTAAAGTTGGCTGGAACCCAAGCAGGTTCCGCACTCAATGCCACTCTGGGCCCATGGTGCAATCGAGTCATTAATACAGCCTAAATTATTTTGTGCAGTACAGAGTGTGTGGCGGCTGAATTTTTGACCGGGTACTCAACGTGAGATTAATCTACATTTGAGACTATCTTAATGTGCTTATCTAAACGAGTGTGCAGAACAACACATCACAAGCGTCCAAGTGAGTAAGCATAAACTGTTGCCACTATCTAAGTATATACATGTGTGTAAATAAAATTTCATTTCGTACTGACTAGCAAATCCAACACAAATGTACAAGCCTGATTCAGAAATTGAGTACGCAGATACTCTTCTAGTTTTAATAGCTTATACTGGAAAGTGGTAGTGGGAAAATAGAATAAAAATTGAAATGGAAGATATACAGTTTCACGTTCGTGTAAAAGCGTTTGTGGTTTTTGATAGTAGCCTTCTCGTAAAACCGTCTATAGATACAAGCCGGAAAAAATCAATACAAAATAATGATTTTGCTTTACATTTAGAAATAGTAACCAGTTAATATAAGTTTTATATAAACAAAATATAATAGTTTTTTTATTAAACTTCCATAGTTTATTTGTTGTGAACTACTACTAACAAATGTGGCACAAATGGTGAAGATATCTGCGCATGACCACATGTCCCTGGTTTGTATATATAGACCGTTTTACTTTGCGCGTTAGACACATACATTCCGATTTTTATAATTCACAATACTACTACTTAAATAATTCATTGCTTCTCGGTAACGCTTAGTATTTTATTAGTACATACATATATACATATTTAGGCGGTTTTATGTATAATCTTGGCTTGGTGAATAAGCTACATATACGCTTTTCAAAATCCCGGTTTTAACCGAAAATATTTTTATTTTTTTCGGGCACCAGTATAAAAATATTTTCGGTTCAAAGCGGCATTTTACTATATTATTATAAACAAGTTATTTAATGTTTCTTTGATATTATAGGTGCTACGCCTGGCCGATTCATCAATATTTCAATATCAAAAATAACAACAGCATAAGAAATCAAAAAATTATAATTTTAAATACTGAGGAATTATCCAAATAGATGATAATTGCAAGCCTTAATCAAACTGTGGAAAGCTGGAGATAGAATCCCAATAAAAAGCGATACGTAGAAACAAACAAAATTGTTTTTAACGTAATCAAATTAAAAACTGATTAATTAGCTTTTTTAGAAAATATAGCTCATAATAAAAATTTAAGTTAAGGTAAACAAAGTCTAAGAAAAGACTGTCGCGCAATACTCGGGTAAATCATTTACTACGGTAATAGTCGATTTTTAGTATTTTTGTTTTATTGAAAAAATGAGTAACTTACTAATGTTTACTTTTCTGTTTTCGATTTACCTTACTTTTTGATAGGTTAAATTAATTTTTACTCGAGTATTGATCCGCAGTCTTAACAATAATTTTATTTTGAACTCTTTATATTTACTAATACTGTAATTAGACTTAAACATTATTTATTTTGTTTATCGTACCACAGGCCAACATAACAGTTACATTTTTTTCATCATTAAACAATTGTTCTGTAGTGTTGTACCAACTAAATAAATCAAAAATGGTTAATTTTTTGCAGTTGTGAAGCTTTCTTCTAAACATGTACTGCGGTACCTTTGTACTGGAAGCCAAAATAACAGAGTTTTTTATCTTTAAAATCTGTAGTATGTACAATAAAATGAACGAAATTCGTATGATAACAAATACTAGTTTCACAACGTAGATAGTATAATAGCAAATAATTACATATGTATGTATGTATAATTCTATTTTACTATCCGGTGTGAAACCGAGTTTAATATTATAATATGTAGTATATTAAAATATGTCAGTATATAGCTATCAAAAATATAATGCATAGGTTATATAGTTTTATTGATTTTAAGTAAATTGAGACCAATTTAACTATGTATATATTAGAGAAAATTTAGGAATCCGTGATTATTTGACACAAAATAAATGTTTATTTTTTTTTATTTTCGTGTTTATTTGTTTATTTAGTTATTAACTATCTTCATTTTGAGTGGTGTAAAATCAATATGGTGGATAGTAAAATAATATTATACTATTTTGCGGTTGCACTATCTATCACTGCAGTACAGCGGTACTGTAGTAATTTTTCGTGAAGTAAGTAAGCCTGAAGCATCGAAGTTTTATTTTATCGTTATATCTTTTTCATTTTAAAAACAAACAGAATTAATTTTATTTGTATTTAAAATAAAAAACATAATATTAATATGCAGGATTCTTTATTCTTTAGTAAAAGCGGGATTTATAAAAATGGGATTACATTTATGGGTGGGATACGATCCTCATATATGAGCCAGTTGAGGTTGATTTTATATGTACACATTTTAAAGCTTTAGAATAACAGAACAGAACAATACAAATTTAGTAGAATTTAATTTAATCCATTATTTTAGGTTTCCAGTTGTTACAATTATACATACGTATATGTCATATAAACATTTTAACAAAACCTTCGGAGCCTCGGTTACAACCGGTATTTTCCGTTTATTATACTTTCTGAACATAAAAATAAATAAAAAATGTTCAATTACAAAAGGCAAACTACATGCGGCGATATTTAAATAATTAATAAATCGAGCGAAGGTTTTATATATTTGTATCGAATTAAATTATATTTAGTATTTTAATAAAAATTTAAGTACAAACAGATATTTTAGATATTTTATTAAAAAATTTCAAAAAATGAATGTTTAATTGTAGTGATTTCCATAATTGTGCACTGGCCTATACGATACCAAATTTCCTTAACTAGTCTGAGGTCTTTCTCGAAATAATTAGCCTTTTACATATTAAGCTGGCTGAATTAAAATGAAATGATTCAAAGTCACAGAACCTGGTCCCCTCCCGCCTTATTTTTGAATATGATATAATTTTTATACGAAACGAGAATGAATTAGAATGTTTGACATCTTGATACTCCCGTATATATTGGGGAATTTATTTTGAATGGGTATACCTCTACACCATATGGTAGGCGCAGAGGTCGTTGCAGGCGACGATGGCTCCACGATGTAGAGAACGACTTGGCCTCTTCAGATTGTCTAAGACAGTATGAAGACCAAGCTCAGGATCGAAACCGTTGGAGCCAGATTGTTGATTCAGTAAGGGGCCAGTAATGGCCTTTAACACTGTTATTATTATTATTATTATTATACCTCTACAAATGTTAAACCTTTGTTAAATGATTTTGCTGTATACAACAAAAAAAAAACAAAAAATTATGTTTCCATTTCATATTTTTTGTGTTATACATAAATTTTCTGCACTTTGTTTTTTAAAATTTATTAATTAACGCTACGGTACTAAGAATGTATTTTTGGAGAGAACTTTTCATTCCCTCATAAAAAAGTTAAATATTTAGTATTTAGCTGAAAATATATAAAACAAAATATATAAATTCAATAACATTATGAAAAATCAATAATTAAATTTATATTTAACTCCTTAATTATTTATTTATTTATTTATTATTATTATTTATTATTTAATTAATAAGATTTTGAAAATATTCTAAAAAATAAGCCCTAGAAAATCTTTACTAAATTTTTTTATTTGTAGTAGTCACTCGACTAATTGGGCTGGCACACTATCGCATTATGAATAGATTCTCGTAATAAAATATCCATAAACTTTTGTAATTCACTATTTATAAAATTCTAAAGGCATTGACACATGCACAACCGTCAAACCGGCATTGAAAACCGACAAGTTTTGACAGAAAAATAGGACTTATAACATTAAATTTAATTAAACATAGTTTTCATGAACAATAACTATTAAATTGCGCCCCCACCGTTTCCCAAAATCATGAATGAATTGTTTTGCCGTCGTTTTTGTTATTTCGATCGTAAACTAAATGTCATTTATTTTGTTTCATTTATGATGTGACGACATTCGCCGTCCGTGGTTTTTTTTTCATGTGGCATAGTAAACGGAAGATCCGAACGGATTTGCCATTTTTACTTTTGCATGTGGCATTGCCTTAATATATGTTGACTGTAAGTTGCCCTCTTAAACAATCAATGAAATAAATTTGAAATTTGCCGACATCATTTTATAAAAAAATAAATAAAAAATTATGTATAAAATATTTTAATTGGGTTTTCGTTTCGTTTTAGATTGGAAACCTAATACGGTAGAATATTTATGCAGTATACGCGGTCAACTACAATTATGTTTAGATGGATATCCGTTTACACGTGAAAAATATAGTAACGATAAAGTTTACTGGAAATGTGTTAACAATAAAGCGTTTGGGTAAAGATTTAAAATTGAATAAATAATCCCATCGGCCGGGTATATGATCTTCATTGTTGATAAAAAGTACAATAATACATCTGCAATTACAGCATTCTGGGATCATACACCTTGTTGGATGAGATCGATTAATAAAACAAAATCTTTAATGTGATTGATTATTTTTTTTATTTTTATACAGTTGTAAGGCACGCGTGCACACTATTGAAAATGGTAAAAAGCTTGTAGTTGTACATAAAGATCATAATCATCAAGTATTAACAGAACGTCGAAAACCAGGCGATTTGCAAATGTTACAAAAACAATTAAAAAATAAAAACAAAAATATTGATGAGTAAAAGAATTTATATATAAAACACGGAAATCTTGCTCAAAGGGCTAAATAATTTTAATTTTGGTAAAAGTTTATTAAGTTCAGTTGTGCCAGTTTTGTCCGTTTCTACAGCTAAGTTGTTTTAATTTGTATGTTCTATTTTTCTTTTTAAAACTTATAGTCAAAAGATTACTTAATTTTTAAAAGGTGTATTTTTGCCTTTGTTTTGTGTGTTCGCATTCACGAAATTTAATTGAAGTTCAGATTCAGAATCAGAAATTATATCAGCTTTATCATATTGTATCTGTGTTTTTATTATACAAACTTTGGCACTAGCACATGAAATTATTGAAGAAATTGTTACTAGCAATATAACAATTTATTAATATGTACATTGAAAAGCAGACGCATTGCAGTATAAAGTCCGATAATATAAAATATCTAGCGTGGAATACAAATTAATATTCTATTTTATATGAAAAACGATCACATAAAATAAAGTGGCATAACCCTGTTTTATTTTGGTATTTTTACAACAATTACATAGAAAAAGAAGTAATTCCAAAAGAAATTTCATATTGAATAGATATATTTTTTTTAATGTTTGTTGCTTTGGTAAAAAAGTAAATCCAGTAAAAAAAGTCAATATTATATATATATATATATATATATATATATATATATATATATATATATATATATATATATATATATATATATATATATTTGTATATATATATATATATATATATATATATATATATATATATATATATATATATATATATATATATATATATATATATATATCCAAAATAATTTTTCATTATATTTTTCATAAATATTCGACGAAATCCTAGTATTTGATGATATTGAAAATTCAATTCCAACACAGGATTGTGACATGTTATTTTTTATGTTATAAGAGTGTCATATATAGAATATTTTTTAAATTTCGATTTTCGACATTTCGGTTTTGAAGTTGATTGTTCCTGATTGTATTTAATAAATTAAAATATTAAATTTTGTTTTCATCAAGATTCGCACGATATTTTCTCAAAACAAAAAAATTGGTTTTCATTTTCATTTCAACAATCTTTTGGAAAAATTTAATTCCAATCGGGAATTGGTTAGTCATTTTAATTGAACAAAATTGAATTTCAATTCTTTGGTCAAATAAAATAGGTCTAATAATGATTATGTTAGTTAATAAAAAGTGATAATTCAATGATAGGGTCAATTTAATTGGGTTTCGTGAAGACGAGCATTTTTACTTTATTTACTTAACGCATTTAGGTATAATTAATTTTGTCTATAACAAGTCCTTATTTAGGATTTTATATTATTTTTTGTTTAACTGAACCAACAAAAATTATAGATCTTAAATTGAAACTAGGTAAAAGAAGGGTCAAAGAATGGTACACATAAAAATATGTTACAAATATTTTTATACAGTGGTTTTCGCCAACACATCTTTATATTAGCTATTATTACACTCTCAGTTTTCAGCCGACTCGACATATTATCTATTTTTTTGCTAGAACCTTTAGTAATTTTCTGAATTGGCTCGCAAATTTAAGTAATTTTCATTAATTTTCAGTAATTTTCATTATATAAAAATAAATTTAAATATATTATATATAATTAACTAATTTGAATTAATAAAAACCTATTAATTAATTAACCATGGGCTTTTATTTAGCAGTAACCTGCTTAAACTTAATTTTATTTTATAATAAATTTTTCGAAATATTTTTGTTTTAAGAATCAAGCCGTACATTGAAATCTTATTCCCAAATCGTATACAATATTTTTAAACCAGAACAAAAATCTAGAATAGCTATTGTTATAAATTGTACAAGAATCAGCGATAATACAATTTTAAATCGTTATATTTTTCATATAACTTATACAAGCCTTTTAAATCACAAAAAAAACAACAATAATAGTAATAATTGATTAATTATTTAAATATGCCTATTTTATTTATTATTGATAAAAGAATATACGAGTAATATATCGAAATTGAATTGAAAAATTCCAGTCCAATCGAAAGTACTACAACAGTACAATCTCAGCTATCTCGTCTAATAGAACTGACGAGTGTATTTCTACTTTGAGTTCCATTAACTGATTTATTTACTAGGATTAAGTAGATCTGGTATCCCTTCACTGTACTGTTAGGAATCAGATTGAAACAGTTTTTGTGCTACTGTTTATTAAATAGTCCTTTTAATTTTTACATTGTACTTAAAATTTTTGCTTTAATCGGTTGTACTGACGGTTTCATTTTTTTATTTTTTAGATTTGAAAGTTGTTTATAATGACGTAGTAAATGCAGCCGCATATATCAAAAATGAATTATCAACATCGCCAACTGAACCAAAACTATCCGTACTCGTACAAATTACACCGCCATATGGATCTAATAATTATTCATACAATAATAAAGGTCATTTAGTTTATGATAATTTTGAATACTCAAAAACACTTGTGAATGGCATAGAAAATGTTATATATTGGCGTTGCTACGGATACCGAAAACATGGATGTAAAGCAACTCTCAAAACAGTAGGGAAAATATTACATGTGGTACGAGCTAGTCATTGTCACGAACGAAAAAAAACAAAAACTTATAAGCCCACTTTATGGACTGATGATTTAGTTACACTTTAATAAATTAATATTTATATATTTTTTTAAATATTTTCAATAAATAAAATATAAAATAATAACTAATATATTATTTAATTATTTCTATATGTACATTTTAAAAAATAATTGATTCTAATTAATTACGAAATTGTATTAATAGTGTTTTTCAAATATATTTTCGCAGGCAAAAGAGCAACGTTTCCAGAGAAAATGAAGAAGCAAGTTCTTATCACTGATGATAAATCAAACATAAAAGTCGATTCAATAAAAATGGCCATAAAACAGCCTATTACTATCGGTTTACATGTTCTATCGACTATTAATCGATCTCGAGTAAAAGGCTTCTGTGTTGTTTGTATAAAGAAGAACAAAGATCCAAATTACAAGAAAACGATGCAGAAAATTATTACCTATTGTCCAGGATGTCCCGGTGGTAACTGGATATGCGAAAATTGTTTTTGTGAAACACATAAAAATTTAGATAAATAAATCACTGTATCTAAATTCAACAATAATTGTTTATTGTTTACCGACAATAAATAAAATAAAACAAATGCTAATTATGCTTTCATTTTATATTTAGAAACCTTTTGCTATAATTTTGAAGTATTTATATGGTTGGTTTAACTTTTATTTTAAGATTAACTGACCTCGCTTACGCATTAAATCAACGAAAATTTACATATATGTACATGTTATTGTACAACAGTAAATTTTACACTTGAATTATGTACAGTAAGTAAATGATCCAAATCAAAAGCACCAGTATTATAAACCAATATTTAAAATAGGTTGGTCAAGGCGTCATCAAAGTTTCTTCAGATTTAGTTGTAAGTATATATATATTGTTTTCCCATAATCATATATAAATTTAAAAATAGATTTTTCATTTTAGAGACCTATCTATGAACTGCCTGATTTCGATTGTTGGTTAAAGATTTAAGAAGTATTTAAATATTTTGGTTGATAAAGAACTTACTAAACAAAATTAAAACAATTATTCTAATAAATGAACATAGGTATTTATTATTTTATATTTACTGGCTTATTATTATTTATATTACCCGCGTACTTTAAAATAAATATATCAATACGTAATATATTTTACATATTTTTACATTATTATTAGAGTTAATTTTAATTAACATTGATATATTCTTAGACCATTTTGAATGTGTTTTTACAAATAAAGTGCTAGGTTAGGTTAAATAAGGTTAGAGTGGCTGTCCCAAAGGAATATTATAGGCACAAACTGGCCCGTAGCTGTACCACATTTAAAATTTTCTCCTACTTTACTGATAGTACCAACCTGTGCTTTCCACGAAGCGTGACATGCAACCTAATCTTATTTCAATCTTCCTAAGGTCCGTCATGCCATCCAGCATTAAACGACGACAAGTGCAAGGCAGGTTGAGTACCGTTTCCTCATCCCCCTCATCTTCGCAGCTACGGCAATAAGCATAAGTTAGGACGACCTGTCCGCCCGTATCTGCCTAGTTATTACGCGCAAGTTGGCGGGCCATATGTTCAATATAATTTATTATTATAAGTTTTACGTTAAATAAAATATAACACGGAAATTGTAACGTATAATTGAGTTTATAATGTTTATTGGGAAATAAAAAGGAATTATTTCTCATAGGAAATAAATAAGAAGAGAAAGATCAGTACAACAAAAATTGAATGTAAGAATGTATTCAGTAGCCTGTAGAAGACGAACTGTGTGACCGAAAAGAAACCAATTGATGATGAGCCAATAACTATCATATTTGAATCCATAATAAATCTTCAAATTAATAAACATTTGGTCCTTCAACCCCGATGGGCCTCGAATTTATACGTTATTTTTATATACGTTTAGATCTTCAATATATTCTTATATATTCATCATTTACACGTTACAATTTCCGTGTTATATTTTATTTAATGTAAATCTTATAAGAATAATTTATATTGAACATCCACATAGAGATGGATTTGGGTCTTATGGCAGTGCACGCTGTCCGTTGTTTGTAGTGCTCCACTTATTTATACACAAGCATGCTGTTCTTTGATTTTTCATCAAAACGGTTTACCATAATTTGTAAAGATAGACCACCAGACGACAACGTCTTGACAATAGAATGAATCTGTATTAAGTTGGGTTTCATCTCTTGTCCCAATTGTATTTTTACAGCAGTAGAGCACTATAGAACCTTTCTTTACTCTTTCTAGGATGTTTAGTTTGCTGTGCAAAATAAGCCCTAGTTATTTCGCTCTATCCGTAGAGATCAAGCTGGTACTATTTGGTGTTCTTGTGTTGGCAGGTCAAAGTGACGATGTCTCTGTCTCCTAATAAAGAGGACCAACCAAGTTTTTTGTGAATTTCTGTTTAGTTCACAGCTGCTGGCCCACTTCGAAAGAAAGCCGAGTGCGTATTGCTCTCTATACCCCAGCATTCCGGGGTATTTTGGGAAGACTACAAAGCAATATCAACCGCGTATGGAACCACCTTGAAGACTTGCCCTTCCAGGTTTAGTAATAGGTCAATGATCAAAATCCAATGAAGAGGGGATCAAACCACTCACAAATCTGCTGGCGGACGTTCCACCCAGATGAGCTATGACTAGCCTTTAATTATTTTATTTATCCAGTCTCTGAGTAGCCCAGGCATGTCAGGGCTCGAGTGATTATTACCGGTCTGACATTCCCAAAGGGCTTCTTTATATCCAGGAAGGTTATCATACCTAAGATCTTTGCGATTGCAGTGAGTACTTATTCCCGCCTTAGGCATAAATGCTACTTTTTCTAATTATTTATTGTCCACAGGATTTGACTCCTAGAGTATGATTTGTGGAGAGTATGATTTGTGGAGTATATATAATGTAGTATGTATAATATAGCCGTATTTTAGACCTCTCCGGAGCCAGTACCATGCACCCCGAAAAATGCGTTTCTAATAGTAGCGCCAGAGATTGTCCACTACACGTAGTCTATGATCAATCTGGTCGTTGGAGATAACTCGGGATGGAAGGACTAGAACTTTAAGTAGCCTTGCCATTTTCGAGGATTCCTGTATTTTAGCGCAGTAAAGCCTCCAATCTCTTGTTTGGCGTTTGTTAAATATTAACCCGTATTTGTATTTTCGGAGAACTTTTTTATAGCACTACCAATTCGCAGCGGCTTTTGTTTCCTTAGAATTTTGGAAAAATTTGTCTACATTTTAAATGGGTTCTTTATAGTCCTTTCGCTCACCAGGGTGGCAAAGACTATCCAAAGACCTACTAAGAGGATAATAGCTGGCCTACTAAGACATCAAGCTCTTATGTAGATACAGGTGGATTGAGAACCGCCGATAATTAGTTATTCAGATTGATTCTAAATATACCCCAGTTGGTTTTCCTCCTGCCTCTGAAGCTTGGTTTTCTACAAGTTTTAGTAACCAATTCATAGTGGATATAGCCATATAGAAAAGGAATGGTCGTCGGACACTTTCCAATTACATACACCATCCTTAATTAAATCTAAGACAATCTTACTAACTTTTTTGAACATCCATTAATGCGCTTTCTAACTTACTGGATGGTATATTTTCCTCATATAGTATAGAGAAGCTGATATTAACCAGTGATTTTGACTGTCCATCTCAATCTCACTGGGTCATCAGCGCCAGGTGTGATACCAGAAGGTAAATCCTCACTTGTTGCAGATGTCTCTGACCTGTCAGCTGCGTTCGGCTTATATATTCTTAGCGTAATCGCTCCAAACCCATAGCTGACCTAGCCGTTTGTCTTTGCCAGAGCATACAGCGAGTCCTTGTTGACAATAATAAAAGCCGATCTCTAGTAAACCTTCGGTTCCTCCAACTTAGCTATTTTCAGTTGGACATTGGCATCTAGATTACTTAACTGCAATATTTCCAAGATTCCCTGGGATCACTGAGTTCTGCTGGGACCCAAGCTCTCGTTCTTGGTCTGCACGAAATTTCCTCCCTAGTGAACACCTCAAATAGAGATGTATAACTTTAGTGTTGATGTGATAAACATGAATACCTCAATAACTAATTACAATTTATGATGAAATAAATTAATATTATAATAAATGATACAAATTATTAAATTATGGTAACGTGTTTGCTAAATTATTCCTTATTGCTCTATAGAAATTATTCCTATTTTGCGGGGGTCAAATTTGATGTTTAGTGGTTTTTATTAGTGCGTGTTTTTGTTAGTACAGCTGCTGTCTGTAATAATTACAATAACTATAGTAATAAAGGTCCTTATTTTTTTCGGAGACATATTTTATCATAAAAGTCAATATTGCTTTTGCACATTTTGTACCTCCCGGTTTTTTGGTACATTTTTGAACAAAAATTGAAAACAAATTTTAATCAAGTACATATTGACCATTATTTAAATGCCTTTTTGGCGTTTAGGCGTTTAGGCAACTATTCTACTATATAGTATCTATACTATAAGAATAGTTAACAAGGTACTGAAGAAGACGCAAGTCGAAATCGATTTACCGAAAAAATCAAAAATAAAAATTGTCACAATAAGGAAGTATTAAACTATAAAATCAAAAATAAAAGTTTTTTATTTAAAATAAGTTATATAGTGACAAAAGATTACACAAAAACATTAAAATGAACAACATTCATTTAAACTCCTTTAGAACAGCTCGACCAATGTATAGATAAATAAATAAATTTGTATTTGAATACCGGAACTTGAATTATTGTTTACTTATTATTATTGTTATAACATATTGTCAACATTATTAGATTCATAATTCTATTTAAACCGTTAAATTATTAACAAAAATATCGTTTTGTTTCGTTTGTCTAGTTTTCCGATAAGATTTGTAGGATCAGATTTTGCATGGTGGTTAGTTGGTCTACGACTATGGCGCTCGTTTGTATAGGTGCAAGAAGATTTTGATGAAGAACTCACCGAGTAGCTTGATTGTTTGACCGTTAATTATTTCAGCTGGTGAGCACTTTAGATCTTCTTCCACTGTTGCTGGGGTTCCAAGTAAGACCATTGGGATTTCCGTGCTCCAATTAATCGTATTTCCTCTGGCTATTAAAGCAGCGTTCGACCTTGCCATTGGCTTGCGAATGGTAATCCATTGTACGTGTACGATGTGATTTGAGGAATTTCGTTTACTCCTAGAAAAGTATGAAATCATATTGCGTTCCTTGATCAGTTGTGATGTCACCTTGTGATGAAAAACACCGAATCGGGATATGAATAGTTTTATATAAATGTAGTGGCAATGGTAGCAGTTGACATGTTTGTCATGCAACAAGCTTCGGGCCAGCGAATGAAACGACCGATACAGGTGAGTACGTATGAATATCCATTAGAAGGAAGAAGTGGTCTTACGATGTCTAAGTGGATATATTCGAATCGGCCATGTGGAATTTTAAATTGTCCGTGTTGAGATATATGGTGTACTTTTGCACTATCGAACGTTGCCACGATAAACAAGTACCCAAAGAATTACGTTCATGTTTATACTGGATCAAAATTAATGAGTATAGTAATAAATTTACGAGTTACACGCATACCAGGATAATAGCTCAACGAAGTGGTTCTGCGATGTATGGGCGATTGTTCCTAGTTGATGATTCGAAGACTTGAAGTTGGTGCTGGTGCCAATGTCACCAACAAACACGCTAGTAGCAAGACCAAGTCGTCTAGCCAAGTAGTTTAAAAAGCTTTAGTTTCATTAAAGAATTAGCGTGACATGTTGAACCAGGAGGCAAATTCTTATAATAAAGTAGATTCTATTCCAAGTTCCAAGTCTGCTTTTTATGCTTTGATGATGTAATTGTATAGTTGAAGTAGTAGTTTTAGACTGAATTGCTCTAGTCAGAGGTTTGTGGACGGTGTAGATGGTGATGTCCCCACTGTCGACAAAACATCTAAACTGTTTGATTGATAGATAAATTCGGATTAGTTGTAGGCAATTTGAAATTCGGCTCTGCTGTTAAGGATGTAGTGAATAACCTAAAGGTCATCTCTTAAGCAGAGTGCCGTAGCCGTTATCGATTGTGAAATCAATCGGTGTTGGTGTGTTAAACTGAACCAATTATTAATTGATTCATAGCTTTATTGCTGAATCCACCAGCCGCTTATGTTTCAAATCGAACGTTACATTCATATTGAACAAATGCACCTGTCCAACGGTGAAATTAAACAATGTGTATTCCGCAATAAGCCATTTTAAGTACGTACTTTAGTCTACATCTGGACAGTATGTTGACTTGGAGAAAACACATTGAAACATAACGTAATCAAATAAAAGTAAAATTATCAAAAATGTATTAGTTAATTGGAAAAAAAATAAAAATTATCATTGGACAATAAAGTTCTACTATACCGAGCGGTATTTATGCCCATATTGTCATACGGTATCCAATTATGGAGTTTAACCAGCGCATCAAATTCAGAACTCTGCAACAAACTCAAACAAAAATTCATCGCAGTATTACAAATGTACCGTGGTATATTCGAAATACTAACGTACATGCTGACCTATAGGTATTAAAACCTTTAAAAAGATGATTAGAGAATTTAGTTCCCATAATTATTTGAAACTAGAGACACATCCTAATGAATTATTTGCAAGGGGTATTCTAAAGCAGCCGAAATACAGACGACTGCGAAGAGCGGATCCACTAGATCTAACGAGCTTATAAACTAACCATATTTTATTTTAATTGATTATTTTTTCAGAGTGTAAAACATATACACATATGCTATACATAAAATAAATAATAGCGAACTCCAATAAAAAGTACTAACATAGCTTATGACTTAAAAAATTGAAGTAATTTTAGTTTGTAAGTATTGTATACTTCTTGTTAGTTTAATTAGAGAAAGTTTCAAGAATCAAGCCATTGACAGTAGTATTTTTAAAAAAAATCGAAAAGGAATTCGAATTTACTAAGAAAATTTGCGCCAATGATTGGACGGTTCACATCTGTTGTGTGAAAGCGTTTGTGAATCTGCAGTTCCATATTTACCTGGAACAATTTAGTTCCATAGCTATAAATTGTTGTGCCATTGGCGGCTAATAGAACTAGATTCACTGATTTATTGCATCTGAAATAAGTTCCACCATGATCTAATTGTATTTGCTGAGTAATGTGACCTGCGTGTTGTTTAATTTGATGAAGCTTCGGCTGGCCGTCTGTCCTTCAGGTATTGGGGTTTTATCTGTCGGATACGGATTTTCATATTTAGTGGATTGGGCAAGTTGTTCTCTATCGCATTGTTCGCGCTAGGAGACAGAGCTGTTAAGACTTGTAAAAATTTGTCTGTATGTGTTTTTAACAGTTAGAATTACAACTCCACCATTTTAAACTAGAAGCGTGGGATTTCCAGCAAAAATTGTTGAAATTTTATTTTCTTTGAAGCGGCCTCAACCAGAGATGTAAAACATAACGTAACGTAACCCCATAACCTTATAATAACGTCAAAATTTGCATTTTCTCCTAATAAAACAACGTTAACATTTATTACGGCTTGTAAGGTTACTCTGTAACCAATAACGTTTCTTATACGTTAATATATAAAGTCAAATCTATCTTGAAGTTTTAAGAGCAGACAAAAATTGAATTTCCTGAGATATACCAATTAATTCAAGCTTTTTTTGGTGTACCTGTCACGCAAGTAACAGTTGAGCGTGCGTTTTCTTCACTAAAAGACATCTTGTCGAAAAATCTAGGCGAGGACATTTTAGTTTAAGTAAATTTTTAGATTATTTATTTTATTTCAGTTTTCATTATAATTTTATGTATTTTCTTTCATTTATTTGTAACGAAGGACGCACAGTATTTTAATTTCAAATGTTATTTTGTTTTAATAATTGAATTTAATTTTAGTTATATTGTTTTTAAATTCTATATATGTACGAGTATCTAGTAGACCCTAGATAGAGATTACCTACCAGCTAAAATAAATCAAATAAATATTTTTCTACTTTTATCTACTTAACTTTTCGAAATGTTATTTCGTCCCTGGTCTCAACTTTATGTTTCGTATCTGGGTGGTCATTTTTGATCCTAAGTGTTATCCGTTTATTTAGTATATTTAAATTTTAGGATTTAAATAGTTTTATCCGATTGTACGAAAACTAACAAAATTCTGGCGTGGATAATTAAACTTTTATCTTAAATTACAGGTAATTCAGAGAAATGGTTACATTGCATGATTTTTGGGAGTCGGGAGATGTTCCCTTGACTTCACTTCCAAATCGAAATACCAACAAATACAGGCGGCCTCGAGTCCGTCCCAGATATTGGGGGTTTGTTGAAATTTTAGTAGAACAAATAAAAAAAGCCAATTTAAAGCGAAAAATTTTTATCAGCGAGTAATTTATGGCACGGCCGTGGTTTTTGGATTTAAGAAAAATTGTTTGATTATTCTTCTTCTTCGAACAGCACCTTCCAAAAAAATTAGGAAAAATATGTCGTGCAAGGTGGTGAAAAATAATATATACAATTTTCTTTACCCTATTTGATAATGATAAAAATGATTATACGTTATTTTTATAAATAAAAATGATTTTATTATTTAAAAATAAATTTAAACTAACAGAATAAAAAATTTAAAATATTTTAAAAAAATTTAGTACCGGGTTTTTTGTTTTCCGGTTTCTGATTACTGTTGTTCTTTTGATGTTTCTCAGCAAAGACTTCTGCTAATCCGTTGCGGTGTGGGATAGTCGCTACACTGTTCCACGTTGGCCCACGTTGTCCTGTGTGCTCTCGTTACTGCTCCGCCGCTTCGTTGTGATATCTTTTATTTTGTCGTATGTTGTGAAATTACTTAGATTGTGGTCTGGGTGTGACGTGTAAACCATTTCTTTCGTTCCTTTTAGTGCCAAGTGTTAATGTTTTTTTTTACTTTATTTAGTTGTTATTATATTTGTTTTATTATTATGTTTATTTTGTTATTTCGAGTGTATTTTGGCGTGTTACGCGGTATAAACTCCCATCGACCGCTTTAAAATAAATTAATACAATACACACAACATAATTATTATTATTCTTTACTCAATTTAAATTATTTAATTTATTATTCAATTAATTAATTTTATTTTATTTATTTTAATTTACCAAATTTCACCATTATTATCAACAGTGACATTTGCTTGAAACAATAATAAGGTAATGTGTGTTTTTTACGTAGGAAGATGGAAATTTTCAGAAAAACATTTGGAAACTTGGGTTTCCAGACGACAACGGGTTTTTACCGGGTAAAACCATCTCCCTTTACACGATCCTGTTGCATCCCTGTGGTACCACTAATCAAGGCATTCCATCGCAGGGCAGGGTAGAGCTAAGAACTCACGCGTATAATACCATCATTGGCTTCACAGGATGGTATCACGATCTAGCAGGCATGCTCTTCGTTCGTCTTGCCTGATTATCTGCATAATGCTAGTGATAATTTGAATCGCTTTGTTCCAATTTTCTTCAGAGCGTAGGATATATTGCGCGAGTCCATGTGGTGTTATCGGCTTTAGTGCATAACGCTCAATCAGGCTCCGTTCTTCGTCAAATCGTATACACTCCATTAGCACATGTTTTGTAGATTCGATTTTACTCTCGCAAAAAATGCAGTTTGGATCGTCTAAGCAACTTAGTTAGATGATAATTAACATCTCCTTGCTTTCTTTGCGTCCAGGCAGCGATATCAGGGATCATTGCGAAGGTCCATCGTCCCTTCGTTGTCGTCATCCATCTATTTTGTCATTCTCTGATGCTGGTTAGTTGAATTTCCTCACGTGTAGACTGAGTTTGTCCAAGCCTAATTGCTCGAAGTGCTTGAGACTCTCTTTCGGCTATATCTATTGGCATCCTGCTCGCAATTACACATGCAGCCTCATCAGACACCGTTCGAAAAGCACAACATATTCGCAGAGAAGCTGACAAGCCTGCGAAGACCGAGGTGTGTGTGTGTGTTTTTTTTTTGGGGGGATGGGCAAAGTGTGGAAAATCTTCGGAAGATGATGCATCAGAGGGAAAAACACCTCAGCAACAGTGGTGGATTTCTACCATCTAAAAACCACACACGTGTCTACCACCTAAAATCCACATTTGTGTTGGGTTTGGTTCTTGTGATTGTAGTAATGTAGTGTTGAAAAATTATATTTGTAAACTATATTTTAGTGTTTCTCAAATGAACAAGGCTTTTCTTTTTGTATTGTAATATGAATATGTATTAGAAAAAATTAATCTAATATTATATAATAATAGCTACATATATAAAAAATGATTTGATAATGACAAAATAAGGATGAATTTTATCTGATATTTTACAATTTTAATGTTAATGTTATGATAGCAAGTATTGAATACATGATATTGTTGTTATAAATGGTCTTAATCGGTAAATGTAAATAAAATTCGCCTATTTTATTGTAAATAAAAATTTAAATATAAATAGAAACTATTTCATCTTTTCATATAAAAGAAAAGTTATATCGATATCTCATTGTGAAGCAAGATTTTGTAACAAAAAAAAATAACACACGTATAGCTAAACGGTTCCAACTAGATAATACTAATGGAACAGAAATCCCATACGAATCTGTGAAGTGCCTGGTTATTTGGTGAAAATGAAGAAAATTAAAAAAAAATCAAACCATAAGTGAAAAAGTACTAGAAAGCACATTGCAAATCCTCCGTTTTGAAAATTTTTTCTATGAAATATTTTCAATAAATAGGCCTGTTTAACTTATAGTATTGTAGAATCTTACCCAAATCTCCAAAAGTGCCTTATTATTGGATCAGTTGAAATCCGTAACAAGAAATCGTCAAATAAGAAATATCGTCGTTTTAGGTATCTTCAATTAGCAAAGCTATATCAAAGAGATGCCTTATATTCCTGCTTTATTAAATTGAAAATATTTATCATATTTGTATGATCAAAACCCAGTTTATAGACTTTGACCAGCCTTGAAAAACTAGCTTTTCAGAGATCGCTGCACAATTTGTTCCAGATCTGCACGCAGAAGGTAACCCCAAGCAAGCATTATCGCTGAGGTCTTACCTCATATATAATATCGTGGATCTTCAATAGATCTCTGATTTCGATATTGTACAGAACTCAATATCTACCATATTCGTCGCGTTTTGGACCGTGTAAATCACACGAACATTCTTCTCTCAAATCTAAAGAGCCATCTTTTGTATTTTATCGCAGCTTCCAACTTTCTTGGCTCTGCAAAACATCAGATTCATGGCCTTTATTAGATGTTTAGATTAGCAATGGTGTTAGAGGATGCAAATCACGACTGCTTGTTGTCAGCCACTCACTAAAGTCTTCATCCAAGCTGTTATCGTGAGTGAGATGAGAGCCCACATATTTGAACCTTCTCACTCCTTCCAACGTGTAGTAACCACTACTAAAATCTTATATGCCATTGTCCCTATAACCAGAAATCATGTTTGTTTTGGATTCATTAGTCCGGAATCCAACAGAAGCTGAAAACTCTAGAAACGAATAAAATTTATCCTTGTCGATATAAGATGTTATGCTGTGAAGGTTTCAGTTTTATGAAAAAGTACTTAAACATGACATTAAAGAGTATCGCGGACAGAGCATCTCCTTATCGGAAACTCATTTTAACTGCAAAAATTCTCGATAGCCTATTCTCAACTTTAACACATCATTGAGACTACGTCACTGTCGATTCTATACAATCGTACTAATTCTTAGGTATTCCAAGGCAAATCGCAAACTCTCGATTGATCGAATCATAGGCCTGCATGAAATCCAGGAACGCCTGGTGTACGGGAACGAAAGTTTCATAATATTTAGAGAGAATCATCCGCATCGAAAAGGCTTGATCAGCAACGCCTGATCGACCGGAGCGAAATCCTTCTTGAAAATCACTAATCAATCTTCCACCAGAGAAGTCATTCTATCCAATACAACTAAGACAATAACTTGTACGCTGGAGAGCGAGAATTCTCACACTTCAAGCGGTCTCCCTTCTTGAAAATGGGCTATATCGCGGCCACTTTCCATTCGTCGGTCATACCCGCTTCTTCTGTCTACAAATCCGCTTAGCTGCCTCCCTAGCAAGAGCAGCCTTTCTTTTCCTCACAATGATGACGTTGTTGTAATTCACCATGAACCATATTTTGTTGCACGACTGCAAGACGGCACTCGTCACCAACCAATCATTATTCTGGGTCTGACTTTCACTATATATCTAAAGTCTGCTGAGCAGCATTGACAACCGAAGTTTTCAGGACCTTCCAGACAGACTTGACACAGTCAAACTGATAATTGGATTCTCATTGTTGTCGCTGACAAGATCCTGATTTCGTTTCTTTTGATCTTCATTTATTAGACTGTCACAATCGAAACGTTCCATGCGCTTCAGTGTGTTCGAAAACCAAGATCTGCTGGCTAACTTCTTCTCTTCTAGATAATTACTAATATTTTGTAAAGTTCTATTTTTTGTTACAAATTTCACTCCGATACATTTAATATGAATATTTTTCGGATTATTATCTTCGGGGCACGAACGGAGTTAGTTGTGAAAATGTGAACTATTTATTTATAGCTATTTATCATACAAGTATTAGAAGTGCCTTGTTGTAAGAACAAAATAAAATCACTTTATATACAATTTGTTTTCTACAAATATGTATAGTTAAAATAAAAGGAAAATTAAAGGTGTTAAAAGGTAATAAATTAGCACTGGTTCCTTAAATTACTTTTAATACTGGACTGGGACTTTCCACAATAGACTAGAAGCGAGTTTACGTCTCTATTTCTAGAAATGCACACTATCCCACTTAAATACGTCATTTAGTTTTCTACTACGATCTCAGCCAATTACTAAATTTATTCACTGTCACATTTACTCCATCTAATAACGTAAAATAGTGGCGAGTTGCACAGGCAAATGCAAATTTAAATAGAATGACATTGCAGGTTAGAAAACTGAGATCGTATTTAGGCGAACAAATGTTCAAATTTAAACATAGAAAAAGCGACACAAAATTCGCTTCTCTCCTTCTATACAAAATCCCGCAGCCCTTGTATTGTAAAACAAAATATTTAGATGCTGAAAACAAACGCAGAAAGGCCTACATTTTATGAAAGTAATGAAAGAATATTTTTAAAAATTATTTATTGGTATATTCGTTGAAGCCTTTTTCACATAAAATTACATTTACAATAATCCTTTGCATTTGCATACGATGAAGATTTTGAAAGCTTTCAAATTATTCTGGCAATACACTTTTTTATTTACACTTCGGATGCCCTATATATTTCGAAATAAACAAATTGTACAATATATTAAACTGTCATATATAATAGGCTTATCCAATATAAATAGAATAGAATATACCTATCCCTATAGATAAATCAGCATTTATTGAATAATTAACATACATTATAGTTACTTTATTTACAATAGGTTAATGTTTTATGTTATTGAATGTTAACAAATACAATGTATACATATGTATAGTATAAATATATTATTTTATAATTTCGTTAATTTTATATAATTTCAGTTTACCACAGACCCCAAAGAGGACCAAATCGTAAAATTTGTCGACGATGCTATAAAAAGGGCAAGCACGTGAAATCGCGATTTACTTGTGATATATGTTTGGATAAACGTAAAAATACTATAGGACTCTGCACATCACCATGTTTTAAGGAATGGCACGATGAACAAAGACTTTTAACCCAACCACTTCTCATGTTACGTGTGGCTACGAATTTATTTAATAAATAGTTTTATAGGTATAGTAAATATGTAAGAAATGTGATCAATAATAATAAAATTTAATATACATTTTAGATTTGATGAAATTAATTTAGAAATAGGGACTTGTTATGGTAAAATAAATTTCAGTTATTATTAGAATTTTAGAAGTAATTAGTTTCAAATTAGTACCACATAAGGGTACATAATTAAGATCAATTCATTCTTAACTGATTTTTGATAGCAAATGAAATGTTACAGAATGATTTTTGCAATGATAATGCCCGATTATTTTCCCTGGTTGGTTTTGAAATTCGTAAAACACTGTACCAATTCTACGAGAAATAATAGCTATGATGAACTTGAATACAAGTTTAATTGATGCATTTGTGGCCATATTACTTTGAACAAAATTCCTCACGTAATCCGTTTTTAAGGATGCAAATTCACCCTTTCGTGGTTTTGATGAGCAGATGCTTAACTATCAGTTGGGTTACATAGCATAATATTTCGGTTATCTAGTTTGCGCAAAGTGTATTATTGGTTCCACGAGTAATCTTGTGCTGATCGAAAACAAGGAAGAATAGTGAGTGTCGACTACTCAGCGCAATTTCATCCAGGTAACAATCCCAACATTTATGATCATTTTGTATGTATGATCTTACAGCGGCTAATATGAATCTGTTTACCTTGTCAAAGGGATTGGCTTGAGGGAAGTGTTTTGCAATGAACCCATATTTTGTTAACAGCTCTGCTAGAAGGACAGAGTAAAATAACGGGCCATTATCCGAAAAAACTTACTCGGACACTCCATAGAGATGCAATATGCATTTTATTTTCTAACATTAATTAGATTGCGATTTCAAATCATCAGGTGTATCGATCAAGGATCAAAAAATCGGAAATCGGGTGTATCGGATAATGATATGAAAAGTAACAAATATGTGTTCCCACGGTAGGTGTAGGCATATGAATGCAAACAGTTGACGATAATACGTTGAAAGGACTACGACCACCAAACGTTTTTCCATTGGTGGCTTGGAAGAAAAGTTTTCTGCTCAATTAGATTTGCATATATGGGCAAGAATTAATAAGGCTATGCATTTGAGTATTCATCCCACTCAAGTAAAAATATAGTGTATTGCGGTTTAGCGATTCCATAATGAGGCGCTGAAAGAGGTTAGGCTAATCGGAAAAACAAGCTTTCACTTTGTAATATCCGAAAGATCGCACTTATCAGACAACTGGATATTTTGTCGTCGTCTATTTTAAATTTCTTGTGATTAGAATTATCTGGAGTTTAAATTTTTTCAACGTAGTCTGGTTCCATTAAACATAAACTGGAATGAATATTGAATATTGGTAAAGGGATAACCTCCGATGTAGGCCCTAAAATGTTTAAAATCCCTAAATGCTGCATGGCAATTCAAATCAATTATCGAGCTCTAAGTCTTGTTTCAAATCACAATAAACCTATTAGCTAGTGGTCTCTAATAAATGTATGTATGTGTTGGAATTAATTTTAAAGAAAAAATCCATGGTACTCAAAACCGTCTATAGATACACACAGATACCACCACGAACAATGTACACGCGAATGTAGTAGTTACCATGTAAATTGATACAATTTATTTTACTTTATTATTTCTCTTATATACGATATTTGTTTTGGCATATACATATACGACACATCCTATCGTGTGTGTAGTCAAAAACCATTTGATAGTATTGATTTTGTTCCGGCTTGTATCTATAGACGGTTTTGATGGTACTACAGGGTGGGCCAAATAAGACCTACCAATGTAAAACACGTATAACTCTTTTAATAATAGTTTTTTTTTTATTAATTTTGTTTATATATTAAATACATTTCATGGAAATTTAGGGGGACTATGTATGAAATATGACATCAGATAAATGTCCACCATTTTGCTCGATACAAACATAGGCTTTAAACATTTCCATTTAAGCGGTTATGTCAATAAGCAAAACTGTAGATTGTGGTGCTCTCAAAATCCAAGGGCAACACACCAGCATCAGTTACATACATCCAGATGCACTGTTTGGTGTGGTGTTATGGCCTGAGAATGATGATGAAACGCCAGAAACGATTTCGGGGGCTTCTTACAGAACAATGATTGACAACTTTTTGCGGCCAATGGTGGAGCCACATCCTAATTTGTGGTTCCAACAAAATGGAGGGTGATGCCTCTGCAAGGCAAACTATGGATTTGTTGCGAGAAATTTTTGCGAACGTTTGATTTCCAAAAACTCTGATTTCCCTTGGCCAAGTCGTTCACCAGATTTAACTGCGCCTGACTTTTTTATGGGGATATTTAAAAGACAAAGTGTATGTCAATAAGCCACAGACAATTAGACAGCTAAAGCGGAATATTCGAGACGAAATACTGAGCCTGCAACCAGAAACATTACGTGGTGTTATGGAAAACGCGCTTAAAAGTGCCTATGTTTGTATCGAGCAAAATGGTGGACATTTGTCTGATGTCATATTTCATACATAGTCCCCCTAAATTTCCATGAAATGTATTTAATATATAAAAAAAATAAATAAAAAAAAAACTATTATTAAAAGAGTTATACGTGTTTTACATTGGTAGGTCTTATTTGGCCCACCCTGTATATAATTACGTTGTTTATTATTTATTCAGCTTGTAAAGGATATTTTTTTAACTTGAAATGAACTTGAAATTGTAAAAAATAAAACGAAAAATTAAATTTTTATGAAAAAAATACTCTGGCAAATCATCATGAATAGTCTCACTCCTGTGGATACATTTCGTTTCTCACGCTTGAACAATGCTACGAAATTATTAAAATTTAATCGTCCATCTGAGCAAGCCATCCGTCGAATTATGAATATATTTCGTACTACCTACTCTCTAGGGGATACAAAAACATCAACACGTCGAAGGAATGTGCGTTCTTTCGCCGATTGGCCTCTAGAGCAGTTGGCAAATGACCCGTTGTTTTATCGTCAAACTCTGTTCAGCGAAGAGGCTCATTTTTGGCTTATTTATTATTTCCTGTGGGGCTACGTGAAGTCACTGGTTTATGCTGATAAACCAGCAACAATTAACGCCTTGGAGGCCAGCATTGTTCGTGTAATTCGTGACATACGGCGAGTAGTGAACATCAAGAACAGCCGCGGTGGCCATATGCCCGAAATCATTTTCAAATATTAATGCCAGGTATTGATCTTTCGAATAAAAAAAAATCTTTAAGTTTTTCTGTAATTTTTTACAATTTCAAATTCTATCGGGCTTAAAACAACACCCCTTATATCATGAACGGGATTAGTTAGGTGTTCTTCAGCATCATACGTTTGTGAATTCTATTTTAAGTCAGAAATCCTATTTTAGAAAAGCCTAGCTGTTTTATTCCTTATAGCTACTTGGATTTGATTGTGCAATTGTTTGCCTGTATCTATAGTTATAAAATTTGTGCATACTTTTACTCTTTAAGAAATACGAACGTACTTCTGACGTGATTATCATACCAGGGTGGTCATTCTGTGGTGCCATCTCACATTAGGTGATAAAAATCTGTGAGACAATAAATTGTCGTAGCTTACGTGGATGAATAACATCCCGTCACTTATTGATGTTAATGAAAAAGACCACAACTTCTTCCGTACTGCTTTCTTTGCCACTAGTCAAAAAGAAACAAGGAAAATATTTAAATCCCATTTTGGTAACCAAAGACAATCAGTAATGAAATTATTTTCATAGGGAAAGGTTATGTTTTTTTCTTTTCTTAGGTTGGGTTATTCTATGAAATACTTCCGGTATGAATAATCACATACCCGTATAATTGCGAAAGTGCAATTCAACGAAAACGACAATTCGTCGAAAATGAAATTACTCCTTGTTTACCGAATTGGCATTTAAATATTTTTGTTGTTTTTTAAATGTATATTTAAACCCTTCGATGGGGTCAAAATACGCAGAGTTCCGTTATAATTCTAAGTGTATCTTAAGTATTTATTGTCAGATTTACACGTATAATAGCTCGTTGGAAAGACAATTTTACATACAAATAAGCGTTTTAAGCTTTGGTGTTAATGTACAATATATCTTTAAATTTCAGTTTTAAATAGTTTTTTGCTGAAAAGCCTAACTACTCCCCGTTTTATTTTTATTTTTTTCATATATCACTTGAAAATACCTTTCCAACAAGACATCTTACATGATGGAGACTCGACGTGTTCGAGTTTAATATAACATAACGTTATATCAAATTAGAGCAATATTCAACATTTCAGTACATTTACCAACTACAATCTATAATTTTCCTTTAAAGGTGATTTCGCGATGTCGCATGTTTACCCAAGCTATTTACAACCAACCGTAAGATAAATAAATTTTAACTTTAGTGATTGAATTTTTATAGCTCCGTTCATTGTGGTATTGACTATGTAACAACATAAAAACGGCAGATAGTTGCAATTTTTAACCTCCCAAATATAGAGTAATAAACAGATATTTCAACTTTTCAAGGTAAAATAATAATTGGCATAGGGAGAATAGAACAAAGTACCAAGTAACTGTTCCTATTATCTAACAAGATAAGAATCAAACAGGAGTGAGTGTTTACTAACAAATTTACCTATAAATTTGATAACAAAAATTTAAAATATTTAGTATAATCTGTGTGTTGATAATAAACAGAGCTACCGAAATATAAAATTAAACGGAAAATAAATAGCGCAAAGTTTACAAGTGATATATGTATTTAATAGCAGTGAAATTTATTTTGAAAGTGAAAGTGCAAAATGGAAACCAAATGTTGCAATCCGTTTTTTAAACCGAAACACAATAACTCAATATATTGTTGGTATAGCAGTGGGTCTAAGTATTACCTTGGTGCCGAGTATAATGAAAATTTGTAACATCTGCCGTTTTGAAATTAAGAAAAGATCTACCGAAAGAGTAGAAAGACCAGAAAATGTTGACATGGTTGATGTTGTGAAACATCACAGTTGCCTCTTCAATTATCTTCCTCATCATCATCAATATCATTAGCATCATTTTATTTTTTGAACAAAATGAATTTTATAAATTAATTTTTTTCCGATGATCTGGCGGGCAGTACAAAAACAAAAAGAAGTTCTACCAAACTCTGTCAATACAAGGCAAGTCATGGTTTCTACTAATCAAGAGTACAGAAGGGTGGCACGATCACTATAGTAAAACAAATTTGATTCAGTATAAGCCATCAAGATAACTCACGATTAACA
The DNA here is from genome assembly GCA_951394425.1 of Tipula unca. NCBI lineage: Eukaryota > Metazoa > Arthropoda > Insecta > Diptera > Tipulidae > Tipula > Tipula unca. The sequence goes on from OX596381.1 coordinate 110,478,041, forward strand.
TTGCTTTGTTCCCATTGGTACAACCACATCGCAACCCGTCGATTTTCCAATTCTGAGAGTTTTTATGATTTTAAATTAAAATAACTTGTAAATAAATTAACCTTACTGAATAAAACTGTATACGAAAAAGAAAAACCCCACCAAAGTTATTACTCAAATTATATTTTTTTATTATCGAGACTAACCATCTCCCCAAATTTCAAAATAATTGGACACCTTGCCCCCGGATGGGTGTCTGATTTCGCGTGGAATGGCTGTATATATGTATATATATATATATATATATATATATATATATATATATATATATATATATATATATATATATATATATATATATATATATATATATATATATATATATATATATATATATATATATAAATATATATATACATATATATATATATATATATATATATATATACATATATATATATATATATATTTATATATATATATATATATATATATATATATATATATATATATATATATATATAAATATATATATATACATATATATATATATATATATATATATATATATATATATATATATATATATATATATATATCGTATATATATACATTCGAGATTTAGAGTCGGCACGTGGAACGTGCAATCACTTAGAAAACCAGGAGCGTTAGAGGGCCTAATCACGTGCATGAAGGAGTATCGGCTGGAACTCGTTGCTCTTCAAGAAACTCGCTGGCCTAAAAGTGGAGACCATGTGTCCCATGTGATTTCTACGTGGGCCGCAGGTAAAGAACGCTGTTTTGGATTTCCAAGCAGTCAATAACCGATTGTGTAAGCTTCGCTTTCGCCTAAAGTTAGCCAACCTGTCGATAATTTGTGTACATGCGCCCACAGAAGTCAGCCAGCCCAAGTAAAAGACTCATTTTACAATGACTTGGACGATCTGATGGGATCTATACCCGTTAGAATGGTAATTGGGGACTTTAATGCTAGAGCTGGCAGAAATCAGACCGACTTGTGTGAAAACATAGGTTCGTACTCCCGACACGAAACTGCGAGCGATAATGGTGAGAGAATGATGTACTTTGCGGTTGCTCATGATCTTAGAGTAGCAAGCACATTCTTCCCTCACAAACACATACATTTAGAGACATGGACACATCCTCGCGGAACTTCCCGCAGACAAATTGACAATGTGTTAGTTTCTAAAGGACGGGCTCAGGTTGTGCAGGATGTGAGAACTTATCGGTCAGCAACCAAATACTGAGGCAGCGATCATCATCTGGTCGCTGCAAAGCTACGATGGAAGTTCTCGTACAAGTCTAGGAACACAGCGAACCGCATGGTACGTTTCGACTGTGAAGGTCTGATAAATGAAGATCAAAAGAAACGATATCAGGATCTTGTCAGCGACAACATTGATGAAGCTAACTACCAGTCTGACTGCTTGAACTCTGTCTGGGAGGTACTGAAATCTTCGGTTGTCAGTGCTGCTCAACAGACTTTAGGTATAGTGAAAGTCAGACCCAAGAATGATTGGTTTGATGACGAGTGTCGTCTTGCAGTTGAGCAACAAAATATAGCCCATAATGAAGTGCAACCACGGCTCACAATCGCGAAGAAAAACAAGGCTGCTCTTGCAAGAAGGGCGGTTCTGAAAGTACAACAACTCAGCAATGAGCGCAGTTCGCGTAATTTCTTTAAAGGAATTACTGGACTGCACCATACTTTCAGGCCTATGTCAACCACCATTCGGGACCGGGATGGAAACCTCTGTGTCAACAGTGGACACTTTACTGACCTGCTTGATGTCCATCATGCGTCGAGGACTGTTGTTGAGCCACCTCTAATACAGGCTGCGGAGATTTGCACTAAGGAGCCATCCCATGAGGAATTCACTAAAGCCATGCAGAGATTGAAACGAAACCGCTCACCTGGAGTGGACTGCATTAATTCGGAGCTCTTGATATTCGGAGGGGATACTTTGTGGAACTGTCCTTTCGACCTTATTCGATTAGTATGGCGAACCGAAGTTATGCCTGACGAATGGAAAATGGCCGCGATATGCCCCATCTTCAAAAAGGGAGACCGCTTGTAGTGTGAGAATTATCGCGGTATAGCTCTCCTTTGCACAGCATACAAGTTACTGTCATACATAGTATTGGATAGAATCACTCCTCTAGCGGAGGGCTTGGTTGGTGACTATGAAGGAGGATTTCGCCCGAATCGATCAGTCACCGATCAGGTCTTTTCGCTGCGGATGATTCTATCTAAATATTATGAGACATCCATCCCCGTACATCAGGTGTTCCTGGATTTCCGGCAGGCCTATGACTCGATCAATCGAGAGAGTTTGTGGTCTGCCCTGGAATACCTAGGAATGCCAACAAAACTGGTACGACTATGTAGGATGACAGTGACGCAGTCTCAATGTTGTATATATATATATATATATATATATATATATATATATATATATATATATATATATATATATATATATATATATATATATATATATATATATATATATATATATATATATATATATATATATATATATATATATATATATACAACAAATTTTAAAATACGACGGAAAGCTGCAACATCTCAACAGGGTGCATCAAACGAATCTTACGCAGCGACACAAAAACGCTCGTTTTCTTTTTGCAGAAAAGTACCAATTTTGGGAAGATGAATGGCAGAATGTCATATTTAGTGACCAAAAAAAGTTTAATCTTGATGGACCAGGTGGTAATCAAAAATATTGGTATGATCCCCGACAAAAAACATTGACCCGAAAGACTAGAAACTTCGGTGGAGGAAGTTTGATGGTATGGAGTGGATTTGCGTTCAACGGTAGGACACCTATTTGCTTTATTTCGGTAGAATGAATGCAGAAATGTACAGCGAATTATTGGAAAATGTTCTTGTGACTCATGGAGAGGATATTGCGGGTCCGGAGTATGTGTTCCAACAAGACAATGCTCCGGTTCACACAGCAAAGGTAACAAAACATTTTTTTTCTGATCACAAAATTCCCGTATTGGATTGGCCGGCAATAAGTCCGGAACGGATACACTCTGTTTGAACCTTAAGTGGACTTATTTGACTTATTCAATATGGCGTAGTGAAATAAGTCAATTGCCGGGTCCATTTAAAACCAAACCTTATTTGAACATATAACCTCTCATTTGACTCATTGAAAGTTCACACTTTCACAGCTTTAAATGTTCATCGTTTAGTTTAGTTATTGTGTATTAGAAGTTTTAAAATTATTGTTAAAATGGAAAAATAAGCGTCAATTTTGTTCAAAGTTGTATGGATAAGAAATTCATTCATTAAACCAATTCATCGAAAAGGACAGTTTTTTTTTTTTTTTTTTTTTTTTTAATCAAATTAATTATTATTATTTATTATTTTTATCTTCTCTTTTTTGATTTATTACATATAGGATTAAAACTAAGATATAAAAAGTATTTAAATATTTTAAAATAAAAATTACACAATATAACAAGCTTATGATTTAAATACAAATATTATGAAATGTTGTGTTGAAATCATCTTATCAGTTTCTTATCCGGTAAAACTTTTGTTTCTATATGCTTAAAAAATTAAAGAGAGTAATATCTGTGATCACAAAGGATCAGAATCGATATTACCATCGAGAGTAATATACTAAAATTAAAGAAGCAGTGGGGAAGCTTCTATAAAAAACAATTTAAAAATACAATTCTAAAATCGACAGAATTTAAAATAATTCAGTTTTGAACTTCAATCAATAAAATATAGTTTCAATTAACTTAAAACGTAAAGGAATGTGGTTTCATTTCAAAGTGTGAAAGAGAGTTTCAATATCATTTACTTCCATTAGCCATGATTTAACACCCATCAAAAAGGTCAAATAAACAGGAATTTGTTTTAAACTATCTGATAGCTGATTATAAATTTTAGGCGCCACAGAGCTAAAAAAATGTTTAAAATGCTCCTTTCTTGGTGGTGGGCAATTAACGTAGTTTGCATTACGTAATGTATAGTTAGTAACTTTTAAATTCCTGTGACCACTGCGTAAAAAGAAAATTTTTAAAACTTTATAAACGTATAAATGTCTTAACGGAAGTATGTTTAAATTTCTAAATAAAGGTAGGGTAGAAGTTAATCGTGGTTTGCAACATATCGTTCTCATTATAAAATTTTGTGCAACTATTAGGGCCTTCAAATTGGAATAGTAAATTCCACCCCAACAAGTTAAGCCATACTGAAGTTTTGACTGCACAATGCCAAAATACACTGATCTTAGTACGGGTTCAGGACAAATATCACGTAGAAGGTATAATTTTCTATTACATGCTAACAAATAATTTTGTAACGACTTAACATGACTCTTAAAACTAAAACGCTTATCGATTGTGACTCCTAAGTATTTAAACGACTCAACTACATCTAAAACTTTACAATAGTCTGAACATGTAACACTATTATTTAAACAGTCTGAGGAATGATATACAACATCAGTTGGATTAGACACGACTCCAGATAATTTAATATATAGAATATTCGTTTTAGAACTGAGAACCATGTAGTGTAGGTCAAACCAGCGTCTCAGAAATCGAAGATCGTTATTAATCTTCTGGACATTAGTATCATTATCCCTGGAGCTATATACCATCCCTACATCATCAGCAAAGCCAACTGAATGCCCATCTAACTTTAGTTCGAAAAAAGAATTAATATAGATCAAGAATAAGATAGGTCCTAAGACTGATCCCTGTGGCACTCCACACTTAATTTTTCTAAATTCGCCAATACAATTCCCAATTTTTACCGCCTGCTGTCTATCAGAAAGGTAAGACAGAAACCATTCGTTTGCAATGCCGCGTATCCCTGCTTTATCTAGCTTCAATAATAATAAATTATGATCTACAGTGTCGAACGCTTTTGTAACATCTATAAAATTTACTGCAGCAGATTCATCGTTATTTAAAGAAAATATAATTTTGTTTGTGAGCTCTAGCAGAGCATCTTCAGTACTTTTACCAACTCTGAAACCAAATTGGCTATTTGAAAAAAAATTGAATTTTGCCAAAAAGGAAAGTAATCTTTTCTTAATTATTTTTTCAAATAGTTTAGAGAAAACGGAACGCAGAGAAATTGGTCGATAGTTACCCAAACTAAGTGTATCTCCCTTTTTATGTAGTGGTATAACCACAGCTTTCTTTAAGACTTCAGGAAAAACACTGGTTGACATACTAAGATTAAAAATATAACTAAGAACAGATGAAATAAGCGGACCAACATATTTGATCAGAGAGTTACTTATTTTATCATATCCGCATGCTAATGAATTATTTAACGAATTAATGATATCAAGTACCTCACAGCTGTCAGTTGGATTAAAGAAAAAAGTTTTGTCTTGTGTCTTTTTGAATAAATACTGGGATTCTTCTAATGCCACTGGATTTGCACACAAAATAGTATCTTTAAGATCTTCAGCAATGTTGGCAAAATATTTATTAAATTCATTTGCAATATTTACTTCATCGTTTAGAATATTATTATTCTGAGATCTGATGGTTTCAATAATAGGTTTCTCACTATTTCCATTTAAAAGTTCATTTACAAGTCGCCATTGAGAATTCACATCGTTTTTACAGTTATTAAAACGTTGGTAATAATAAAGTTCTTTTTCTATAGGAATTGCTTCACTTATTTTATTCTCTAACTTCTTTATTCTATCAATTAATTTAATATTTCTGGGATGTTTACGTAGAGTTTTTAAGAGTTTATTTTTCAAATTAATCGTTTTGGACAAAGAAATCGAAATCCAAGGGCGAATTCTTTTAGTTTTTTGCTTGTGAGAATGTTGAACTATAGATATAGAACAGTGTGTAATGTGAGTTGACAAAATATGAAAAAAACTGTTGTACTCTTCATTTGGATTTTTTTGCATAAAAACATGAGACCAATTTTCCCTACTCAAAACGTCATTTAACTTAGACTGATCAATCACCTGCCTAGAATGGATATTAGTTTGTCTATTCGATTTTTTAAGGTTATTTTTTGTGATTTCAAGCGACAACATACAATGGTCAGATAATTTATAATCTAAAACCTCCGCATTTGTAACCAAATTCGAGTTAACATTAGTTCTACAAAAAATGTGATCAATAGTGGTCGAAGTAGTATCAGTAACTCTAGTGAACTCTTGGACTAGCGAAGTCAACCCAAAAGAAGACATCATTTGAAGATATACACTAACATTAGGATTCGTAAGATTACACTCTGAAATATCAATATTTAAATCACCCATAATAATAAGATTTTTATTTCTGATACCATTAAGAAAAGTCGAAAATTCATCAACAAACTCCAAGATTGAACAAAAGTGAAAACGATATACGCAAACCACACAAAAACTCTCAGAGTCGAATAAAATATTTAACCTCAAGACGTCAGCGGTTTTTAATGTTTTAGTAACAAAATTGAAATTTAGACCAGACTTCACATAGCCAATTATACCTCCGGGTGAGTAAGAATTGTTACAGCAATCAACCAAATTAAAATTAGGAATCTTATAACTGGAAACCTCATTACTTCCAATCCAAATCTCTGAGAAAAATATAATATCCGGCAGGTTGGAATATGAATTAAGATGTGCAAATATTTTATCACTATTTTTTCGTAAGCTACCAGAATTTTGGTGGATTATCCACAATGTACTTTCATCTTTGGATATAGAGGAATTATTTATTGATGAGAGATTTACCATTTGATCGTGACGACTACAATTTACAACAGACATTTAAAATTTAAGTTATTTAATTTATAAATTGAGCAGGTCTTCTTTGTCCTTGATTTCTAGTCTCTCACTCCCATCAATTTTCCTCATGAAAATTTTAGAATTACGTACCCAAAGATGTTTATAGCCCTTTTCCAGTTGCAATATTTTAGCCTGATAGTGCAATTCCCGCATTTTGAAGCTCAATGACTCGTTGATGAATATAGGCTTACTCGTTTGAAAACCGCATGATGTCCCCTTAAGATTTCTTTTCAGCTTGGATTGAAGCGCTTCGGATTTCGTGTTGCGACGACAAAACTTGACAAAAATTTTTCCAGATGCAGCTGAATTTTTACTTTTTCCGCGGTATGAAAAGCTTATGTCAGTCGCCTGAATCCGCAAACCCAATCCGTCATTTAAGATACGCATCACAACTTCATCAGTATTTTCATTTGGCACGAAAGGAACACCAACCACATCAATTGAGTTTTGGTATTCAAGCTGCTCCATAGTATCAATTTTTTGCTGCATAACCTTCACTTGGCATTTCAATTTGGCGTTTTCCTCGGTTAAGTTTTTAACAATAATTTCAATTTTATCGTTCAAGGCTTTATAGTTTTCGGCAGATTCCTTTCTAAGCTGCTTTAATTCTTCATACATCATATCCATGACATTTGATTGACTGGTCAATGTTGAAGGCTGCTGTTTAGGTGATGCTGCGCAGGTGTCATCAATCCGGTTTAACTTTTTTTTCTTTTCGCATTCAGAGCAATTCCACTTGGTTTTTGTTTTGATTAAATATGCTATATCTATATCATTCAAAGACACGCAAGTTCGATGAAATAAAAAGTTACAACTACCACAACTGATAACAGTATCTGAATCCCTGCTGACTTTTAAATTACACGTGTAGCATTTAGACATGTTTTTATTTTTTAAACTCTTTATATAGTTCACAAAATTTGAAACCAAAGTACTATAAACCGTACAAAAACAATTGTTTATTTTATTATAGCTAATTGTTCAAAAAACCTGATAACCAATTCACTTTATTGATGACAAACACATTATTCACACAAAAACTGTTTATTTTGTAATTTTTATTTTATAGATCAAATTTAATTTTAGTTACTATGTTATTAAACTCTATTACAGTTCAAAAGCATTATTAGCATTATCACAAAAACTGTTTAATTGTCAATATTTTTTACAAAACAAAAATAAAATAAAATTAAAAATATTTTATTTAATTTTAATTTTTTAAATTATTGTTTAGATGTTGCTTTCCCCACTTCATAACATTGTTCACCGAAAATAACAACTTACCGAAACGACCATACACCGATTAAGATTACTGCGATTAAGATTACTTAAGATTACTTACTTATATATATATACATATATATATATATATATATATATATATATATATATATATATATATATATATATATATATATATATATATATACAACAAATTTTAAAATACGACGGAAAGCTGCAACATCTCAACAGGGTACATCAAACGAATCTTACGCAGCGACACAAAAACGCTCGTTTTCTTTTTGCAGAAAAGTACCAATTTTGGGAAGATGAATGGCAGAATGTCATATTTAGTGACCAAAAAAAGTTTAATCTTGATGGACCAGGTGGTAATCAAAAATATTGGTATGATCCCCGACAAAAAACATTGGCCCGAAAGACTAGAAACTTCGGTGGAGGAAGTTTGATGGTATGGAGTGGATTTGCGTTCAACGGTAGGACACCTATTTGCTTTATTTCGGTAGAATGAATGCAGAAATGTACAGCGAATTATTGGAAAATGTTCTTGTGACTCATGGAGAGGATATTGCGGGTCCGGAGTATGTGTTCCAACAAGACAATGCTCCGGTTCACACAGCAAAGGTAACAAAACATTTTTTTTCTGATCACAAAATTCCCGTATTGGATTGGCCGGCAATAAGTCCGGAACGGATACACTCTGTTTGAACCTTAAGTGGACTTATTTGACTTATTCAATATGGCGTAGTGAAATAAGTCAATTGCCGGGTCCATTTAAAACCAAACCTTATTTGAACATATAACCTCTCATTTGACTCATTGAAAGTTCACACTTTCACAGCTTTAAATGTTCATCGTTTAGTTTAGTTTTTGTGTATTAGAAGTTTTAAAATTATTGTTAAAATGGAAAAATAAGCGTCAATTTTGTTCAAAGTTGTATGGATAAGAAATTCATTCATTAAACCAATTCATCGAAAAGGACAGTTCACCGAAAATAACAACTTACCGAAACGACCATACACCGATTAAGATTACTGCATTTTTTCATTAAGTCCGATTTTGATGATGGTAAATGTTTTTTTGCTTTCAAAGAGAGTTGCACAACATATAAAAAAATAACATTCGATAAACTGAGAAAGAGTATGTTTACAGAACTGGCGATGCTATAATAAAACAAAACCTTAATTATATTTAATTATTTTATTACCATTAAGTACTCGGTGGAACTGATTATTTTGAAATCGTTCGTTCTTCAATATTATAATTTTGTTGTTTACTAAAATAGGATTATTAATAATTAATTTTTTTTTTTTTTTTTTAAACACTTTTAAAGGCCATTACTGGCCCCTTACTGAATCAACAATTTGGCTCCAACGGTTTCGATCCCGAGCATGGTCTTCCATACTGTCTAAGACAATCTGAAGAGGCCAAGTCGTTCTCTACATCGTGGAGCCATCATCGCCTGCAACAACCTCTGCGCCTACCATATAGTGGCTCTCCTTTCAGAGATCGCTGCACAATTCGTTCCGGATCAGCACGCAGAACGTGCCCGAGCCAGCGTACTCGCTGAGATCTTACTTCATGTACAATATCTAGGATCTTCATCAGATCTCTGATCTCGATATTGTACAGAGCTCGGTAGGTACCATCTATTTCGCGTTTTGGGCCGTAAATCACACGCATGACTCTTCTCTCAAATGTAAGGAGCCATCTCTCGTATTCTTCCGTCAGCGCCCAACTTTCCCATCCAAACATAACAACGGGCCTGATCAACGCTTTGTAAAGCTTCAGCTTCACGGCACTTGATAAGTGTTTAGATTTTAGCAGTGGCCTTAGAGGATGTGGCCCAACGAACGACTGCCAACTGCCAGCCGCACCGCACTTTAATATCCTCACCCATACTGTTATCGTGAGTGATAAGAGAATCCAAATATTTGAACCTCCTCACTCCCTCAAACATGTGGTGGCCACTACTAAAATCTGGTGTGCCATTGTCCCTAAAACCAGAGATCAGATATTTCGTTTTGGACTCATTGATCTGAAGTCCAACTGAAGCTGTAAACTCTACAAGCGGAGCAAGTATTTCTTTCACTCCGTTGCTATTCAGTCCAATCACGCATATGTCATCTGCATATGCAAGCACCTGATTGGACTGGCGATATAAGATGTACGAAAGATGTAATCCAACATGTGATTAAAGAGTATCGGGGACGGAGCATCTCCCTGCCGAACACCAGATTTAACTACAAAAATTGTCGATAGCCTGTTCTCAACTTAAAATACAGAATTGAGACTGCGTCACTGTCATCCTACATAGTCGTACCAGTTTTGTTGGCATTCCTAGGTATTCCAGGGCAGACCACAAACTCTCTCGATTGATCGAGTCATAGGCCTGCCGGAAATCCAGGAACACCTGATGTACGGGGATGGATGTCTCATAATATTTAGATAGAATCATCCGCAGCGAAAAGACCTGATCGGTGACTGATCGATTTGGGCGAAATCCTCCTTAATAGTCACCAACCAAGCCCTCCGCTAGAGGAGTGATTTTATCCAATACTATGTATGACAGTAACTTGTATGCTGTGCAAAGGAGAGCTATACCGCGATAATTCTCACACTTCAAGCGGTCTCCCTTCTTGAAGATGGTGCAAATTGCGGCCAATTTCCATTCGTCAGGCATAACTTCGGTTCGCCATACTAATCGAATAAGGTGGAAAGGACAGTTCCACAAAGTATCCTCTCCGAATATCAAGCGCTCCGAATAAATGCAGTCCACTCCAGGTGAGCGGTTTCGTTTCAATCTCTGTATGGCTTTAGTGAATTCCTCATGGGATGGCTCCTTAGTGCAAATCTCCGCAGTCTGTATTAGAGGTGGCTCAACAACAGTCCTTGACGCATGATGGACATCAAGCAGGTCAGTAAAGTGTCCACTCCATGCGTCAAGTACTGCGTCGATGCTGACACAGAGGTTTCCATCCCGGTCCCGAATGGCGGTTGACGTAGGCCTGAAAGTATGGTGCAGTCCAGTAATTCCTTTAAAGAAATTACGCGAACTGCGCTCAGTGCTGAGTTGTTGTACTTTCAAAATCTAGACCTTCCACCATTTTCGCTTCTTCCGTCTACAAATCCGCTTAGCTGCCCTTCTTGCAAGAGCAGCATTGTTTTTCTTCGCGATTGTGAGACGTTGTTGCACTTGATTATGGGCTATATTTTGTTGCTCAACTGCAAGACGACACCAGAGCCACCTATATATACAGAGCCGTAAGGATCAGCCATGTTTATTGTCGAGCTTTTTCTAGAAGAATTACTTTTTGCATTATCCCATAAGAATCAATGTAAAAATGACTATTTTCGAATTACTTTTCATCAATGAAAAGTTTAATCTTTCATTTCGATAAACACTTTGTGGAATTTATTCTATATTGAAGCAGCACATATCTGAAAATCAGAACCTTAAATCTTTTATTAATTTAATAAACATTAAATTAAAATTAAATATGAATTTATCATATTTATGTAAACATGAATTTATTTGAATGGGTAGGTAAAATAAATAAACAAAACATATTATATTGTCATCCTATCGATCGATGATTTTGTCTCTTTTTTAAAAATGTAACCTCACAACTTCGCTTTTTCTATTGCGATCGCAGCATGCTCGAATAAAGCATTATTCTATTTCCTTTTGTACATTTGAAAATGTATCACCACATATTTTTATTTCGTTTACCTTGTAGCGAATCGGGAAAAGGGATAGAGTACAAAATTATTCTAATACGTTGAGATCGCAATAGAGATAAATTAAAATTGAATATACGAAACAGCGTAAAATTTAAAAAGAGAACACAATCATCGATCGATACAAAAAAATAGTGATGTTGACAACTTATAACATGCCATAGGGAGTTCCAATATCAGCTGCCAAATTTGTTTAGAACCATAATCATGCACGAATGCGTAACAAAACTTTACCAAAATAAAATGGAACCGTACCAGAAGAACTGTGGTAATCATGGTGTTCCATTTATAATCTAAAATTCAAAATTTACGTTGAAATTGACGTGAAATTAGTTTGATATTTATTCAAACAAATTCATGCAGCTTTTATTGAAATACCCTTTAAGTATTTTATTTTATTCACAAAAATATAATTCAAAAGGAAACACAACCACATTTTTACTGTGTTCTCTTTTCGTCTTGCACTTTAATTTTATTGCGTTGGTATTTGTGTGTATTTATATCAATTCAATGGAGAAATGCTTTTTTTCTATAAATTTTATTAATAAATATAACAAAAATTAAACAACTTCTTTGATCAGGCTTTTAATCAATTATAAAATGATAATTGTAGATTCTATTTCAATGTTAAAATACTTAATCTATCGACATTTTCATTGAAAAATATCGCACCGAAAAAAATTTAATTTTTCATATGTTTTGTATGGAAAAAATGATTTTTTCCTCAATTTTAGTTCCTCTAGAAAAAGCTCAATTTTTAACCTTAGGGCTCTGTATATGTAGGTGGTTCTGGTATTACTGGTCTGACAAGTGCTTTTATAGCATATGTATGTGTCGAGTAATAACAAACAAAAATCGCTCCATACAAATCATATGAAAACTAATTTTTTTTTTTGCATTTTTTGGTCTTAGATTTGTAATAACTTATAAATTAGGCCCAAAGACACTTTTTCATTCTCAGTCAAGATTTTCATTTTTTTTAGGGGAAAATATGAGAAATTAATAATTTTTGCTATTCGTGTCTCTTATTACTCATACCAAACTGCATCTGTTTCACACTCGAAATAAGCGAGCTAACAAAAATCACTTGGTGTGAGTGACAGAGATAAATAGAATTTTTACGAAAACAAATGTTCGGGGCGTATATTATTTTTTAATGAATTTATCAAGGGTATTAAATTTTATGATATGCATAATAATATTTTTTTTAAAGGGATTTGTAGCGCTGAAACAAAGAAGAGTGTGGACTATGCCGTGCAACTACAACTAAATTTTGTGTTACGACAAATTATGAAGGCAACTTGTAGTTGTCCAGCTGGCGGAGGATTAAGCGCTGCCTGTAAGCAGGTATCTGCGCTTTTATACGCAATTGAGTGCTTTGCAGTTTCAGGTAAACATTACAAATTCTAAATACATATACGTATTATGATTTTTTAAATGTATTAACGAGTTTTAAATTTCTAGGAAAAGTACCAACTGGTTTCCGCTCGACATCTCAGCTTCAAAAATGGCACAGACCATCAGGACGTAGCTTAGAGAACGTGTCGATTAATGAAATGCTCAACATATAAGAGTCGACTCAGAAGGAATGTGATATTTCCAACGTGGCAATTAATCATGTTATTAATTATAAAAAAGAAACTCCATTCTTAGCATCACGCTATGTTTCTTTCTTGGAATACTGCAGAGAACACGATTACTGTGCAGAACCACTGCAGTATTATTTATTAAATTAAATAGTCTTATTATCCATTGTCTTTTTATACTAACATTATTAGGAAATCGATGGAATTTTATGCCATTTCCTTTTGAAGCCTTTGATTTGCACTTTGGCACGCAGCAATAGTTCACCATCTTTATTAACAATTTTAAAACTGATCAAACAATTAAACAATATCTATTTCTATCGTTTTTGGTCTATTAAATATAGCACTTTACAGTATCACACGGTTTTATAAAAATTAAAAGTTTTTAAACACACAAACGATTCTTTAAAATTTATTTTGTAAATGTCCCATACGAATCTGACATTTCTCGTATTGTTTATCCCTAACATACAACTGGTGTTAATCGGCAGAACTAATTGAAAAATTGCCCTATTGCATTGCATTTAACAATCTTGTGAAAAAAAGAAAATAACAAAATAAAATATAGATCGAAAACCCTTTTTCGAACTTCCTCTTCTAATTCACTTTTAAATGTATACATTTTTTGTCTTTTTCTACATTTGTTTTACTAACGAAATTACACGTGAGACGTGTGTCTTAGGATAGTACATTGCATTTCCATATTAAAACACATTTAGTTTGTGATTTCGCATTGAAATGCAATTATTTCGATGAGTTTAGTAAAAATAGTTAAACTTTTACGATAAAAAGATGGATAAATATCTAATTAAATATAGAAAAAATACAAATGTGAATGTTAGTGTCGAAATTGAAAATATCGCTGGTTCATCATCATCTGAAAAAATACCGGTAAAATCAAGAGAATCATCACCATCAAATTCTAAAAAACGAAGAGCTGTTGATGATGGAATCGAAAGTGAATGTAATTCTGTAAACTAAAGAAGGGAAGAAAAACAGTTTAGCCGACAATGGAGAAAAAATAAACGTGTCAAAATCAATAAAAATACAAAAGTTTCGCTCAGTTTGGATGAAAACATATAATTGGTTGGAAAAATCGATTGGGTCAGACGGGCTAGAAAAACCTATATGTAAGTTTTGTAAAAAAACTTTTAACTAATAATATAGTGCATATTTCTAGACACGGCAATTCTGATTATCATAAAAATTGCATAAAATCGTTAAAAAATCAACCAGCCATTTTTAATTCTGAAGAATCTAGAGCTTTTACAAAAAGAATAACACAAACCAAAATTGCCGAGTTACGAATAATTATGTTTATTCTTCAGCATAATTTGGCTTTTACCTTAATTAACTCCGCTGATTTTACTAATCAAATCCGTAGCATCAGATTCAATAAAAGTAAAGAAAAATATATTAAATGTAGTACAACCAAAGCGACCGAAACTACAAATACACATATTTTAGAAGAAGTTACACTAGACATTAGTGTAAATAAATGTTTAGTGTTAGTTGTACGGTATTTTGATTTTACTATAGGCAAAGTGCGAGACAGATTTTTTGGTTTACTGAAATTAAATAATTCAGATGCAAAATCGATTTATTCTGAAATTTTAAAATATTTTGAGATGACTGAAGTGCCAATAAAGAATATGATCGGCTTTGCAGCAGATAATGCATCTGTAATGATGGGAAATAAAGGTGGTGTAAAAAAATTGTTAAAAAATCTGCAACCTAATTTGTATCATGGGATGCGTATGTCATTCATTACATTTGTCCTCATCGGCAGCTGCAAAAAAAATTCCACAAAATTTAGAAAATTTGGCTCGCAACATATATTTGTTTTTTGCGCATAGCTCAAAGCGTCAAATGGAATTCAAAGAGTTTCAACAATATTTTAATATTGAAACATAAAATTTTAAAAGTGTCTGGAACTAGATGGTTATCTTTGGAAGCTGTCACATCAAGAATCCTCGAGCATTGGGTTGCTTTAAACATTTCTTTTTATCTTATCAGCTGGAATCAAATGCTGACATGGCCCAAAAAATCTATTCGGACATGAACGATGAAACCCTTATTTACTTTAATTTTATTTCATATATTTTAATACTCACAAATAAGATTAATATTGAATATCAGTCTGAGACGCTGCGAATCCTTGTTTTACTTCCTACAATCAAAGGTTACTTCAAAACCATTTTATCTAACTTTGTGAAACCGAATGTTACTAACGATAATTCCTTAGATAAAACAGATTTTTTAAATACAGATAATATTTTAGATATCGAAACTATTTATATTGCTGCAAAGGCCAATATAATTATAAATGAAGGAAGGGTTTCGCCAGACACAGTAAAGGAGATAAAACGTTCTTACTGTGTCTATTACATCGAATTGTGTAAGCAAATCAGCAGTCGAATTAAATTCGAGGACGAGGTGTTGGTGGCCGTCCAGTGCTTAGATCCCAAGCAAAAAGCAGCAACACTCACCCTGCTGATTCAGTTATTCCCCAATTTAATAGATGAAACAAATATACAGGATTTAGATGAGGAATGGCGTAATTTAATTAATCAACAGAGTGTTGACATTCCGCAAAACTTCGAGGAATTTTGGCGATCTATTTTCAACATGAAAAACGCTAAGGGAGAAGTAATGTACCCATATCTACGAATTTTCGTGGGATCTATTTTAAGCTTTCCACACAGCAGCGCAACTGCAGAGCGAATATTTTCGCAGGTTAACTTGATTAAAGATAAAAAAAGAAACTCATTGTTGACGACGACGGTAAATGCGATTCTAATGGCTCGAGAGTTGCTAGAAGGAACTAATGCTAGTCAGTGGAATCCTTCCGTAGAATTAATTAATAAATTCCATAAATAATATTTCATTTTATTATAAAATTTTATTTAAATATTTGAAATATGTTCCTATTTTTAATTTTTTTTTATTTAGTACAATGAATGAATATTTTATTTATCCAAATATGTGTAGAACACTATAAAACTGTAAACGTATGTGATTTTTAATTTTCTTTTTAAATAAATACATAATATAAAAATAACCACATTTTTTTTTATAATACTCCTCTTTTTGAAAATACTCCTCTGGTAATAATATGCATGCTACTCTCAAAATTTTATAAACGAGAGCCCTGCTTACACTACACATTCACATTTCACAATACACATTTTTAGTCGAAGAGATATGACGCACAATTTCACGTGGGCGTTTTATTGCTGGTATAATTATATTTATTGAATTAAATTAATTTATTAAAATGAATTTACTAGTTTATTATTATTTATGTGCAACAAATATATGATAGCGAACAGTTTTTTTGTAAAACATAAATTATAATAAACTAGTTGATCATAAAAAAAAATTAATTTAATTCAATAAATGCAACATTCCAACAATAAAACGTCCACGTGAAATTGTGCGGCATATTTCTTCTACTAAAAATGTATAAGATATTAGATAACTAAAATTTATAATTACAGGAATTCAAGTTGACATGTTTTCTCCGGTTTGCATGTGTGTGTAAATTATAAATATTTTATTTTGTATTTTATACTCTTCCTGAGAATTTCCGCGTGTTTTCATTCCATTTGTTTGTTTTTGTAAAATTTTTATTTATCACTGCCACTCACACCAACCGATTTTGGTTAGCTCGCTTATTTCTAATGTGAAACAGATGCAGTTTAATATGATTAATAAGGGACACGAATAGCGAAAATTATTAATTTCTCATATTTTCTTCTAAAAAATAAATGAAAATCTTGACTGAGAGTTGTTGAAACTCATGAATGAAAAGTGTGGAAATTGAATAATTTTTCATCTTCAAATGTATGAAAACATATTGTTCTTTGTACTCAGGTACACGTCTCTGTGAGCCTAATTTATAAGTTATTACAAATCTAAGACCAAAAAATGCAAAAAAAAGTAGTTTTCATATGATTTGTATGGAGCGATTTTTGTTTGTTATTCCGCGACCACTACTAATGCAATTTCAAAATTGATGGTTAAAATCGGCCTATTATATATTGGTATTGGTTGGATATATATTTTTAACAATATGTTACCATAAAATATACTCGGGTTGTATATATTTTATGGTAACATTTTCATTTTTATGGTAACATTTCCTCAATACAAGAGAAAATAATCCTGAAAAAATTTTGAATGTGTATATTGCTGTTTTTGTCATTCAAACGTAAATTGAAATAAACTAGTGTCTTCTTTTTGTGCATGGCAAACATTTTTCTACATGTAAATCGGACTTTAACAGAACTTCTAGATAAACATTGGGAAAATACAGGGAATTATAAAACCAAATTATATTTAAATAATACAAATTGCTTAGATTTTATGTATTAAATAATTCATTTCTTGACAATTTTAGTCAAATCGTAAATAGAAAATTTAAAAACAATGAGATATATGTATTAGCTGCGTTTTTTTATTAACAGAACTTCAAGTCCTATATAGAACATCGGGAATAATACTGGGAAATTTTATTTAATTTAACCAATATATATTATTTAAGTTTATTTGAATAAATTTCAACTTCTAACAATATTTTTTGACGTTTATTGTCAAATAATTCAGGTATTAAGCAAAATACGACGAAAAATATTTGTTTAAAATATTTCTTTTTAAAATTTCTCTTTTTTACGTGTTCGTGTACTATGCATTACTTATGCATCGTGTACTTTACATTACTGTACTATGCATTACTTATGCATCGTGTACTTTAACCACAGACAACTTCAGCACAGTTGTCTGTGCTTTAACATTGAAAAAGAAAGTTAAATTTAACTTTATGTTGATAATATTGAATTAAAATATGTAGTTTAACATTAAATGTATCATATTTATTGATAACAAATTAAATTCATTTGGATTTTACTTAAAAAACGAGAAAATTTTTATCCAGAACTATATTCGAGTTCGAAAATTTTTGAATAAAGAAATACTACAAACTATTTTCTCAACAATTAGTCGTGTTTTTTAATTCAAAACTTTTCGAGTTCGAATGAAGTTCTGGATAAGAATTTTCTCGTTTTTTCAGTAAAACCCAAATGAATTTCAATTTATATCCATGAATATGAGACATATAATAGTCGTGTTTTTTTATTCCAAAATTTTCGAGTTCGAATGAAGTTCTGGATAAGAATTTTCTCATTTTTTCAGTAAATTCCAAATGAATTAAATTTTTAATCAATAAATAAGATACATTTAATGTTAAACTACACATTTTAATTCACTATTATCGAAATAAAGTCAGATTTAACTTTATTTTTCAATGTTCTGGATAAAACATTGGTGTTTTCAAGTTTTCAAATTCATAGTACACGAGCTCGAAAAAAAGGGAAATTTTAAAAGGAAATATTTTAAACAAATATTTTTCATTGTTTTATATAGGTATCAACTATATTATTTGACAATAAACGACAAAAGCTATAGTTATAAGTTGAAATTAATTCAAATAAATAGAACATAAATTAAATATATTGGTTAAACTAAATAAAATTGCCCAGTATTATTCCCGATGTTCTATATAGTACTTGAAGTTCTGTTAATAAAATAACGCAGCAAATGTTAAACTACACATTTTAATTCACTGTTATCGAAATATAATAAAATTTAACTTTACTTTTCAATGTTCTGGATAAAACAATGTTTTTTTGAAGTTCTCAATAAAATCATAGTACACGAACTCGAAAAAAAGGGAAATTTTAAAAGGAAATATTTTTCACTGTATTTAGCTTTACCTGTATTATTTGACAATAAATGTCAAAAAATTTGACGTTTATTGTCGTTGTCGAATAAGTTGAACTTATTCAAGATAAATAGTGAATTTTATGTTGATAATATTCAATTAAAATAAATGTATCATATAAATTGATAAAAATTAAATTTATTTAATAAATTTATCCAGAACAATATTCGAAATAGAAAATTTTTGAATAACAAAACACCACTGAAGATGTTAATAGAAAAAACGCAACTATATATGTTAATTAGTAAATATTTTATTATTATAAGGCCTACTAGGTACTTTACAATTTTAATCTTAAGTTATTGATGCTGTGCTAGCAATTAAATAAATAAATTGTAATCTATTATGTAACATTATAATTTTTTTTAAATTAAATGATATTGCGTTTAA
This sequence comes from Tipula unca, assembly GCA_951394425.1. NCBI lineage: Eukaryota > Metazoa > Arthropoda > Insecta > Diptera > Tipulidae > Tipula > Tipula unca. Next base: position 110,497,582 of record OX596381.1, read on the forward strand.
AAAATATTGCGTTTTATTTAATGTTGGATAAAGAAAAATATTGCTGAATTAGTGAAATGTTAAATCTAAAGAACTTTTAAACTATTTATCAAAAACTACTTTGCCCCTGTGGTCGGGGAGCACTCACATGTCTCGTTAATCTAAATTGCACGAACATGTTTTCCAAGAATACCACCACAGCATCCTTTGCTTATCGTAGGAGGCAACTAAACGGTTGGATCGCTGGGCGGACGACTAGCATCCGTAAAAAAAAGATGAACTGTTTATAAAGTCAACAAAAAGAAAAGTTCAAAAGCTCAAGTACCCGGATACGAGATTTAGGATCGGCACGTGGAACGTGCAATCACTTAGAAAGAAGGAGCGTTGGAGGGCCTAATCAGGTGCATGAAGGAGTATCGGCTGGAACTCGTTGCTCTTCAAGAAACTCGCTGGCCTAATAGTGGAGACCATGTTTCCCAGGGCTATACGTTGCTCTACAGTGGAGATGACCTCGGAAATATTGAAGCTGGATTTCTGCTTGGGCCGAAGGTAAAGAACGCTGCTTTGGATTTCCAAGCAGTCAATAACCGATTGTGTAAGTTTCGCATGAAGTTAGCCAACCTGTCGATAATTTGTGTACATGCGCCCACACAAGTCAGCCAGCCCCAAAATAAAGACACATTTTACAATGACGATCTGATGGGATCTATACCAGAACACGATGTTAGAATGGTAATTGGGGCCTTTAATGCTAGAGCTGCCAGAAATCAAACCGACTTGTGTGAAAACATAGGTACGTACTCCCTACACGAAACTGCGACCGATTATGGTGAGAGAATGATGTATTTTGCAATTGCTCATGATCTTAGAGTAGCAAGCACGTTCTTCCTTCACAAACAGATACATTTAGAGATATGGACACATCCTCGCGGAACTTCCCGCAGGCCAAATTGGCCATGTGTTAGTTTCTAAAGGACCATTCTAAAGGCTCGAGTTGTCCAGGATGTGAGAACTTATCGGTCAGCAACCAAATACGTAGCGATCATTTGGTCGTTGTAAAGCTACGGTGGAAGTTTTCATACAAGTCTGGGAACACAGCGAAACGCATGGTACGTTTCGACTGTGAAGGTCTGATAAATGAAGATCCAAACAAACGATATCAGTATCTTGTCAGCGACAACATTGATGAAGCTAATTACCAGTCTGACTGCTTGAACTCTGTCTGGGAGGTATTTAAAACTTCGGTTGTCAGTGCTGCTCAACAGACTTTAGGTATAGTGAAAGTCAGACCCATAATAATGAAGTGCAACAACGTCTCACAATCGCGAGGAAAAACAAGGCTGCTCTTGCAACGAGGGCAGCTAAGCGGGTTTGTAGACGGAAGAAGCGAGAATGGTGGAGGGCCGAGGTTCTGAAAGTACAACAACTCAGCAATGAGTGCAGTTCGCGTAATTTCTTTAAAGGAATTACTGGCTGCACCATACTTTCAGGCCTACGTCAACCGCCATTCGGGACCGAGATGGAAACCTCTGTGTCAACATCGACGCAGTACTTGACGCATGGAGTGGACACTTTACTGACCTGCTTGATGTTCATCATGCGTCACAGACTGTTGTTGAGCTACCTCTAATACAGACTGCGGAGATTTGCACTGAGGAGTCATCCCATGAGGAATTCACTAAGGCCTTGCATAGACTGATACGAAACCGCTCACCTGGAGTGGACTGCATTAATTCGGAACCCTTGATATTAGGAGGGGATACTTTGTGGGACTGTCTTTTCGACCTTATTCGATTAGTATGGCGAACCGGAGTTATGCCTGACGAATGGAAAGTGACCGCCGTATTCCCCACCTTCAAGAAGGGAGACCGCTTGTAGTGTGAGAATTATCGCGGTATAGCAGACCGCTTGAAGTGTGAGAATTATCGCGGTAAAGCTCTCCTTTGCACAGCATACAAGTTACTGTTCTATCCAATACATTATATTGGATAGAACCACTCCTCTAGTGGAGGGCCTGGTTGGTAACTATCAAGGAGGATTTCGTCCGAATCGATTAGTCACAGATCAGGTCTTTTCACTGCGAGTGATTCTATCTAAATATTATGAGACGTCTATCTCCGTACATCAGGTGTTCCTGGGTTTCCATTGCCTATGACTCGATCAATCGAGAGAGTTTGTGGTCTGCTCTGCAATACCTAGGAACGCCAACAAAATTGATACGACTGTGTAGGATGACAGTGACGCAATCTCAATGCTGTGTTAAAGTTGAGAAAAGGCTATCGACAATTTTTGCAGTTAACTCGGGTGTTCGGCAGGGAGATGCTCTGTCCCCGATACTCTTTAATCTCATGTTGGATTACATCTTTCGTAAAACTGAAACACCGCAGCGCAACATCTTATATCGCCAGTCCAATCAGGTGCTCGCATATGCAGATGACATATGCGTGATTGGACGGAATAGCAACGGAGTGAATAAGATACTTGATCCGCTTGTATAGTTTTCAGTTTCAGTTGAACTTCAGATCAATGAGTCCAAAACGAAATACCTGATCTCTGGTTTTAGGGACCATTGCACACCAGATTTTAGTAGTGGCCACCACATGTTTGAGGGAGTGAGGAGGTTCAAATATTTGGGTTCTCTTATCACTCACGATAACAGTGTGGGTGAGGATATTAAAGTGCGGCTGGCAGCTTGCAGTCGTTCTTTGTATCCTCTAAGACCATTGCTTAAATCTAAACACTTATCAAGTGCCTTGAAACTGAAGCTTTACAAAGCGTTGATCAGGCCCGTTGAGTGCGAAAGATTGCTCCTTACATTTGAGAGAAGAGTCATGCGTGTGATTTACGCCCCAAAACGCGAAATAGATGGTACCTACCGAGATCTGTACAATTTCGAGATCAGAGATCTAATGAACGCTGGCTTGGGAATGTTCTGCTTGCTGATCCGGAACGAATTGTGCAGCGATCTCTGAAAGGAGAGCCACCATATGGTAGGCGCAGAGGTCGTTGCAGGCAACGATTGCTCCACGGTGTAGAGAATGACTTGGCTGCTTCAGGTTGTCTTAGACAGTATGAAGGCCAAGCCCAGGATCGAAACCGTTGGAACCAGATTGTTGACTCAGTAAGGAGCCAGTAATGGCCATTAGACACTGCTTATGATTATTATTATTATTATTATTATCAAAAACTACTTTAAAAGTAGTTCCCAAGAAGAAGTTTAAAATCACTTTTTTATACGGAATAAGGTAGTGTTTAAAAGAGACGGCATGATTTATTAAATATATTTTTTGGTAATTGGTGAATTTTTTCCCACTGCACTACTTCTGGAAGTACTTCTACGTTCCCTGAGAACGTTATCATTAATTTTCAATTTTTATGCATATAAAGATAAAACTGGTACGTATTACTCCTTAGTACTAATTATAAGATTTTTTTTATAGGAAAAAAAAAATATAGGATAGATTCCTCCTTAATACTAAAACTTACAAAAAACAATGACAGGATCTTTTTAATACCAGTAGATTAGTCTTAGCCGCAGTACAAACATGGAAAAAAGGAGACAAGAACCTGGAAATCACTCTAAACAAAATTAAGAGTCAATGAGGGAACTCAGGAGCAGTTATCTACATCGGAAGAGGAGGAAGAAAATCCTGCAAATCCCTTTGAAAAATGGTGGGCAGGTAAATACCTCTCGTAAATTAGTCTCCCGTTTCGCATTCGAAGAAGATGATGATAATTCAAACATCACAGGGAACTTGGCTCTATCGTCCAACCACCCAAATAGAGTCCAGATCAGCTTTAAAATCTAATAATAAAGATATCTCTCAAATACTCCACGGAAACGACAAAACTTCAACCAACCACAGAGTAAACCACATAAGCCAATGGAAAATTTCGTTTAGTGGAACCTCAGAAGACCTACCAATAGAACGTTTTTTCTTCCGCGTCAATAATACGTTACCAAACGAGCTGGTAAACGAGATCGAGGCTCTTTTGACGGGAGAAGCAGCAAATTGGTATTGGTGTCATATCGAAAGAAATCCTGATATTCGTTGGAAGCTGCTTCAACACGACTTCTTGGAAAGATTCCAGGATCGCTGAACCGAACATGATGCTAGATGAACTATAGAATCTCGAAAACAGACCGAAGGAATCATTTCGTGATTTTTATAACGACATTTTAGTTATGTCGCCTTACAGTTTTTCAAACCATTAGAGGATTCGGAGATTTTATACTTACTACGCGGCAATATGAGAGTGGGATTGCAAGTTGTAAAGGCAGATACAAATATTGGTTCAATCTCGGAGCTCGTACGAAGATGTTTGGCAATTGAACACACATGGAAGCGTACTGGATATGACCCCGAATTAATATGCTCTCGCAGGATTATTCAAGAATATACCTGGGAGGATATACATCATCACTACTGGATAATTCCGTTCCAGCGTCAAATGAGGAAGTATGTGCTATACAGCAGGATAATAGGTATCAACCGAATGCCAGGTTTAATCCTGGTTGGAATAATCATTTGTTGGAATTGTTCGGATATTACTGCAGAGCAGTCAGAAACGCAATTCAAAATTTCATATGGAAAGTCGTCCTGTTATATATTGGTATTGGTCGCACCAATGCCACTATATTATAAGCCATGCCACATAATTTTGATGCATATACTGTTGTTTCTTATTTTTATATAAAACGATGAAATTTACTATTTAATTTTTCTATAGGCAGATTTTGGAAGGCTTTTATTTTCTATTTATAGTGCAATTTTTATTTTCAATTTTGTATGAGATAAGTAAAATTTATCTGAGTACAGCTCGAGATTGTTTTAAATTCAAATTTATAAAATTTTAATTGATAGTTTTTAGTTTTTGTAAAACTACTTTTTTCTTTACAGTTTGTTTTTGTTTATAAAAAATCGGGTACGAAGTTACGAACAATTTAAACGAGCATTTGATTTTTTTATATAATGATTTGTTTTCGGTTTGTTTTGACGCAGAGTGATGATTTTTTATTATATTTCGTGTTGATGAAATTTTCAGTTTATTTTGAAGATTGCAATGAAACTATGAAAGATAATTAGATATTGTCCCGATCCAAACCACGGGATACCAGATTATCTGACGGCGAATCACGATATGCCACATTTATTATACTCCAATAATACCACGGCTTTCCATAACTACAGAAGCGCAACTTTCCCATAAGCACCTTGCGCAATTAAGTACAATACATTTTTATATCTGGCAATTTGGAACGACGTAAGAGCGGTAATCTGGTTTTTAAATATTATTGGTGTGACATTCTCGCTAGGAGTGTTTTTAAATTCCAATTTTATAAATTAACCTAAAGTAAAACAAAAAAAACAGGTAACAAACAAGCTATGTAGTTGCATTCTATATATTGTCAAACAATAATATTACAAGAAACATACATTATTCGCGCCACTATCAAAATGAATAATTAATAAAATCTGTAAGAACGACAATCAGTATACATATATACGAGTAGTGTACAAAATAAACAGTAAGTTTTAATAAAGATAATACATAAATTATGCGCTTAATATTTGTATGTAAGTACACAGCATCTTAAATTATCCCCATTATGTTGATTTATGTATATAAGTTTATATATATAAAGGGTTTTCCAATTAGAGGTTTAATTTTGAATAGCCGACTATTTGGGCAGCTGTCAAATTTGAAGCTGTCATCTTTTGACATTTGACAAATAAAAACTACGCCATTACTAAAAATGGTACGATACACGCTTCAACAACGCATTGAAATTGTTAAAATTCACTACAAAAATGGTGAAATTTTTGCAGTCACAGTTCGCAAAACTAAAGCACTTCTTGGTCGTCGTGAAGCACCTTCTCGGCCGGTAATAGTGTAAGTGGTGAAAAATTTGAGCTGTTGGAACAAGTTAGTGATGTGTAGAATCGAAACCGTGTGCGTCACACAGGAATAACTGAGAAGATTGCTACTGTAGCCCGTAATATTGAAGAAAACCCAGGTATGTCGATTCCTCGTCAATATTTAGAATTAGACATTCCACAAACGACATTACACCGTATTTTGCATAAAGACTTAAGTCTTTAAAAGTTCAGTTAACACAAGAACTCAAGCCGGTCGAACACCATAAACGTCATATATTCGCTGATTGGGTCCTTAAAAATGCATCAAAATGATCCGTATTTTCATCGAAAAATCATCTTCAGTGATGAGGCTCTTTTTCACCTCGGAGGCTACGTTAATAAGCCGAATTGTCGCATTTGGGGTTCAGAAAATCCATGAATGATTCTTGAAACACCTCTCCATCCTCATTGTGCCACTGTTTGGTTTTTGTGCTGGCGGTGTGATTGGACCTTACTTTTTCGAAAATGAGGCTGGTGCAACTGTTACGGTGAATGGATTGCGCTACCGTGCTATGATTAATGATTTTTATAGCCGAAATCGGAAGATATTGATGTGTACGACGTTTATTTTCAGCAAAACGGCGCTACGTGCCACACAAGCAACGAAACAATCGCAATTTTGCAAGAAAAGTTTCCTGGCCGTGTTATTTCTCGAAGAGGTGATCACAATTATACAAACATATACATATACGACACATACTATCGCGTGTGTAGTCTAAACAAAGCCGTCTATGCTACAAGCCTGAACTAAATCAATGCTGTTAATTGGTTTTGGACTATACACACGCGATAGTATTTGTCGTATATGTATATGCAAAATCTTCTATACTAACAATTCTGACTGATTTTTTTACTGACATATTCAGTCTTAAATTAATTAAAGTAATTAACAGTCCTATTCAGAACTTAAATTTTTTTTTTTTAAATTGTTCTGCGATGTAGAAAAAAAATTTTGATGGGTCGCATTTATCTTAGGTAGTAAACCTAAATAAAATAATAAATAACCAATAAATAGAATTATATTTCAGTTTTAATACACAAAACATTCAAAATGATTATGTATGTATTTGTGTTATTACAATCATATTTCAAGTGACCTGACAATTAATAGATCAAAAAAAAAATTGCACGCCTTTTGGAAACAATGTAAACATTTAATTTTGGTACGTACTAGGGAAAATAAATGACCAAATGTCATTCATATCGAAGAAAACCAACCTAACATAAAAAGCAAAATCAGTTTTCAATTTAATTCTTAGTTGTTCGAATTAAATATTAATTTCAAAAGTATCAGTGATTCTTCTAAAGTTAAATCATAAAAATGTTTTGTGATTAAAAACGTTCCTATTCCATTTAAATACACATACATCGTCAAAATGTGAACAATAAACATGAGTTATTGTACTTAATACATCACTGTGTATCTGCCATATTTTTTCTGCGCGAGAACTGTCAGATTCTAGCGAGATTTGAATACTACTATACTACTTTGATTTTGCCTCTTTAAGGTTTATTTATAAAAATAAATATATTATTTATACAGATTATTGTTGTTTCTAATGTATTTTTATATTTTTTTTCATACTTATTCCTTTGTGAAAAAAACAAAATATAATACATTGGTTTAGTCGTTTCATTTTAAATTTTTATTGTGCGACGTATATGTACACAACCAATACAATGAAAAACTGGCAGTTTATCCCTTTAAATTTTGGATTGTGAATGAATGAAAACTGGCAGTTTATCCCTTTAAATTTTGGATTAGTCAGACTTGTTAATATAGAAGATTTTGGTATATGACAAAACAAATATCGTATTTAAGAGAAATAATAAAGCAAAATAAATTGTATCAATTTACATGGTAACTACTACATTTGCGTGTGTATTAATTTGTGTTGGTATCTGTGAACGAAGCATATTTTTCAGGCTTGAATCTATAGACGGTTTTGAGTCAAAACCATTTAACAGTATTGATTTTGTTCAGGCTTGTATCTATAAATGGTTTTGCTGCGCTTTTTCATTTCTTGATGTGAAAAATATTTAACTTTTGCAAACAACTCGCAGACGACCAATTTATTCACACAAAAATTTTCTCAGAGAGAGATCGGATTTGATTTCCTAGGATTTGAATTCTGTCTCATGTACACTTCTTCTTGCCTTCACTTCTTTTTTTTTTTTTTTGAAAAAAGGACTTGGCATAGAACTTTTATAGATAGCCTTACTTATTCACACAACACATTCATTCAATCCATTCATTCATCCCATTCACACAAGTACAGTATACCACCTGCGCACTGCATAGCTCCCATGTCACCCTGTACAGTGACATGGAAAGATGGGTCGGCCCATGAGTTCTACATTCCAACAGAGGGGTCATAGATGTTTTCAATTTAATCACCGATCGTAATCGGGAGATGAAAAATCCCTTTTGCATCCCCCGCCTCTCTTGGGATTCGAAACCCGGTACCTCCCGATCCAAACGTCGCAGCTTTAACCACTGCGCTATTTGCTCGGCCTTCACTTCTTACTCAATATTGCAAATTTTATCCTACTTTTTGTTCTATACCAAAACCTCTATAACCAAAATGATATGAAATAGTATTAATTTTGTGCCGGGTTGTATCTAGACGGTTTTGATTACGCGTTCTTTCGGGACAACGATAATTTGATTATGCAACACAACAAGAAATTTTTTTTGTCTAAGGTTTGTAGTAATTACAATTATACACTAGATGGTTTTTGACCAAAAATGAATTGTCCATCAAAAAGTTGGTGTTAGCTATTTGCTTTTCTGGTATGCGCTTCTTGTTTTCAAAAACAAAAACAAATTGTTTTGTAAATAGATACAAGTTAAGTGTTATAATATTATTATTGACTACCAATATTTGTTATTTTTAATACATCACAATTCGATGTCAAATAGCTGTGAAGTAATAATCCCGTGATTATAATTAAATTTAAGAAGATAAATATTAAATTTATTTATTTAAAACCGTTAAAAAAAAATTTTTATTTACATTTTCAAATTTAAATTTCTTCCGCTAAAATCTATAATAAAGGCTCCGCCCACATTTTGTTGAAAACATAACCTAACTTAATTTCATCATTGTCCGACTATTTGCGACAACTTTCATAGTAAATCTTACAATAAGTCGGACATATTTGATGAAAAAAGTCGGAGAGGAATTCATCAATTTTTCCGAAAAATGCGAAAAAAATCGGATTTCGTTATACTTGGGATGTATTAAATGCTGCAGATTATGGTTTCTCGGGCAAATTTGAATTCAGCAATCTTCCACAAAGTTCTAGTACAATTTATTTTATTTTCGCATGTTACATTTTGTTGGAGATATTATTATTTTTTGGGGCGTCAAATAAATGTCAATCAAGAAACGCCATATTCCTTAAAGTTTTATTCAATAATATTAATAATTGATATCGTTATCTTATTTATTTATTCACATACTTTTATTTGTTATAAATCGTTTATTTGTTAAATAAATTAAACTACAGCACATTATTTGCAGTGTATATATTTTACTGAAAAAAAATGATGGTTGAAGACGGCACTGCTGATGCCACAAGGAGGCTTAATGTAAAAAAGCAAACATTGGATGATGCATATGCCGCACCAGCTAATTTTCTTGAAATTGATGTCGTAAATCCCATGACAACACTAGCTACAAATAAAAAACGATATACCGATTATGAAGTTAGAATGAGGGTAAGTTTTATATTACTTATTATTGTATTAAGGTGTTTATCCACCACTGGTTTTATCTTCTAAAATAAAATGTTAATTTTAACACAATACAAATATCCACTAATATTTATATCGTATTAAAAAAGATCGTTCCATTTTTCCACCCAGAATACTTTTCTCTATTTCTATTAATTTTTCTTTTGATTTGATTTGTTAAAACAAAATTGATAAAATGGAAATCGAGAAATTACTTTATTTAATTATAAAAACACGATTATTTTGTAATTTTGCTAGTGATTACTGTTAGCTCTTTTTGTTTAAAATGTGATTATAAATTAATACTTGTAATGTAATGAGTATATACTTTATTTTTATTATAATGAGAATATTATTTATTTTTATTATAATGAAAATTAACATTGTTCGAAATAAAACAAAATATAAAGAAAGGCGTTTTTTCAATATGTGATAAAGAATTGGATAAACCAAACTGATTTGTATAATTTTTTGATTCACGGTATTATTGTGCCCGGTTGTAAGGTGTTTGTAAGCGAATATTAAGACGTGTTGTTGGGCTGGGTATCTGCACAAAAGTGAATGTTGTTTCTATACTCTGTTCAAATGACAGTAATATTATTATCATTGGACTCATCCAGCACTGTGAGATCTATTTTTGAGATCTACCAAATTTATAGACAGAAAAATTCAATCTCACTAAACAGTGCGAATATCTACATATTTTAGTAAGATAAATCGCTTTTACATGCACATCACTCCACTACCGAAGTGCAATTTTTAATTCATTTCATATGTTCACACATTTCATAAGTCTTCACAAAATTTGTTTGATATATGTATTGGTTTTCAAAAGTTTATTATAAAAACCTACTACACATTCTATAATATTTTTATTTATTATTTTTTTATTAATGGTATTAAAATGACAAATCGACAAGATTCTTAAAATAACAAATCGACAAGATTCTTAACTAACTAACTAATACATAATATCTATCATAAAATTTCTGACACATAAGACTAGATTGGTATGATGATAAATATTATGATAGGTTAGGTTAGGTGAGGGTGGCCGTCCTAAAGATCTATGCTAGTCCTTTAGGACGGCCACCCTTACCTAACCTAACCTATCATAATATTTATCTGTAGACTAATGAGTAATTTAAATAGTTTATATATAATATTATAAAATTTTACATAACCCACTCAAAGGGCTTAGTCTGTTTAAGCCGTCTGACGATGTTCGAGTTATCAACGAGCCATTATGCTCTATAATCATGTTATATAATCATCTTATGCACAATAATCTGTATACATTATTAGTATGTGTTTGTAATCTTTTGGTGTCTCTTAGCCCATGTTTGGAACTTAGGTATTGAACTATCAATATTAATTCCTACTGCCATAATAGCGGTATCATCAGCAAATGTAGCAAGTATAATTTCTTGTTCCATTGTAGTATATTGTAGGTGTACAACAAGAACAGTAGTGATTCCTTGATTGTTTTGGATGTAAACTGTTCAGCTAATAATTTATACCTTCATGTCACACTTTATCAAAAGCCTGGCCGAGTTGACCTGTTTTCTATTGAGAGCTTTTTCAATGACATTAGTTATCCTATGTACTTGGTCAATTGTCAGGTGCTTACTTCTGAATCCAAATTGGTGGTTTGATATACACCTTTTCCTTTCATTTATTGGTAGGATTCTTTCCAGTAGTATCTTTTCAAATACTTTAGACATTACTGACAATAGTGATATTAGCCTGTATGACTTTGTAGGTTTTCCTGGTATGAAAATCATAATGACTTCAGCCACCTTCCATAATCTTGGCACATATTTAAGTTTAAACGCTGCAGTTATTAATTTGATAAACTTAATAATTGCCTTTTTTGGGAATTCTTTTAACACTTCTCTTACTATCAAGTCAAAACTAGATGCTCTCCTAGTTTTCAGCTTATTGATTATTACATCCATTACTTCAAAGCATGATGCACTCTTGATATCTTCCGTATCTTGGCTGACTTGGATTTCGAAAGTTTCTACTCGTTGACAATTTAGCGGTCTGATATACTCTTCAGGTGATCAGAAGGTCTCTTTAAGCTTTTTATTGCTTTCCATCAGGAACGTCGATTTATTTTTGTTTTCTGTACTACTTTTGATAATTGTTTAGTTAAGTTTGATAACAATAAACAATTGTTTAGTTGTCTCTTGATAATTGTTTAGTATATCTCGAGGATCCCTTGTTTGATGCTATTTATTTGTTGCTGATCTTTTCCTTCGCAATAAATTGATCATGTATTGCGGGTAATGTTGAATTTCTTTACATTCTAAAAAAAATTAAAATTATGTACATTTAATTTTGAATTTTATGAGTCTGTTAATCTGTCAATCTTTTTACACGACACTTCATCAATTAAGTGGAACACAAACTACCGAATTATAAAGGGTAGTTGATAATTCACTACCATACTTGATTTTTACATTACACTCGGCAATAATTCGGAGTTTGAACTACCCTGATTATGTTGCGTTTGAAAGCGACTATATTTTCCATTTAACACATCATCGAGATGTATATAAACAATACTTATATACTTACTTACAATTAATTTAATACTAGAGCTAAATTAAAACGGCCGATTCGGTTCATAATTATTAATTTTTATGTTTATTTTCTTGATAAACTCCGAATTCAATTTAACGTTACACCTTTTTCGTGCATTAGGCCTTCCAAAGCTCTGGTTTCCTAGCGGACTGTACGTTTCACATACCAATCCCAAATCTCGTGTCCGAGTAGTGGGGGTTCGGTATTGGTTTGGCGGTACCCATTTTTCTTTTATTGCAATTACTTATTACATTAATTGTTTTTCTATGGTGTTACTAAATTTGTATTTAGGATGGCAAAACAATAACCGTGTTTCTTGACGTATGATGTGATCCGGATCAGATCATATATGCTTCCCTTTCATTTGTATAGCCGCGTTTCATGAAATCAACACAAAAATTGTACTATTTTTTGTTTTTGTATAAAAATTTTGAACCAAAATGCTACTAGGATCAAAATAATAACCAAAAAACAAAAAATAATACAATTTTTGTGTTGATTTCATGAAACGCGGCTATAAAAATGAAAGGGAAGCAGATATGATCTGATCCGGATCAGATCATACGTCAAGAAACACGGCTAATGTTACTCATGCACATCGTGCATGTTTCTGAGAAACTTCTTGTAATAGCTGGACTCGGAATTACTCAAATATTATGAAAAAATGATAAAATATATAAAATGAAATGATTTTATTTTATATACAATTTGTTCGGATAAAAAATCCTAGGATATTTATCCGTACTCGTGCAATTTGGCTAGATAATTTGCTGCTAGTAGAAAATTTGCTTAATATACCGGGTGTTTTTTTAAGCTGAAACTTTCAAATATCTCGGAAAATGGCCCTCCACAATAAAAATGACCATTATCAAAATTAAATCATTCCGGGAGGGAAATAGATTAGTGCTAAAATTAGGACCCCTGTCCCTCCTTGTAAGGAGGGTGAGGGGTAACTTGGAAATTAAGATAGGAACTAAATTTAGGATAGGAGCTAAATTTAAAAAGATTTCGTTAATAATTAAACCAATTTTAGCAAGTTCTATGTCCATTGTTTTGGATATCTACCTTTTACTTCAATTCTCCCAACTAAATAATATTTTTCATGTATATTTTTTAATTTTTTTCTTTCAGACGAATCTCCCTGTATTTAAAGTAAAAGAATCAAGCGTACGACGACGATACAGTGATTTTGAATGGTTGAGAAATGAATTAGAAAGAGACAGCAAGGTAAGTTTTTTTTACAGCTTTGGTAAAAAACATTCGTTATCTCAATCCAAAAATCTGGTGAACTTTTAAATTCAGTCATATTTAAAACAGTCATGTTGAATTTATTTTATAACTTTTTTTGTGAATTTTTAAAATCAGATATATTTAATAAGAGAATCTTGACTTGATCTAAAGAAATATCCTTTGAACGAACGTGTTATGGTTGAGAAACCTAGTTCCAACATTAAGACAGTGTCAAAATTACTCCATTTTGATTTATTTGCTTTAATCAACGCCGGTATCTAAGGAAGAGTTGTCTCTCTCTTGAATACTTCACATCTCACACGCGTTCGAACGGGTTCGATATGATTAATCGTTACTAAGTCACTCAGTTATTAAAAAAAATTCACAATTTGGCTGGGAACTTTACAAAAAATAACAATATAATGAAAAGGTGTATTTTGTTGAAGTTCTTACAACAATTGCACTGATTAACTTCTGACACGAGTTAAATAACTCCAAAATATTTCTTGAGTTATTTAACTCTATTCCGATTTTAATTATGATACCTGACACCAGATGAACATTTTAAATTTTTTTCTTCAATTTTACTTTCGAAGGTTATCATTTTGGTAATTAAATGACTTTTCGTAATCGTCAATTTATATAAAATTTTAATTATTTTTGTTTCATCAAATTTTTCTTGTATTTTCCATTATATTATGACAATTATATAATTTTAATTAATTATGACAACCAATTTATTTTATTAATACCTAAGCTAAACCCTTAATTTTTTCTGGTTGGGCTCAACTTTTTTAGTTCTTTACTCACAGTACTTTGACAAAAATTATAAGCATAGTAGTATTCTACCGGATATTCTGTTAAATAATCTTTTATTTGAGTATTTTTTTGTAGTCAATTAGTTGTTTATTCAGTGAATCTGTTTATGTTAAATAATTTGAACACTGTTTATGTTCTTAATTCAAGTTCACACGAAAAAAAAACATAATATATACAATAATCGTAAAAAGCAATGCATTATACATGTACATACGTACATAAATCCTCTCTCATTGTAGTAAGTTTGTTGATTGTTAAGATATAAAAAAAATCATCATCACATGCATTTCTTCAGTTTTATAAATACAAAATGGTGTAAATAGATTATATCAAAATCCGACAATATGAATAATAGCTTCATAGTAATAAAGCTATACCTTTAATGCTTTATTACAAATGAAATTTTAATAATGTGTTAATTTACTTGTCTGCTGCGTATAATTATAGACTATTCTTTTCTTTGTCCGTGTGCGCTGCACTAATCGCACTGCAAAAATATATAGAATAGAAGTACTAGTCCGCGCGATGCATGAAAAATTCCCTAAAATTATTACATTCCGTAATAATTATCATGATAATTTTCAAGAAAATATCAACCTGATAATTTGGTGCTGGTAAAAAAATTGTATGGATTGCCAATATATAACAGGCCGATTTTCAACAGGTAAAATAAAATTGCTTTAGTTGTGATCTAGTAATAACATACAAAAAACGCTCCATACAAATCTTATGTTCACTTACAAAAATCATTTGACTGAATTTATGAAATAATGTTAATTATTTAATATTTATAAGAGTAATGTCGATTTTTTTTGGTTAAAAATAATTGATTATTTTGACAAATAATTGATATTTTGACAAATAATTGATATTTTTTTCTTTGGCGGAAATAATTGATTATTTTTTGATGTATGTATAATCAATTTTTTCAAATCATGATTTTTTCAATAATCTACTACCACTACATTGAAAAATAGAAATGTCAAATATGATAAATAGACGCCTCGCCATTTTAATGTCAATTCTTAAATGGGTTTCTTGCTCACTTTAATCACAAAAAAATAACAAATTAATTCACAAACAATAATCGCTTATAGCTTTATGAAAATACCAACACAAAGACCACAAATAATCAATTATTTTTCGTTTTCGATTGGCAAGAAAATAATTGATATTTTTTGTAAAACCAAAGAAAATCGACATAATAAACTATGCAGAGAAAAATAACGAATCAACTAACTGTCAAAATCAAAAAAAGAAAAACAATAATAGTACCAAACAAACAATTCTTTTTATTCAACTAAGGCTACCAGCGTCGAAAAATTAAATTTAATTCGCAGCCAAAATAATAATATGTAATAAAACAAAATATTATGATTATAACATAAATTAAATTAAAAGTTACAAGTTTATGCTATAATAAATATAATTTACTTGATTTAAATTAAATTTTCTACCTATTTAAGAAAAAAGATTTTAACGGAGCAATTCTTCTCACCTCGATATATTATAGCAAACTAAAAAAAAAAATATTTACAAAATAAGAAAAAAAAATTTGTTATTTTACTGCATCTAGCGGCGAAAATGAAAAATGATATTTTTATAAAATATATTTAAGTATGCGCATAAAAGAGTAATGATTAATTGTAAATTAATGAAAAATTTATTTCATTTATGGCAATAAATACCATTTAATTTATTAAAACTTAATTTACTAAAAAGAACGTGATCCTCCTTGGCGTAATGAAGCAGACTAAAACATAAAAACAATGACTTACAACACAAAACGAAAAAAAACATATTTTTTCTTAACTTTACCCCGCCTGGTGATGGAGACATAATTTGACGTCATTATTTGTAGTCATGGGCCAGGGTATAAAGGTGGCAATGATAAAATAGAAAACTAACACAAACGTTTAATACAACAAAGTCTTCTATATTAACCATACAAGTCTGACTAATCAAAAAGTTAAAGAGACAAACTATCTCTTTTTCATTGCATCGGTTGTGTACATATACGTCGTAAAATAAAAATTAAAAACGAAACAACTAATACCAATATATTTTGTTTTGTTTTGAAATCTAACATAAAACAAAGGTTAATTGAAAATCTAATGTACATATTATTCGAAATATTCATGTAATACACAAAATTTAATAGCTATGCTATAATAAAAAAATTAAATAAAACAATTGCTGTCACTTAAGGATTATACAACAAGTATAATCTTTGTGTATTTATATAAAGAGTGATTACCATAATAAAATAAAAGTCACAATGTTACCTCGCTCGAATTGTAGAGCGCGACAATCGACTATAGAATTGTACACAGAATAAAACGAAAAAACCAAAAGCAAAATAACCTTACAAAGGTACAAACATACAAACAAATTTTTTATCTTTTGTTTTTTAAATTTTGTTTTTATTTCAGTTTTTTAATAAAAATTTTTTATTATGTACCAATTTTTATTCCGTCTAAGGTGAGCGATTGCGTTGCTTCGAAACCAAAATTTGGTTAGGAATATTGCGCTGGTTCTATAACAAATTTTGTATTTAAGAAACAAAATTATATACACAAATCTGCAAGAGTTTAAAGCCTCAAATCTGTTATAATGAACAACACTTCAGAATTTTGGTGAAGATTAGAATGGTGGAACTGTTGGCACTGTATGTAGTAAATCTTTGTTTTGAGATCTGCGCAGATTTTATCAATCGAAATATTTACAAGGAATTAATTTCGATTTTATTAAAAAAAATCTGCAAAATCCAAAAAAATATATGCCAAATTTTAATAAAATTTGGATACAAATTTTGATAATTCATCTCACCGCAAAATATTTAAACCGAAAATGTTGAAATTCACATACAGATTTTGTGCAGAAGCGTCCAATTTATTCAATTTATTTAAGAAAAATTTCCTCATCATTTTTATTTCATCCCTTGCTGTTGTACTGTTTGTGTTTTCGGTCCCACAAAGAGCGCCTTCCTTCTATTGCGCAAATCCATTTTTTACTGTAAATAATTTGGCTAGCCTTTGCAGTCATGTCTCCCTCGAAAAAGGGCATAGCTTTTACAATTAGAAATTAGCCCTTTTTCATAATGCACAGTACATAGTCGATTTTGAATGGGAGACGTCTGCCAAAAGTGTTCCGATAATTCAAACGACAACTGACCAAAAAACAAAATATTTTATTGCTATTGAAATCCAGTTCAAATTCAGAGGGTTCGTTCGAATTAGACGAGCTTTTAGTTTACTTTTGATGATTTCGTACAAATTCATAAAAAGAAATTTTCGTAAGAATTCATATCAAATGTAACCCCAGCCTAATTCTAAAAGGTATGTACTAGGGAAAGGGTATTTGGGCACACTTGAGAAATCCTATGACCTCTTTTAAACTACAGCGTTTAATGCAAATGATTATTTTAATGATGTATAAATATGTATATTTTTAATAGATGACTATAGCTAGAGTTTCGTTTTAATAGATGACGCTTTCGAAATGTCGTTTGAGGAGTAGGATATACCAAACTTTTTCGAAATAAATTCATTTAGAAAGCAGGTAAATAAGAAAACAGCATGCCTTTTATTATTCCAGAATCGATCTCTATATATTTGCTTCCAAGTTCCAACGAAGCGCAGCAAGCAGCAATATAATGAAATATCAAGAAATATAATTTTAATGACTGTGATTTGAAATAAGGAAACTAACTAAACAATTAAGACGAGTACATTTTTTTTATTCTAATAAAAGAGCCTCTTTTTCTTTTTACCTGGAATGTCCAACAAAGCCGACTTTGCTTTACTTTCTTATTATAAACACGGTCTATAAAAGGTTTTTTCAATTGAGTTCAACATGAAAGAGTACGGTGGTAGATACTAGATACCTTAAATGACTTCCTGAGGTTTTTATTTTATTCATGAAATGCGTAGTTTTATAGATTTGGGCATTATCCGTTCCAAAATAAATCAAACTCCTCTACCTCTATAATTCAAACTCTAATTCAAAAAATTTTTGCAAATTTATTGAAGAAGTCGCTGCAAACTTAATGAACTGTACTCTTCCATGTTGAACGTTGAACCCAATTGAATAAGCCATTTCCAAAATAAAAGCAATGGCCAGAAATTTATTGGGTTCAACGAGAGAACAGAATTGGGGTAGTGTGAATTCAGTGCCATCTACGGACTCTTCGAGTTTCATAATGAACCTTTATGTTTAACACTTACTGGTCGGTACGGTTTTATAGATAATTTTTGCAATAAGTTGATGAAGGAACTTGGTAAGTAATAAATAAGATAATTTGTATACATGAAGTTCTGGAATATCACCAATCACTAAAGAACAGTGTAATTTCTTAGTCGATTTTTGGGAAATTCGAAATGTGCACTGCCAAAAGGAATCTAAATGATTTTTACATGGAGTTCTGGAATATGGGCAGTCAAAAAGGAACTTGGTTATTTCATAATCGATTCTGATGAAATTCGAAATGTGAAATGAAAATGGGTTTCTTTTGATATTAAATGATGTTTAGCAGAAGATGTGGAATAAAGAAAATTATGAAGGAACTTGGCTATTTATTAACCGATTATGATGAAGACGATGTGAAATCTTTTAAGAAATACCTGAGTACTTTCGAACATGCCGAATTTCATTATAACCGGTTAAGAATTCTATTATAACCGGTTAACAAAGTTCTTTCTAACTGGCCATATTTCAGAACTTGTAAAAATAATTGTAGAATTCCATTTGCATCGTACATGCTAAACGTCGTAAGAATCGGTTAAGGAATAACAAAGTTCCTTCCTAATTGGCCATATTCCAGAACTTCATATGTGAAAATTATTTTAGAATCCCGTTTTCATCATTCTTGCTGAATTTTATCTCTATTGGTTAGCTCGTTTTGCCGAAAATTTTTGAAAATTGTCCCCTGCATTTTGTAAACAGTTCAAGTTGCAAAAACAATGATAACAAAATAATCAAAATTACAATAGTCAACAGTTTTATTGTGTTTTTAATTACGAAAAAGTCTTGGTTTTTACACATTTTTATGGTAAAAACCATCAGTAACTGAAAATCTGCAAATAGCGAAAAACAAATGAAAAATGAGTCCTATCAGTTCGATAAGGGTTAATCTTGTATTGTTAATACCAATTAAAAATTAATTTTGTCGAATTTTAAATTATTGAAAGCAGCTATGTTACTGTTTATTACAGATTAATCTTCATAAATCTCAAGTGTTAGATTCAAAGGCGATCCAACTTAATATAAAAGGTTTCATTGGATTTGTAATTAGTATCATTCTAATTGAATAAAGTTTCATTCCAATTGAAAACGGTTTGATTCTATTTAGAAATGGTCTCGTTTTATTTGAAAAAGGTTTCTGTTAATTTATAAAAGATTCATTCAATTTGATCTGAAAAACCTATAAACATTGGAATATGCGTGAAATCGTTTCACTTGCAAATTTCATTTAATTAACTGCTTGTTATATTTTTCTACAAGAACGTACATTTAAATGTATATTTCGAAAATCCTAGATAGTTCCGAAGTTAAATTTCCAAAGATTTTAAAATCAAAATACATAACACTCTCACTGATATCGCACATTCACACGGGTTCTGTCTGTGTGATAAAAAAAAACAAAATCTAATTCGTCTACCTTAGTTTTTAAATTGTTTTGTTGTTGTTTTGGTATACATAAGAGCGAAAAGAAATAAAGTTCGAATGATACCCAAAACAAAATATTTCAGCAAAAAATCTTACTGTATAGTTCGATACATTGCAACCTAAATATACTATGCCCAAACAATTAAAAAAACATTCAAAATCGTGTATGTAACGCTATCTATTGAGGTAACATTGTAATTGCTCATGTTTTCTCTATTTATATATACTCAAAGGTATAATAAATAACCGAGGTTAATAAAAAAAAATTTTAACCATAAAATTTAACGTCAAATAAACTTTAAAAAAATTGGTTTCATTAAAAAAAGTTTTTTGTAAGTTTAGAAGTTATCTTATAGTTGGCTTTTTAGTCTTTACTTGATGTTCGCATGTGAAAGTGAATATCCTGTTATTAATTTTCATTGTCATTTTTGTTAATCGTAAGGAAAATGATTATATGAGAGACAAAAGATTGTGTGGAATTGTGTGTGCCGTACAAACATGTTCCACAACTAAAAGAGCTTTTCTGAACAATAATCCCTAATTTTATAACTTCCCAAAACCTGAAAGCGAAATATATATTATATAGTTTTGCAAAATTTTAGTGTTTAAAAACACAAATGTTCAACCTGCCCAAAACCAAAAACTGATTACTCAAAAGTTATATTTTAAATCTACCGTAGCTTATAATTACATGTGTGCTAGCTGCGGCTTTAATATGCTTACACGGCAAAGTTTAATTATTTGAAAATTGATGAAACAAATGAAATCAAGCATTAACGATCAAATTATTTATAATTTAAAGGAAGAAATTAATCAGTTATCACCACTTGAAAGGAATGTTGTGCTGTTATTTAATGAGTAATGATTTCCCAGAGCCTTGAATATAACTCGATTGTTGCTGAAGTAGGTATATTCGGAGATTTAGGATCTACAAATTTGCCAAGAATTTTATCAGTGTTTATGATTCGAGGGAGGTTTTCTAATTACAAATATTATATAATATGATATTTTACTATTGCTATGAATCTAAAGGGAACTGATATAAAAATATTATTATAAGAAATACCTCGATACCTACTATTTGAAATCGGGTTTAATGTAGTTAGAGTTTCCTGTGACCAGGGAGGAAATAATCGGCTTGCATTCATAACATATTATGCATTAATAATGATAATATTTTCTTTTATGTAAACAGAAACATTCTTTAGGTTTGTACGACGTCCCCCATATGTTGAAATCGGTGCGTATCAATTTAATATACTCTGATTTTAAGACTGAAGATGGAATTGTCATTGGAAAACAATAAATGAATTATACGAGGGGAGGTCAATAAGCTCGGTATATGAAATAACGGTAAATTTTTTAAAAAATATTTTTATTTTTCAATATAATCTCCACTGCATCCATTGCATGGATTCCTATTTTGACTATGGATCATAGTGATGAATTCACGTTTCATCACCGGTGACTATTTCGTTTATAAATTTAACTGAATCGTTTTCACTCATTTCTAAAATTTTCATAGAAGTTTCCACTCGATATATTTTTTGGTCCATAGTCAACATTATGTTTTGACAGCTTAAGATTTTTGTGTGAAATTGTGCTAATACTGCCAATAGATATATTTAAAATTATACTTAATTTTGAAATGGTGGTCCGCCTGTCTTCCAATTGAGATCCCCGGTTAAAATGACCATAGCGTGAGTAACAGCGTTTGCCGGTCTTCCACTGCGGGGGTCATCTTCCAGCCACTCTCTACCTTGTTTGATTAGATGGACCCACTTCGTTATTGTTTTATAAGACCTACTTAAAATGTTATAGAAACAAAGTATTGCGCGTCAAAAATTTTATTCTCAACAATATATTTTAATTTTATATCCGTTCATGATTTTCTATTTCTCTTCTCTAAATAGGTTAGGTTAGGTAAGGGTGGCTGTCCTAAAGGACTAGCATAGACACAAAATTGGTCCGTAGCTGTACCACATTCGAGTTTCTTCCTCTTCACTCGCTAAACCATCCTGAGCTTACCAAAAAGCGATTCTTCCTAAGATCCGTGAGGTCGTTCAAAGGGCAGTTCCCATAAATTTTGTTCTGCTGTACGCTAGACTAGGACAGGTGCAGAGCAGATGAAGCACATTTTCCTCCTCCTCCTCCTCATGGCCATACCAATATGGTGCCGTCGAAGCGATATCAGTTGGCCTGATCTGGACCGGTCAAGTCCAAGCCAGATCTGCCTGGTTATTACACACAAACTGGCGTTAGACCATCTGTCGTTCGTTTCTTTTGTGGCTTCTTCCTGAAGCAGCAGTTTACATGAAGCAAGCGGTATCTTTATATCCCGCCTGCCTCTGGTTATTAGGCGTGCTGTACCCTGTCAAAAATTTTATTCTCAACAATAAATTTTAATTTTATATTCGTTCATGATTTTCTATTTCTCTTGTCTAAATAGGTTAGGTTACGTAAGGGTGGCTGTCCTAAAGGACTAGCATAGACACAAAATTGGTCCGTAACTGTACCACATTCGAGTTTCTTCCTCTTCACTCGCTAAACCATCCTGAGCTTACCAAGAAGCGTTTAAAGTCCCGGATCCCGATCTTCCTAAGATCCGTGAGGTCGTTCAAAGGGGCAGTTCCCATAAATATTGTTCTGCTGTACGCTAGACTAGGACAGGTGCAGAGCAGATGAAGCACATTTTCCTCCTCCTCCTCATGACCATACCAATATGGTGCCGTCGAAGCGATATCAGTTGGTCTGATCTGGACCGGTCAAGTCCAAGCCAGATCTGCCTGGTTATTACACACAAACTGGCGTTAGACCATCTGTCGTTCGTTTCTTTTGTGGCTTCCTCCTGAAGCAGCAGTTTACATGAAGCAAGCGGTATCTTTATATCCCGCCTGCCTCTGGTTATTAGGCGTGCTGTACCCTTGCGGGCCAACTCATCTGCCATTACATTTCCGGCGATATTGAAATGCCCTGGCACTCACGTCAAGCGGATGTTGAACTGATCAGCCATCTCATTTAAAGCTGTCAGACAGTTCTGGGCTACCTTCGACGTCAGAGAGTATGATTGTAGCGTTTTAATAGCAGCCAGGCTGTCCGTAAAAATGCGAATATCCCTCGTAGATATTACATTATACTTCAACCAGTCCATGACCTCCGTTATCGCGATCAGTTAAGCTTGAAAAACGCTGCAAAAGTCGGGAAGAAGAGAGGTTAACCCCTAGTGTCTCCCTCTATTACTTTTTGAGCCATCCGTGAAGAAGCTTAGCGCCTCATTGTCCATAACCGTTTCGTTCACCCAGTCCTCTCTGGTGGGAAACTCAGTTTGGAATCTCATCTCAACAGATGGCAAAGGAATGGCGTAGTCGGTAGCTTCCGGAATACCCCTGTTGCATAGGATAGATGAGTGCCCTGCATTATTACAGGTCCACATAGATATGGATTTGAGCCGAATGGCTGTGCAAGATGCAAGCTGCTCGGCCGCAATATCCAAGGGAGTAAGATGAAAGAGAATCTCCAGAGCTTGAGTACTTGGGCTCCTGAGAGCCCCACTTAAACACAAGCGGGCCGTTCTTTGGACTTTCATCAATAGTTTACGGTTGGCCATAATTTTTAAAGCTGGCCACCAGACGACAGCCCCATACAGCAGTATAGGCTTGACCACTGAGACGTAGAGCCAGTGTACTATGTGGGGCTCCATACCCCATCTCTTTCCAATGGCATTTTTGCAGGAGTAGAGCGCTATAGTAGCTTTCTTTACTCTCTCTACGATGTTTGGTTTCCAGCTTAGCTTGCTGTCCAAAAGTAGTCCGAGGTATTTTACTCTATCCGTAAAGATCAAGCGAGTACCATTTAATGTTGGCGGGTCACATTGAGGAAGTTTGTGCTTCCTGGTAAAGAGGACCAGCTCTGTTTTCCGTGGGTTTGCGTTCAGTCCGCAGCCAGTCAGAGAGGTAGCCAAGCGCGCACTGCATGCGCTCACTCAGCGTACTAGGATATTTACCGAAGACCGCAATAGCAACGTCATCAGCGTAAGCAACCACCTTGAAGCCTTGCCCTTCCAGGTTTAGTAACAGGTCATTTATGACCAAGTTCCAAAGAAGGAGGGATAGAACCCTACCTTGAGGTGTCCCTCTGCTCACGTATCTGCCGGCAGACGTCCCACCCAGATAAGCTGTCACGATCCTGCCACTAAGCATATGATCTATCACGCCTCTGAGTGACCCGTCTACCCCCAGACACCCGAGTGATTGCCGCCGGTCTAACGTTGCTAAAGGCCCCCTCTATATCCAAGAAGGTTACCATTGAATATTCCTTATATTCAAGTGATTTCTCAATCGGACCTATAAGGGAGTGGAGAGCTGTTTCCACCGATCGTCCCTTACAGTATGCGTGTTGAGATACCGACAGCTCGCCCGGATTGATTGAGCCCCTAATGTAAGCCTCTATTATTCTTTTCAGTGTTTTCAACAGAAAAGAAGATAAGCTTATAGGCCTAAAGTCTTTGGGATAGCAGTGAGAGCTTTTTCCCGCCTTGTTATAAATATTACTTTTACTTCAGTCCACTTTCTAGAAATGTGACAGAGTTCTAGGCTGCCTTTGAAGTTCCAGCCAGGGTAGGGTTAAGTCAATAGTTCGCTAGATATCTGCAGGGATAATGCCATCAGGTCCTGCCGACTTGTATGGCTTAAAGCTGTTTATTGCCCATAGGATATTCCGCCTCTTTACTATATGACTTACGGAGTCTATACCCCTATTTATCATAGGTCTCTCCGGAGCTAGTACCGAGCACTCCGGGAAGTGCGTTTCTAGTAATAGCTCTAGGAATTCCTCACTTCATGTAGTCCATGAACCAACCGGTCTTTGTAGATAACCCGGGATGGAAGGACTAGAACATAGCACTTTGCGTAGCCTGGCCGCCTCCGAGGACTCCTGTATATTGCCACAGTAGAGCTTCCAGGCCCTCGTTTTGGCTGCTCTCAGCTCGTACTTATAGGTTTTGAGGACTTCCTTATAACAGTCCCAATATGCAGCAGCATTTGTGTTCCTCGCTTTCTTGAACAGTCTCCTGCATTTCATACGAGTACCTTGGAGTTCTCTCGACCACCAGGGTGGCCGAGATTTACCTAAGGGCCTACTGATAGGACATGCACCTAACATGATCTTGTTAAAAGCATCAGATAGCTTGGTTACTAGAGCATAAAGCTCCTGTGTAGATGCAGGAGGGTTTGGAACCAATACCGGTAATAAGTTACCCAGAATAGTGCTGAAACAATCCCAATCAGTTTTCCTCCTATTTCTGAAGGGTGGTTTGCTAGTGGGTTTTGTATCCACTTCGTACTGGAGATAACAATGGTCAGAAAACGAATGGTCTTCGGACACTTTCCAGTTCAATATCTTCTCCTAAATAAAATCCGAGACAAGTGTGATGTCCAACACTTCCTGTCTATTTTTAGTTATAAAGGTTGGCTTACACCCGATATTAGATATATTTAGGTTATTATTTAAAATAAAATCAAGGAGTAACTCACCTCGCCTGTTTATATCTGTACTTCCCCAGATTGAGTGATGCGCATTAGCATCATTGCCCATGATGACTCCTACCTTTCGTTTTCGAGCCTCCATGATTGCATTGCCCAACCTGATGATATATTTTCCTCCGTATGGTAGGTAGGCCGATATTAGCCAGAGATTTTGCCCTTCCATCTCGATGCTAGCCACCACTACAACAGCGTTGCTGTAATTTAGTAGTAAGAAAATATTCAAATTATTTCTAGCGAGACTGCAGGAACGTATCTTACCTTTATTTTTCGCATGTAGTATTTTATATTTAGGAGTTCTGAGGCCCAGCACCCGGTCACCATTGACCCAAGGTTCCTGGACCTGAGCCACATGAATGGACTCAGATTCCATTTTTAGCAGAAGGGCCGCCGAGGCGGCTTTACAGTGATGTAGGTTGATCTGAAGAATCTTAAGCATTAGATATTGCTTCCCTCCACCACTGTTGAGTCAGACTCCCCTGACGTCGATTCATCCGTTAGCAGCACACAGCTTAGTCCCAATGATGTCGAAATCTCCCGAGTCCAGGGATGCTGCGGACTTCTGGGTCACCAACACCAGGCGGGGCACCACAAGTTGTTTCCCCTCCCTACTGCAGGTGCCAGATCTGTCAGCCTCATCGCGCTTATGAATTTTGAGCGTAATCGCTCCAAACCCATAGCTGATCAGTCCTCCAGATTTTGCCAAAGCACCCACGGATTCTCTGTCGATGATAATGACGGCCGATCTGTGATCTGCTGCCGCCTTTACCTCTTCTAACCTGGCAATCTTCCAGGAGACCGTTGGCAGATCCGGATTGCTGATTTTCAACATGTCCAAAATCTCCCTTGGGTCGCTAGGGTCCGCAGGGATTCAGGCTCGCGCCCTTGGCCTGCAGGGAATTCCTTCCCTCGTTACCACCTCTAGTTTAGCCCCCGGCCAGACTTCGCCCAGGCTGCCGATCGCCTTTTTGTAGAGGATCACCGACCTTTCATTGGCACAGGCAGTCAGTTTGACTCCGGTGTCATCGTGACTCCGGTGCCATCCTCCGTCTCGGCAGGACGGAGCAGGTCCTGGGTTCTCCCTCATGATGTTCAGGAAGATGGCGGCTAAGGCCTTCTCCACCTTCCCTTCAGTTAAGGGTCGTAATGCTCCCATCTTCTTGAGCGCTGTCAACGACTGCCTTGATCAGGTGATCCTTTAGCACCTCGTTGAAGGGCCTGGTAACATTTTCTGGAACCCGCTTCTTTTTAGATTCCGTAGGCGGTTCATCATCAGATCTCTGCCTTTTCGACTGTGGGATTCCAACGGAACCCTCCTGCTTTGGCTCAGTGATACGCTTTGCCCACGCAAGCGTATCCCTGTCTCTATCCGTTCTCTGCTCCAACGGAATGTTGCTGATCTTGGAGATCATGCACCAGGCTCTTTTCCTGGTCTGATAATTCATTGATACTGGAGGGCCAGCATTCGTGCCTTTGCCCATTGGTTTCGAGGGGCCAGCCTCATTTGGTCTTATGCCCCTTTTTGTACTTTGGATACCAGGCCTAAAGGCCGATGTCTCTACAGCACTGGTTTCCGGGTTTTTAAGAGCCCCGGTCTCTATTGATTTTAATTTATCACCCATAAAGGTCCCACGAGTAGAGGAGAAAGAAGGTCCACCTGTGCAGAGATCCGCAATACACAGGTAAAGCTACATGATCGGGAGGGCGCCAAATATCCGGATACACCGTTAGAGACTGGGCTAGTTTTTATACTGGGCCCTTGACACCGGCCCAGTTGTTTAGCGCCGTGTTTTCGCTTAGTACACCCCATCAAACATGGTGTACTAGTTGCCCGGTGGTCACCACGGGGAGGTAACACGCACACTTGTGGAAGCTGCAAGATACGGAGCTGGCAACAAGTACCAACTTAATTCCCCCAAGACAGCATCACACCAGACCACCCAAAAATTCATTGTTCATGGCGAGATTCGAACTCAAGACCGCAGCGTAGAAAGAAATCGCTTTAACCGATAGACTATGAGCGGTGATTTCTTCTATAAATAAAATATTTTGTTGTTGTTGCAGTAGATTTTTTGCGTTTGGTTTCTTCACTTGTTACTCAATATTGCAAATTTTACCCTACTTTTTTTTAGAAACACACCTAGAAGATTATTTTTTCCCGTTTTTCGAGTTTATTTTATTTATTGTGTATGTACACAGCTATAGGTAGGTAAACAGATCATAGTAGTGTTAAATGAATTTGGCTTGTATCTAATGACGGTTTTGATAGTAGCCAAACCAACACAAAATGTATTACTATTATACAAATGTATAATACATTTGGGTTGGTTAGTTGTAGTAGTATTAAAAGAATTTGGCATGTATAAAACCGTCTATAGATACAAGCCGGAAAAAAATGCTTCGTTCACAGATACCACCACAAATTAATGCACACGCGAATGTAGTAATTACCAGATACAATTTATTTTACTTTATTATTTCTGTTATGTACGATATTTGTTTTGGCATATACATATACGACACATACTATCGTGAATTTTTTGGTGAAAAATTTAGTAAAATAAATTAATAAATTTCTATTTTGATAAGTTTGAAAGAAATTTATGAAACTAGCAAGAAACTTGTCAAAATTTATCTATAAAATATTGCCATATAAAAATTTAAAAAAAATGTTTGTCTGTCGTTCCAATGGAATTTTCCATTTTTTACTTCTTTCGTTTTTTGAGTATAAAAAATACTGGCAGTAAATTTTTCGTATGGAAGTCAGGCTTACAATACGTGTGTATTGTTTTTTTATTGGTGCTGCTTTTCTATTTTGTACTATACGTTTGTGTTGGTTTTCTATTTTGTACTTCTATGTATTATACAAGCCGCGCTGTTCGCGCAATACGCAGATACCATGAAGCAAAAAATACAAAATAGATTTAAGTGTTAGTGTGTTGTGAGTTTATCAGTGAGTTTATTATTTAATTTGGTGTGATGAGAGATTTTTTATTCTATTTTCGCACTAACACTTTCAAGTATAAGCTAGTAAATGTTAGAGGGTATCTTAGTTCTCACTGTCTGAATCAGGCTTGTAGTACGTTGGTTTTGTAATAAACTCATTCAAAACCAACACAAATGTATTATACAAGCCGCGCGGTACGCGCCGTACGCAGATACCATTAAACAAAAAGTACAAAGAATATTTAAGTGTTAGCGCGTTTTTATAATATCCAAATAAGAAATGTGTACATATATACTCAACGAGCATATACAACATTTTAAATTAAAATACGTATGTATTGTTTTCTATTTTGTACTTCATGATTTTTATATACCAAAACATCGTACAGTAGAGGTGGTCAATTTGTTGTTATTTGTGTTTCTTGTTAATATTTCGGAAAAATGTTTTTCTGAGTCCGATATAGATATTTGAATTTATTGCTAAATAAATATATAAAATTTGTAATAATTGGCGACTGGTAATGTCGGATATTCCTTTACTTACAATTTGAAAAAGGAACAAAACAAATCATGAATAAAATGTTTTTCGAAGAAAAAAATTGGTCATAAGTGCGTAATTCAAAAGGTCGCCAGTCGGGGATTACCTGTATTGTTATATACAAATATTTTATTTTATTTTATACATACTTTACGTTTGTGTTAGTTTTCTATTTTGTACTATACGTATGTGTTGGTTTTCTACTTTGTACTTTTTCAAAACCAACACAAATGTACTACAAGTCTGATTCAGACAGTGAGAACACAGATGCATACCCTCTTACATTTAATAGCTTATACTTGAAAGTGTTAGTGCGAAAATAGAATAAAAATACTTTCATCACACCAAATTAAATAATATGTAATATTGAATAAACTCATTGACAAATAACATTTTTTTTTCGCTCTCTCCTTGAAATAAAGCTTGTTAGTAATTTTGGTTTCTTTCTTTCTGCAATAATACTTTTTGAGATCATGAAATTAGTTTTTAAAATTAATCATTTAACAATTTTTATACCTTAATTACTTTACCTTAATTAATTTAAAACAAAAAATTAATCAACAGGAGCAGACAAATTTTAAAAATGTATTAAGTTAAGAAATAACCAACAATGGGTGCATTCAGGTCTCCCAACATGTTGGCATCAGAAATTTACTGATGGAACAAATGACATACGATCTATCACATTGTCATGAAATTTTTGATAAATCGAATGCATTCAAAACTTATCATGTTAAATTTACTCAACATGTTGCCAACTGTTGGCCGACCTGAATGCACCCATTGTACTAACGGATATAATCTATCATTTTAATCTATCTATACCTTTTTTCCCATATTTCTATACCATATTTTCTCAACAATTCGTTGGCTTTGTTTTCACTAAATTTTTTACATAAATTCTCACTCATTTGTATAATGTATTGTGTATCATAGATCACCAATCCTTTCAAGGCTTGTACATGAGACCGGATTCAATTCCTAGGAAATCAAATCCGATCTCTCTCTGAGAGAATTTTTGTGTGATTAAAAGAATTTTTGTGTGATTAAGTTGGTCATCTGCGAGTTTTTTGATGGGCGAAAAAAAGGGGCGTTTTTGTCATTTTGTCATTTTAGTTGATTTGATTGGGAGAGAAATCGGATCTCGTGAACAGAGAGATCTCGTGAACACGACTTCAAGTATAAGCGCATTGTAAATTAATTAATATTGGTGCAAATCAGGCTTGTAGTACATGGGTTGGTTTTGTTATATGTCGGTGTAGCGCGGCTTGTATAATACATTTGTGTTGGTTTTGACTTCAGTGATGCTTATGTGTCGGTTAGACGCGTTTTAGGAAAATCTTCTACACGGTTTTGACTGAAATATTCTACTTTGATTTTGCCTCTTTAAGGTTGGATTGGTGAAAAAATAAATTTACATACAGATTGTTGTTGTTTCTAATGTATGTTATTATTTTTCTTCATATTCCTTTGTGAAAAAAATAAAATAAAATATATTGGTATTAGTTGTTTTATTTTAAATTTTTATTGTGAGACTACCAATACATTAAAAAGAGGCAGTTGGTCTCTTTAAATTATGGAATCGTCAAACTGGTTAATATAGAAGATTTTGGTTTTGAGTAAAAACCAACACAAATGTACTACAAGCCTGATTGTCACCAATATTATTTAATTTACTATGCGCTTATACTCGAAAGTATTGATGATCGATACACTATATAAATGAAGCTATTCCATTGTGAAAAATTTACTGTCAGCAAAACCAAAACGGGATAAAAATATAGTTTTGCTGGTGGTGCGAAAGAAACAAAAAACTTCATCAGCAAAATTTTACTGGAGAGAAAAATGTGTTTGTGTTAGTGTGTTGCCATAATTTATTATAGAAAAGTATCAAGTTGAGTATTTTTTATGGCAACATTTATACACATCGACATAAAAATTGTGTGCGGATACGACATTTTTTTCACACACACACATGTTTGGATATTTCTATGGTCAAATGTTATTTTGTTGTACATTTTTTTTAAATATTTCAGACGTTATAATAATAAATTATTATTATTATTATTATTAATTATATTACAATAAATTATTTATTATGTAATAGCATATGAATAAATGAATAAAATTATGTTCGCACTCTAGACATAAAAAAAATTATGAAATTTGTTGGTTATGTTACAGAAGCTGTCAAAACGTAACCATAAAAGTTTCGCTATAAAATAAAAAATAAAAAAACTACTATCTCTGTCACACTAATGGAATTTTTTCTTTTCTTTCTCCTTTCATTATGGCAACCAAAAAATGTTGGCAGTAAATTTTTCACAATGGAATAGATGCTTGAGTGAAATTTACCCAGCAAACGTGTCTTGCAAGACAACCACCAGACGACCAAACAACATGTCTTGTCAACCAGCGCAAGACACGTAAAAGACAACTACATGTGTTGTGGAACTCCTCGTTGCTTAAGACTTGTTTGAAGGTCGTCTTTGGTAACGTGTCTTATAGTGGTATTCGGTAACAAATCTGTTTGTTGTCTTTGTTAACATGTTATTAAGGTGTCTGTGGTAACAAGGCTGTTGGTTGTCTTTGGTATGCTATTAAAGTGCCTGTGGTAACAAATCTGTTTGTTGTCTTTGTTAACATGTTATTAAGGTGTCTGTGGTAACAAGTCTGTTGGTTGTCTTTGGTAACATGTTATTAAGGTGTATGTGGTAACAAGTCTGTTTGTTGTCTTTGGTAACATATATCTTCGCCGTCTATAGTTACATATCCCGGGGTGGTTATTAAATAAAAGCTCATTTGTATATTTTTTTATTTTAAATATATTGTTATTTTATTTTAAATATCTACAGTAACATTTCAAAATACAAAAAAATCACATTATTAATAAAATAAAATTCAAAATATTTCATAAAAAGGATAAATTCTTAAACTAAGATAAATTCTTAAAATAAATCACATATATTGGAATAAGGAATGTTTAATTTAATTTAAGTATGTATTAAATAGTTGTAAATATTTCTAAATTCAAAGTAAATATTTCTAAATTCAAAAATTTTAATTCTAACTTAAATTAATTAAAATAATTTTAATAATTTTAAATATTTCTTGAAAATAAGTATTCTAATCCAATCCAATTCGGGATCTACTCTTTCTTCTATTTTCCCGATTGTGTGCGTCGAAAATTTGTTTTTTAATACTTCTTTCGTATTCTCCAAAACTGCTGAATTTTACTTTCCAGGCATCTAATATTTAACATTCTTATATTTAATATATATTAAATAAACAAATCATATTATTTAGTTAGTTAATATTACAAGATTATTAATGAAAATTAATTATTACCAAATAGAGTTGTGTTGAACAATTTCATTCCTTTCAAAGGCATTTTTAAATTGGTTCCATCCCAATTAAATTTAGATAAAAGTTTATCAGATATTAGTTTAGATAACCCGGTTGAGTGGTGCTTTCCTACTATTGGTAGATATGGAGATAAATGTTTTGTCTGAAAGTATATACATTAATGACACACAAATTAATTACAATTAAAGATATATATTATTTACCAAATTTAAACAAAAAGCCTCGTCTGTTAGTTTCGATGCTATTTCGTCGAGTTCTTCATTTGAAGAAATTGGTAATTCAATTTCTAGTCTGCTGGATTGATTAATATATTTTAATATTTTGGTTGTGTCTAATTTTAAAGATGACAATTGTCGGCTGATGAACCGTAATTCAGGAGTAACTAGAGTAGAGAAAAAAAATTTAACACATTAAGTATAAATATATTAAGTTTCAGTAACAATATTTTTACCTATAAAGTTCGGACTAATTTTTTGTGGAGAATTGGTTTCTTCTTCAGTTGCCAATAAAGCACCAATTCCTCGTGTGTTAATACTAAGAAGTAAATACATAAAAGGAACATAAAAACATATTGCTACAAATAGATTTAAGTTTAACTTTATACCTGTGTTTTTAGTCCCAGTTGTCGTTGTTGATATTTGCGCTAGTAAGAAATTAAAGTAAATTTAATAATTAGGTGCTACAAATCAACGATAAAAACTTCAAATTAAATTACGGTAAAGGCGTTCCACTCGGCCAGGAACCTTTCTTATTTGGTTTGATGGTATTGCTGATAAACGTTGTTGCGTATCGTGTCCCATTTGTGACAACAGTTGCATTGTGCTGGGGCTGTCTTCAATAATCATAGGTGGTGATGCTGGTTTTAAAAACATTTCAATTTCGGAATCTAAAAAAAAGTAGTATAACTATAATGAATTATCAATTAATATGTTTATATAGTATTTCATTTACCTTCTGGCATAAAAGTATTTTGCGACCAGCTGTTTTTTGGTGATTTGTGAACTAAGGCCTGTGCACCGTATACCTTTTTAAGTTTTATTTTTTTTAAATTTTGTGTAGTGACAAAATCAACTTTTTTTTCTATTTTTGTTTAAATTAATATTTATTATTGCAGAATCTATTTAAACAAATAATTCACTTAGGAAAGTTGAAATTTTTTTAATTAAATGGTTTTCAAATTTTACCGTTTTCGTCCGATGAATTCATTTTTTACTATTGACGTTATCAAAAACTATTTTAAATTAACACAAAAGACGTAGTTTACTTTATAATTATATTTATAAACTAAATATTTTTAATTTATTTCAAATTAAAACTAAATTATAAAGCTAAATTTTCTAGTTTATTAATTGCACGTGGTGTTATGGTTTTATTTGAAATCACCAAAACAAATTTTATGTTAAGTACAATAATACAATGATTATTTAATTAATTAATTAAATAATCATTATAATGAAGACAATATAATGATTTATTTATTATTGCTGTAAAATATTTTGAAAGAACAAGATTTGAGAATCTATCAAAATATGGATTATAAAAAAACAATTATTCCGTTTAACACTATTCAGACGACTGTTTTATTTAAAAAATTTATTCATTTTATACATTCATTTTTTACATACAAAATGGTTAGTTGGGGGAAAATTATTAAGAAATTTCCATTCGCACACATCATAAAAAAACAAAACAGGATGCAATAAAACTTAGTACATAACATAAAGGAATATTTTGTTAATATATACATTTACTAAAAAATCGACAAAAGACGAATGAAATATCGTTAAGTATATAAAATAAAAATGTATTTTTGTCGATTTGGCTGGTTTTAAGCATTCTTAGCGAAAATCGGGTTTGTAAATATTTTGTCTAATTTCTATATTAATTCACCAGTACAT
This sequence comes from Tipula unca, assembly GCA_951394425.1. Classification (NCBI taxonomy): domain Eukaryota; kingdom Metazoa; phylum Arthropoda; class Insecta; order Diptera; family Tipulidae; genus Tipula; species Tipula unca. Next base: position 110,531,814 of record OX596381.1, read on the forward strand.
ATACATTAACCAAAGAAAGTGAAATTCTTTTCATGAAGAAATTCTTTTCTTATCAAAATAAATTGGTTTTTGGAAATATTTAATGGCAACCGGCAATACTTTGAAATAATTTTTGATACCGAAAAAGTTTCACTGTGCTCGGCTAGCTCATTTACGACAATTATACCGAGGTCAACTTTAGAGTCCACCGGTTCTTCAAAATATGCTGAATAATTATTAAACATTTTTCCTCGCACTATCAGAGAATTATTTTCTGTATCGAACTGCTCAATAAAAAATGGTATATCATTAGCCTCATCGCGAATTGAACATAAGCTATCTCTAAAATTAGCCTTGAATGTAAATGAATCGTATTGATAAGTTTTATAACGGTTACAATCTTCAAATAGTTCAATATTTTCGAATTTATTTTCCAAAACTATTTTATTTAAATGTTCACGTTCTTTAATCCTATTAAACAATTGTTTTAAAATATTTTGCGGTTTTTTAATGGTTTTTTTAATTTCTTATAAAAAGTTTTCATAAATATAGCCTGAAAATGAATCTATAGTACCGTACAACCTTACGAAGCTAGGCAAATGTAGAATACTGTGCACGTTGTAGTTCACATGTTTCAACCCATAAATTTGGGGGTAAACCTCTACAAACTCATTCAAAAGTATTTGTGCATTATTTATGTTTCCTTGGAAAGTTACTTTATCTGATAAAAACCGAAGGCTAACCATTAAAAGTAAAAAATGATAAAAAATATTGAAATCAACGAACCCTTTCAAAAGTGGCAGAAATCCATATAAAATGAAAAATCTAAACTCAATCGCTTTCCATCTAGGAATTTCATTAAAATTTCGTGGTTTACGTGAAAATTCCATAGGAACGTATTTAGAATACGATGCGTATAGGTCCGACATTATTTCTTTAGAATATGGTTTTATTTTCTCTAACAACAGGATCAACATTTTTCTTGATATTCCCAAATCGACCAAATGCATTACATCTAGCGGAAATTGAGTTACCATATTAATTCCACCTTTTTCTAAAATATTTAGTTCCTCTTTTTGATGATGTCCGGGATCTAACCGATATAAGAACGAATGGTCGGTTCTCATATTACCAGAAACTACATTATAAACCGTAGTATTTGAAACTCTAAAGCCGGTTTGGTCACATTCGTGGCACCCCTTCAACGCGTTGTGATTCAAAACAGACTTGCAAAAAGATTTTGCTGGGGCGTCACAAGTAAAAGCCCTTACAATAAATGGTTTTCTAACAGAATTTTTGGTAATTAAAATACCCTCATTTTTCAATTTTACAATTTCGTCAACAAAGTCTTTAAAATAAATATCTACTGATGTTGGATGACCATCTCCTACCCAAGCTTCGACAATAAACGGATGGCGTTTACATGAATTAACGAACGAACCAAGAATAGGCCACAAAGTTTTCCGTGAACTTTTATATAAAGGTAGCCCATCGACATTGAAATCACAAATAATTTCTTGCAAATTTGTTATAAAATCTAAATTATACCGGTTTATACATTTTTCAATTCCAAAATGTATATATTCGCCTGGAGGAACTTCGCGACCTACAAAATCATCTTGATAATTACTGGTGCTGCGAAATAATGAGCCTTTTGATCTGGGAAGATTAATTCCGAATTCTCTTAAAATTTTTAGCAAATCTGTAACCGGATTTACAGAAATGTTGTGCAAAATTATCCACTTAATTAATTTAGCCTTAAGGACACTGATTTTACTTGACCCTAAATCTTCACATTCGGGAATTGATTCATTATCCGATGAATCTGAAATTAAACTATCGTTCAAAAAAAAGCATTCCTCTAAAATAGGAGCACTACAATCAGTTCCGAAATGCTCGGAATCAACATCAAACATATTACCCCAAATACTAAAATCACCACTGAATTCAGAATTTAAACTATTTTCTGCCATTTGAGAAACCAATCTGTAGCGTTTGGATTTAGAAAATTCCATCGTCATCAAAATAAACTAACGATACTTAAATGTAACTAAAAAATCTTATAAACCAACGAAAATAAAAACACCACAATAAGTACCTAACATACAGCAATAAAAAATAATCTTATAATGTAATACTTACATCAAATTTAAAATTTAAAAATTTAACTTAAAAATAAATATTAATTAGTTTTCAAAATTGATATAAAATAGAACACAAAATTTAAATTTCTTACACCCACAACACGTACGTCTATTTTATAAACTTCGAAAATCAGTTATCATTATCAGACTAAACACAAAAATCAAAAATATATTTTTGACACATTTATATATAAATGTGGACACTGAAAAAAAATTCAAAATGGTGATTTCGCCATTCCCCAAGACAACCTTCAGACATGTTACGGTTATTTCAACATTCAAACACCAGAAGCATTGCGATAGCTACATCACGAAAATGTTGTACATAACAACCACAAGACAACCTACAGACATGTTACGCTTATTTCAATATTCAACCGCTAGGAGCATGGCGTACAACGTCAGGTACATGTTGTGAGTAACACACACAACACAACTACAAGACGTGTTGCCAATGACATCTGTCTCTTTTTAACATTCGTAATTTCATATTTTTTTCTTACTCTAAGACAAGCACCAGACATGTTACAAACAACAAAAAATTTGCTGGGTAGTTAAAATAAAACCAACGAATTGTGCAGAGAAAATATGGTATAGAAATATGGAAAGAAAGGTAATACTCTCTTTTATATGATAGATTCAATCCGTTAGTACATTGTTGGTTATTCCTTAACTTCAATACATTATAAAATTTGTAGAGAAACATTTTGTGTGCTGCTCCTGTTGATTAATTTTCATTTTAAATTTATTAAGGTAAAATAAATAAGGTTTACAAATTGTTAAATGATTTAAAAAGATCAATTTTATAATCTCAGAAAGAATAGCAGAAAGAAAGAAAGCAAACGTACTAACAAGCTTTATTTCAAAGAGAGAGCGAAAATAAAAATAAATGTAATTTATCAATGAATTTATTATTTAATTTGGTGTGATGAGAGTATTTTTATTCTATTTTCGCACTATCACTTTCAAGTATAAGCTATTAAATGTAAGAGAGTATCTGTGTTCTCACTATCTGAATCAGGCTTGTAGTACATTTGTGTTGGTTTTGTTTTGAGTACACATACATACATACATATGATTAAAATAATATCTCAGTACAATAATAGCACTGATTTGTTCTCTATCTGTCAAAAGTAAATGCAACAAATACAATTATAAAAATTGTATGAAAGAACAGGAAAACACAATTATGTGGTTGTTGTTGCAAAGGATACAGGTTGTCAAATATTGTAAAAAATTATATTTATGGTTTAACAACCAAAAATTACATATACGAAATAAGTTAAGGCTTATTTTAAAAATAAGTTAATACTAAAAAGTTGAAAATAAGTGTATATATATTATTTTTAATAATATTTTTTTATTCAAGATTGTAGTTCCACCTTTACCCGGCAAAGCTTGGAAACGACAAATGCCATTTCGTGGAGATGATGGCATATTTGATGAAAATTTTATTGAAGATAGACGAAAAGGCTTGGAAATATTTATTAATAAAATTGCTGGTCATCCATTAGCTCAAAATGAAAGATGCTTACACATGTTTCTACAAGAACCGATAATTGATAAAAATTACGTTCCTGGTAAAATTCGTAATACATAATTTAATACTGTAAAAGACAAAAAACAATGCTTACAAAAATGATAAATACAAAATTACAATATAAAATATTTTATATATATATTAATATATATATATATATTAATATATATATATTAATATATATATATATATATATATATATATATATATATATATATATATATATATATATATATATATATATATATATATATATGTATATATATATATATATATATATATATATATATATATATATATATATATATATATATATATATATATATATATATATATATATATATATATATATATATATATATATATATATATATTTATTTATTATCATATATATATATATATATATATATATATATATATATTTTATGTATATATACATATATATATATATATATATATATATATATATATATATATATATATATATATATATATATAAATATATATAAATAGTATATAATATATATGAGTACATATTTGATTCTAAAAATATTATTTTATAAAGTTAAAAATTTTTAGAAATAATAATAGTAAATTGAAATTAATAATAATATAAGTATCATATTATTATTATTAATACATTAATATTATTTCTTGGCAACATATTTAATATAAAATAATAATCATAAAAATACAAACTTTAATTTCATAAATACAACATAACAATATGTATAGTATATTTTTGGATAATTATTTTAATAATAAATAAACAAACAAATCATACAATTATATTCTAATAAACTCCTTGGTATAATTATAAGCTATTGCTACCATGACTTGAAGTCTAAGTATTGTAATGTTAAAGAATTGTTTTCAAAATTAATGATCAAATTGAGGCTATGTATGTTTTGAAATTGTTCTGTTTACACAATACAGTAACAGTATATATTATGCGTACGTAATTTAAGTTTATTATTTTACGTAATTTAAGTACATAATATAAAATGCAATCAACGGGCAACAGGAACATTTTAAACCGAATAAAACAGATATAACAGACTGCTAGTAATATTTCTTTTAAAATGCTCATATAATAATAATGCATGTAATTTTTTTTTGTCATCAACAATTTTTGAACAAATTTTTATTGTAATAGTTATTCTTATTTTAAAATATTACAACAATCAAAGGACCTATTAAAATAGAAAATATTAATATTTGTGAATATGTAAAAATATATGTTCAAATTGAAACTCTTTTTAAATAAAGGGTATTTCAACAAGAGATGTTATTTTAAATTATTAAAAAAACAATTTTTTTTTAAAAATGCTGCTGAATTATTATTTTAATTCAACGCACAAACTGTTATATTGTCTTTTAGTGCTTAAATCGTTGCTGGTGCATTGGCGTATACTTTATCTTTAACGTGGCCCAAACGAAAATATCTAATAGATAAATATCTAATAAAAATATCTAAATATTTATCGCAATTTTTAATATTCACTGATGATGTTGTAAATTGTGAAAAATATTGTTAATTAAAATTTTTCATTATATGTACCAGTTTTCATAGTACATATTCGGTGGAAGTTCCTTTGGTTTCTCTACTGGATAATCATACTTTTATGAACTTTCAGTTGATTTGTATATCTATGGTTTCAAATTCGCTTGGTTCATTTTTCATTCGATTTATTATTGAAATGAGATCGTTATCAGCTTTATCACTTTAGTGTTTGCATGATTCTGGATGGTAAATAGTGATAGAGAGCTACTTTTTGTTGTTGGTATGAAATAAAAAATTGTGTTCAAATATTTCTTCTCGTTTTATTTGATACTGTATGATCATTGTTCCATTTTTTTAAATTTATTGATGTTTTCTTTTTTTTTGGTTTATTTGATTTATAGGAATAAATTTAAAAAAAATAAAGTATTTTCTTTTCTTTTAAATAATACAACAAAGTGGAAAACCCCATAGAAAAATCTATCAAATCAGGTGAAAATCAATATTTATAGTTTCAGTTGATTTCAAAAAATAATAATTTCGATTTACTTTTTATACAACTATTTCTATAAACTAAAATCACAAAATGTATGTAAAGCTCGTTTTAAGCCGAACATCATGAGTATTTATTTATTAAGGGTGGCTTTGGTTGAATATGGTTTCACAATATGGTTTAAACAAATGATGCTAAAGGTGAATTGAAAACTTTTAATAGTATATAAAATTTGTTGTTCTTTTCACGATGCAATATTATTTAAATATTTTAAAAGGTCTCTAGCCATAGATAAATTTTAAAAGCTTTTGCTCAATATCATGAATTATTTTTTCAGATAAGTAATACTTATAGTTTGTTTGAACTTTCAAAAGAATTTAATATTTTAAAATTCTAGTTATCATTTTTTCTGTTAGTAGTTTCTTCAAGATAGGGAGAATGTCAAACGGTTCCTGTTTAAACGCTTTTAACTTGAAAGGCTGGGTTGTCAGTGCGAAGTGGTACATCTAGTCACCTTCATTCTGATCAAGGAATCCAACGGTACCACTCGTGTCAGCGAATATTGGGCACCCTGTATATACATATAATATATATAAATATGTTATAAATAATACATATTTATATATATTATATCAGTAATCAAATTATTAAATTTATTTGTTTTAATCGTAATTGAAAATTGGAAAAATCATGTAATTTGCGATTTGCATGTACATATTCATATATTATATAGTTTGGATTATTATTTTTAAAATAATTTCGCTTAGGGAATCACTTGTTTAACCACATTTATTAATATATCGATTGTGATAAGTGTCCTTTTGGCCATCGATTAGAATTACATGGTTTGCTTTTCATTTTGAGAATAGGATCGATCATATCCTATCGCAGCAGGAACCGTCTATCTTATTAAAATATTTTTTTACAAACAACAATCTTCAAAGCTTATACTGTTCCGAATTTTTTATTTATCTTGTAAGGTAATATAAATTTAAATTAATAATAATAATAATTAACAGTGTTAAAGGCCATTACTGGGCCCTTACTGAATCAACAATCTGGCTCCAACGGTTTCGATCCTGAGCTTGGTCTTCATACTGTCTAAGACAATCAGAAGAGGCCAAGTCGTTCTCTACATCGTGGAGCCATCGTCGCCTGATCGACCTCTGCGCCTACCATATGGTGGCTCTCCTTTCAGAGATCGCTGCACAATTCGTTCCGGATCAGCACGCAGAACGTGACCGAGCCAGCGTACTCGCTGAGATCTTATTTCATGTACAATATCGGGGATCTTCATCAGATCTCTGATCTCGATATTGTACAGAGCTCGGTAGGTACCATCTATTTCGCGTTTGGGGCCGTAAATCACACGCATGATTCTTCTCTCAAATGTAAGGAGCCATCTCTCGTATTCATCCGTCAGCGCCCAACTTTCACATCCAAACATAACAACGGGCCTGATCAACGCTTTGTAAAGCTTCAGCTTCACGGCACTTGATAAGTGTTTAGATTTTAGCAGTGGCCTTAGAGGATACAAAGAACGACTGCCAGCTGCCAGCCGCACTTTAATATCCTCACCCACACTGTTATCGTGAGTGATAAGAGAGCCCAAATATTTGAACCTCCTCACTCCCTCAATCGTGTGGTGGCCACTACTAAAATCTGGAGTGCCATTGTCTCTAAAACCAGAGATCAGGTATTTCGTTTTGGACTCATTGATCTGGAGTCCAACTGAATCTGAAAACTCTACAAGCGGATCAAGTATTTCTTTCACTCCGTTGCTATTCAGTCCAATCACGCATATGTCATCTGCATATGCAAGCACTTGATTGGACTGGCGATATAAGATGTTGCGCTGAGGTGTTTCAGTTTTACGAAAGATGTACTCCAACATGAGATTAAAGAGTATCGGGGACAGAGCATCTCCCTGCCGAACACCCGAATTAACTGCAAAAATTGTCGATAGCCTGTTCTCAACCTTAACACAGCATTGAGACTGCGTCACTGTCATCCTACACAGTCGTACCAATTTTGTTGGCATTCCTAGGTATTCCAGGGCAGACCACAAACTCTCTCGATTGATCGAGTCGTAGGCCTGCCGGAAATCCAGGAACACCTGATGTACGGAGATGGATGTCTCATAATATTTAGATAGAATCATCCGCAGCGAAAAGACCTGATCAGTGACTGATCGATTCGGACGAAATCCTCCCTGATAGTCACCAACCAAGCCCTCCGCCAGAGGAGTGATTCTATCCAATAAAATGTATGACAGTAACTTGTATGCTGTGCAAAGGAGAGCTATACCGCGATAATTCTCACACTTCAAGCGGTCTCCCTTCTTGAAGATGGGGCATATCGCGGCCACTTTCCATTCATCAGGCATAACTTCGGTTCGCCATACTAATCGAATAAGGTCGAAAAGACAGTTCCACAAAGTATCCCCTCCGAATATCAAGAGCTCCGAATTAATGCAGTCCACTCCAGGTGAGCGGTTTCGTTTCATTCTCTGTATGGCCTTAGTGAATTCTTCATGGGATGGCTCCTCAGTGCAAATCTCCGCAGACTGTTTTAGAGGTGGCTCAACAACAGTCTGTGACGCATGATGAACATCAAGTAGGTCAGTAAAGTGTCCACTCCATGCGTCAAGTACTGCGTCGATGTTGACACAGAGGTTTCCATCCCGGTCCCGAATGGCGGTTGACGAAGGCCTGAAAGTATGGTGCAATCCAGTAATTCCTTTAAAGAAATTACGTGAACTACGCTCATTGCTGAGTTGTTGTACTTTCAGAACCTCGGCCTTCCACCATTCTCGCTTCTTCCGTCTACAAATCCGCTTAGCTGCCCTTCTTGCAAGAGCTGCCTTGTTTTTCCTTGCGATTGTAAGACGTTGTTGCACTTCATTATGGGCTATATTTTGTTGCTCAACTGCAAGACGACACTCGTCATCAAACCAATCATTCTTGGGTCTGACTTTCACTATACCTAAAGTCTGTTGAGCAGCACTGACAACCGAAGTTTTCAGTACCTCCCAGACAGAGTTCACGCAGTCAGACTGGTAATTGGCTCCTTCAATGTTGTCGCTGACAAGATCCTGATATCGTTTCTTGTGATCTTCATTTACCAGACTTTCACAGTCGAAACGTACCATGCGGTTCGCTGTGTTCCCATGTTCATGGCTTCCCATGTTCTACTGCCACCTGCCACCCTCACTTTAATATCCTCACTCACACTGTTATTGTGAGTGATAAGAGAACCCAAATATTTCAACCTCCTCACTCCCTTAAACGTGTGGTGGCCACTACTAAAATCTGGTGTGCCATTGTCCCTAAAACCAGAGATCAGGTATTTCGTTTTGGACTCATTGATCTGAAGTCCAACTGAAGCTGGAAAACTCTACAAGCGGATCAAGTATTTCCGTCACTCCGTTGCTATTCAATTCAATCATGCATATGTCATCTGCATATGCAAACACCTGATTGAACTGGCGATATAAGATGTTACGCTGCGGTGTTTCAGTTTTACGAAAGATGTACTCCAACATGAGATTAAAGAGTATCGGGGACAGAGCATCTCCCTGCCGAACACCCGAGTTAACTACAAAAATTGTCGATAGCCTGTTCTCAACTTTAACACAGCATTGAGACTGCGTCACTGTCATCCTACATAGTCGTACTAGTTTTGTTGGCATTCCTAGGTATTCCAGGGCCGACCACAAACTCTCTCGATTGATCGAGTCATAGGCCTGCCGAAAATCCAGGAATACCTGATGTACGCGGATGAATCTCTCATAATATTTAGATAGAATCATCCGCAGCGAAAAGACCTGATCGGTGACTGATCGATTTGGACGAAATCCTCCTTGATAGTCACCTACCAAACCCTCCGCTAGACGAGTGATTCTATCCAATACAATGTATGACAGTAACTTGTATGCTGTGCAAAGGAGAGCTATACCGCGATAATTCTCACACTTCTTCCATTCGTCAGGCATAACTTTGGTTCGCCATACTAATCGAATAAGGTCGAAAAGACAGTTCCACAAAGTATCCCCTCCGAATATCAAGAGCTCCGAATTAATGGAGTCCACTCCAGGTGAACGGTTTCGTTTCAATCTCTGCATGGCTTTAGTGAATTCCTTATGGGATGGCTCCTCACTGTAAATCTCCGCAGTCTGTATTAGAGATGGGTCAGCAACAGTCTGTAACGCATGACTGACATCAAGCAGGTCAGTAAAGTGTCCACTTCATGCATCAAGTAGTGCGTCGATGTTGACACAGAGGTTTCCATCCCGGTCCCGAATGGCGGTGGACGTAGGCCTGAAAGTATGATGCAGTCCAGTAATTCCTTTAAAGAAATTACGCGAACTGCGCTCATTGCTGAGTTGTTGTACTTTCAGAACCTCGGCCTTCCACCATTCTCGCTTCTTCCGTCTACAAATCCGCTTAGCTGCCCTTCTTGCAAGAACAGCCTTGTTTTTCCTCGCGATTGTGAGATGTTGTTGCACTTCATTATGAGCTATATTTTGTTGCAAGACGACACTCGTCATCAAACCAATCATTCTTGGGTCTGACTTTCACTATACCTAAAGTCAGTTGAACAGCACTGACAACCGAAGTTTTCAGTACCTCCCAGACAGAGTTCACGCAGTCAGACTGGTAATTAGCTTCATCAATGTTTTCTCGGACAAGATCCTGATATCGTTTCTTTTGATCTTCATTTATCAGACCTTCACAGTCGAAACGTACCATGCGTTTCGCTGGGTTCCCAGACATGTACGAAAACTTCCATCGTAGCTTTGCATTATTTAACTATACCAACTTAAAAGCTACAGTGTAGACATAAAGTGACGTTAGATCAAAAAACTTTCAAAGCCGTATTCTCACTTCACATTATAGTTTATTTTTATTGTAAGTTAATTTATAATAATATTTATTTATTATTTAACAATAAATGTACATAATTTGCACTAAAATGTGATGCACATATTAATAATTTTAAATAAATGAACACCAAACACGACTTAGGACAGTTCCACTTGTAAATGACATAGGCGAAATCTCTTAAAAATAAACGCAAGCCTAACAAAATTAACTGATTTACATACATTTGGTGCTTACCATAACAAAAACCTACTAATACAGGGTGGCTGAGACCAAGTGTTACCAAATGAAAACGCTTTTTAATTTTGATAATTTTTTATTGAAATTTCGTGGAATATGTTGAAAACATATTACATTTTATGAAAAACATGTTACTGCTCGATATAACCTCCTTTGGCTCTGATTATTTGATTCAGTCTTCCATAGAAAGAATTGCATGCTGACCGAACGTGGGCTTGCGGAATTTTATTCCATTCTCGAAAAAGAGCTGACTTCAATGCATCAACACTTTCGTATTTTTTAGTGGACACCTTACTCTCCAAAATGGACCATATGGAGAAATCCATGGGATTCAAGTCTGGTGAATATGGTGGCCATTCTTTCGATGAAATCAGCCGCGGAACGCAATTTTGTAAAAATTGCTGTGTCGCTCGAGCTTTGTGTGACGGTGCCGAGTCCTGTTGGAATGTCCAACGGTTCGTACCAACGTGTTTACGTGCCCAAGGTAGCAAAGCATCGTTTAGGATCTTTTGGCGGTACATCTCTTGGTTTACCTTGACTCCATGTTCGATGAAAACCAGAGGAGTGCGTTCATCTGCAGTAACTGCAGCCCAAACCATAACATAAGCTGGTGATTGCTTGCGCATGGCAACTCTTGTGTCCAAATTATCGTTGGACTTGTGCTCTAACCAAACACGATCATTTTGTTTATTCACATACTGTTGAATGGTGAAAATTTTCTCATCAGAAAAGACAATTTTTGGAATCTCATCACGTTCGGCCAAGGCCTTCAATGCTCGTGTTCTTTCAAGCCTAACTTTTTTTTGTGCCTCCGTAAGATCTTGAACTTTTTGTATCTTGTAGGGCTTCAAGTGTAGTTCATTTTTCAATATGGTTTGAATGCTGTATCGTGAAACATGTAGACGTGCGGCTAATTGATTGGCACTTTGACGAGGATTTCGTTGGATTCGTTTCTTCACCTTTCGTATCATTTCTTTTGATGTTGCTGTCTTTTTAGGACCGCCTCTGTTGCGTTTAGCGATGCTACCAGTTTCGTTGTATCGAGTTATGGTTCGATACACAAACATTTTATTCACATTCAAATGCTGGAGCTGACGAACTATTGCTGTTTGTGAATTTCCACCCAAATACAGTGCAATTACACTATTACGTTTGAATTCCATTACGATTTTTTTATTAAGATATTAATTTAGAACAATTATTTATTGACCACATATAAACAACTAACCAAACTTCAATCTGTCAAAAAATTGACGCGCGAAAATGACAACTACACAAATGACAGCAGAGTGAAGTTAGTAACATTTGGTCTCAGCCACCCTGTATATATAAAGAAAATAAATAGCTACGCACAACTAAAAAATTGTGTACATTATACTTTGTACGTATTAATTATTGGTCTTGTGTTTCTAAACTGTGTTCCACTAAAAAGTTGATTTTTTAAGCTCATAAAAAGTATTTATTGTGCGGTGGAAATTGGTGAGGATTGGCATTGGAGGAAAAATTGGTGGCATCATTGGACTGTATTTTTTCGAAAATGAACGTGAAGATGCTGTAACACTGAACAGTGTGCGCTATTGTGAGATATTAACTGGATATTTGTGGCTAAGTTTGGATTAAATTGATTTAGATCATCTTCGGTTTCAACAAGACGATGCCACATGTCACATAAATTGTGAAACACTCGATTTATTGGCAACCAAGTAAAATCGCATAATTTCAAGAAATTCTGGTGTCAATTGGCCACCATGAATTTGATACCGTTAGATTGTTTTCTTTGGGGTTTTTTGAAAAGAAAAGTGCATATCAATAATCCACAAACAATTCATGATCTTACGAACAATATTCGAGCTGAAATTGAGGCCATTGAACAGTTTCTATTGGAAAAAGTATTTCATACATAAATGGCATAAAACCAACTGTCATTTTCAATAAAATGTTTTGAATTTCCAATATATGTACATTATGTATTTTTTTAAATTTTATATGAGTCATGTCCAAGCGCGAAATATTTTAAGTTTTCAATGAATTACACCAAATTTATTTATTCATATAAATATGTGTAAATAAATAAATATAAATTTGACTATATTTTGTCTTATAAATATGTGTATAATTAAATTTAATTAAACATTTTTAATAATTTGATCAATACCTATATATGTATATTACAGGCCGATTTTTTACAACAAAAAAAGGCCGGTCCTGTATGAGTAAATTAATAAAAAACCAACAATCAAATGGCTAAGTGGATTTTTACGTAATTTTGTTCTTATATATGCACCAACACAACGAGCAATACTCTGATTTACTTGCAGAATTTGTGGAGTTTTATATAATCCCCGTGATTATATTTTTGCTGTTATATTTTATTGATTATTAGTCATATCACGTAAAAATTGATATTCTTGAAGCCGATTGAAGCGACACTAGATATCATGGTGGTGAAATATTATGCGGATTGCGGTGCAAAACGTTGTAGTATCAGCGAACAAATGTACTATATTCGAACAACACCGGTAAAATATTACGAATTACGATATATGCCCATCATTAAATTTTTTAAAATTATAATTGATTGTTTCGATATTTTTAACAGGAATAATGTACATATTAGCAAAATATTATTTTAAATGGCCCTTTTTTAACGATATTTTTAACTAAAAATATTTTATCGTAATTTCTAAACGATATAAAATATTTTAATGTAGTAATGAATAATAATTTTAACACAAAATTTTTGGGGTTCTTAATTAATACTGAAAGGCCGACAAATCTTGTATAAAATAAATTAGAATATATATTTGTACTTAGTTTTATATTCTTTGTCTGTTATGCATATATAGTTTTCTGAACATAACGGTAGAACATTAAGGAACTGTAGTAAAAATATTATTATTAAGTTATGAGTAGTATCATACATAATGCTCTATCTTAAATTTAATCCGTTATAATGACTTAACGATAACGTATTTAAAGTTTCGTATTTAATCCTCAACACGTATGTTAAATAAACCAGTAATTGAAAACATCCTGTATATACAGAGTGACCCAATCGTACTAGTATCTACAACCATCTCCTCTTGAGTCTCACGGCGTCTCGTTGGATTTTCAATGGTTCCGGTAGTGCGGAGGTTATTTGCCAAACGAGTGAATACACATCTTCCAAAGTGTCCGCGATCTGGATACTATTAAGCGTATAATCTCGCTCCCTTTCATTTTGCTGACACACCAATATCATCATATCTAACGCTTCTTCATTAGTGTACAACATCTTAAGAATTTTTTAATTGATTTATAATTTGAAATTACGGAGATTGTAATGTAAAATCAAGACTAGTTAAATTAATTAAATTGGACAATGCATTTTTTGGTTTAATTTGCTTAATAAGTCAAAAAAGAATTGATTTTATTGATTTTTAATTGTCGTTACAACGAAACAGTGTAGAACTTAAAGAAAATTTATTTGCTGTAATGCAGATCAATTTTTGATCATATCTTTCATATCATAACTACACTTTACAAAAAATTTTGTACAACACTTTAAAAAATTTTTGTTTAATATAAATGTGCACTCAATATAGGTGTAGTATAGGTTATACTATAAAAAACTAACTTTCGCCAATATCTCCCAAACTAATCAGTTTGAAGGTCATTCAAGATCTCCAAGAAACGTCTCCCTTGAAACTGAACAATTTTCATGCTAACCGATTTTCTCCAATTTTGAATTTCTAAAATAGAGTATTATACAATACTACTTTGTTTTTTTTGTCAAAAACTATTTTACATAATTTTTTGATACTATATTTTGAAAGACAAAATCACAAAAAACTTATAGTCGAAATATGACAAAAATCATAGAAATTTGACATTATTTATTAGTTATCTAGAAAATGAGGTCGTTGACATAAACTTTTTATTTTTTTAATTGAGAGACTTCAGCTTTCTAACCATTACAGTAGAACATTAAGAAGCTGTAGGAAAAATATTTCTTAAGTTATGGTTCTTTACCAAAACTATAAATAAAAACCAATAAAATTCATATTACATATACATATATATTATCATATTCAAAATGGTTTGTGTAAGGCAAATTTTCAGTGCCACGTAAAAAATATTAAAATAAATAAAAAGGCATAAATGAAATATTTTATAATAATTTTTTGGTCATTTTTTATGTTAAATAAATTAACTTAATTATTATTCTTTTTATTTCAGTACATATTTTTTGTATATTGTTATTCGAAGGAGAAATATAATTAATAAAGCTTGATTCAAAATTGTTTGTGCACTTCAAAAAACAAGGGGTTTCAAGATTTTTGTATCAGTAAAACTGAATTTATTTTATTTTGTTATGTCTAAAATTGATTATAGCTTAATAATATCTGTGAAGTATTCAGTCATTTAGTCGTCATGAAAAAATGGTTGAAAACCATGATGTAATGGGGAAGTCAGGGCGCTATGGTCTCTGATTTTAAAAATAGAGTTTCGGCCATTGATTTATCAAAATAATATAACTGTCACAGAAACAGGATTTTTTACGAAGTAAAGAAGCATAATAATGATAATAGAGACGCAGAAATCGAGCGATAAATGTTAAATGAAATTATTGGTTATGCTAGACCTGTGAATGCTAATTCATTAACATACAACAACGTTCACAAATGATAAACTAAACAAAACAACTATATCCCGCAGATTGAAAGAACAAGGGATCGGAAAATACACCACTAAAAAGAAACCATAGGTACATGTTACAAAATAATAAGATGAATCGTTTGAAGTTAGCACGTCTATTGGATTTCTGGCGAAACATTTTATGAACGGGTGAGTCAATTTCCCCATTAGATGAAACGTGGAGAAGGAACTTTAATTATTCAACTCCGTCAAAGATAGTAAATGGTACAGTTCTTACACCAACACGGCTTTCTGGTGGTGTCAATGCTATAATTAATAGCTTAATAATATCTGTGAACCCGCTCAATTTATCCTTTGTGACTATCCATAGAACCACAATATTATCAATGTTCCAAGCATCAGCCTCCTGAATATAAGATTTTAATCAAGCTACAGAAGATTTCAAAAAAATTCAAGGTACATTAAGTTAAAATATCGAATTTGTTTATTAAGTTATAATATCCAATTTTTTTGATACGATTTAATTCTACGTTAATTTTATAAACACGTATTTTAAGAAAAACAAAAGAAACACGAATAACTACAAATCACGTTTTGCTTTGTTTATGTTTATTCGAATTGACGCATAATTTTGTGTTAGTTAAAATGGAAGAAAAAATCGACATATTCATTTTTTGATGCACATTTATATTTTTTGCCATTATTTTGACACGAAAGAAAATGAAAAGTAATGTACATCAAAACGCCGTCAACATTTTTTGCTATTTTTTGATGTACACACATACATAACTTTTGGTGACATGAAGAATTCGACATAAATTTATCATTTGTACAACAAAAGAGGAACAGAACTTCTGATATTCTATGTCATCGTAGTATAGGTACATATTCTATTGTATATATCTTTTGTATATACAGGGTGTCTCTAAAGTGGTTGACACGAATAGTACGGTTGGATTCCTCGATCAAACCACCGAATATGATTTTACTTCTATCACTTCACTGTACAGCCCCCCTATCAAGTTATAGACATTTGAAGAGGAGCCTTCCAACGTAGCACCTTGTATTAAAGATAAATTAATATCTAGAGAAATAACCATTTGTTCTAGAGAAGTAACCATCTCTAGAGAAGTAACCATTTTTCTTAAAAAAAATTTGTTTAAATTTGAAATAGTTTTTAGTAAATATTCATACCTATTATTCCTAATTTAAATGAAAATTTTATCAGCTTTTTAATGTTATGAGCACTGAGCAAATAAATGGTTATTTCTCTAGTTATTAATTTATCTTTAATACAAGGTACTACGTTGGAAGGCTCTTCTTCAAACGTCTATAACTTGATAGGGGGGCTTTACAGTGCGAAGTGGTAGAAGTCATCTTCGCTTTGATCGAGGAATCCAACCGTACTATTCGTGTCAGCCACTTTAGGGACACCCTAAATATCACTAATACTACGATGGTATTGAAAATATGTTTTCGTTCACACGCAGTGCAAATGAGAAATCTATATAATCTGGAGCCCTACTATCACTTTCGACAACGATTTTCGACGACGGTCGTTTTCCTATAGTAGGCAAAGGAAGAAAATGGAAAACAGTATTATAAATTTACTATTGTCTACCTTTTTCTTCCTATGCCTACTATAGGAAAACGACCGTCGTCGAAAATCGTTGTCGAAAGTGATAGTAGGGCCCCCCTGTTTTGTCTATGATAATATCTGTCAAAAATATAATACTTAGGTACATACATACATATGTACCAATATATAATATTTTTAATTTTTACAATGTAAATTTGATATAGTGTACTTTTGACATTTTAACTGAATATTAGGGAAAAATTTGGAAATCGTTATTATGCTCATATTTAAATAAAATAATTTGTTTATTATTTACCTGTATTTATTAGGTATTAGCTAACTTCATTTCGAGTGATGTAAAACTAATTTTTTCTATCGTTATTATCTACTGTGTAGAAACTAAAACCAGTATTAAAAATAAAGCATAAAACAACAAATTCAACTTAAACTGATGGAAATTTATATTACAAATATATGTATATATATAGTATGTATTTATATTATCTAAAAAAAATTCTAATAAAATATAAACTTAAAATTATTTATTGTGTTTACTATGTATTTATTTAGATTTAGACCGTATTCTAGAACTTTCATATTATCTTTTTCTAATATTTGTTATTTTCTTATTATTTTAGTTAAAGATGCAATTCATAATAGAAAACTCTCGGTATACGATCAAATGAAACGATTTATAAATTTAAAATCAAATACAAAAACTGATTACTCGTATGTTAATACTAGATACAGTGGTATTACATACAATAATTTTACATTTCATAAAAGTGGTGTGATTAAAAATGGAATATGTTACTACAGATGTTCTCAGAGTCGTATGCTCAAATGCAAAGCAACGCTTAGCATTGAAACAGTAACTGGAATAATAAGGCCAACAAAAATTCAACACAACCATACGCCAAAAGAGAAAAATGCATTATGGTTGACTGGTATGTGGCTTACTAGCTATTATTTATAATCTTGAATCTAGTAATTTAAATAATTCAATTTAGGTAAAAAATTAATGTACGAGGGATATCAGTTTTATCGTCACAGCAGTTCAAATGATAAAATCCATTGGAGATGTTGCAATAATATAACTGGAAAATGTTCATTTAGGTTACACAGCGACCTATGTGGTAACATAATCAATGTTCGTGGTGATCACAAACAATATTGTATTGATAAAATTGAAAAAAATCTCAAATAGAAAGTATTATATTCAATAAAAATTGTACATTTTAACAAGGAATTTTTATTTATTTAATAGTTTTAGTAGTTTGTTCTAATTTGTAATAAGAATTCTAAATCTTATACATATGAAAATATATATGTACTAGCTATATCTTGATTTTAAATATCTTAGTTTGCTTTTTATTTTGTCGTTAAGTATTTTGAATTTTTAGACCAATATTATTCTTAATTTAATATTTTCCATATATTATAATATATATTATATAACGACGTATCAATACGATCATCGAACTACTTCTCATAAACATATAGCGACTCTGAGAACATATAGTAACATAGGTATTATTCCATTTTTCACTTATGTATTGTATCAATACGATCATCGAACTACTTCTCATAAACACGTCAACCGTGATATATCATATCACGGTTGACGTGATATGATATATCACGGTTGACGTGTTTATGAGAAGTAGTTCGATGATCGTATTGATACAATACATAAGTGAAAAATGGAATAATACCTATGTTACTATAATATGTTCTCAGAGTCGCTTGTTCAAATGTAAAGCATTAAAATAGTAACTGGAATAATAAGTTCAACAAAAATTCAAAACAAACATATGCCAAAGAAAAAAATGCATTATGTGTGCTGGTGAGTGGTTTACTAGCTAGTATTTAAAATCTAGAACATAATGATTTACAATAATTCAATTTTGGTAAAAATACGAAGCACATCAGTTTTACTTTTTTTTATTTTTTTAACCTTTATTTGTTTCATCATAGCCGCTTAATGCGAAGGACATCAGTTTTACTGTCGCAGCGGTTCAAATTATAATATTCATTGGAGACGTTGCAATAATATAACTACTGGAAAATGCATATGTAGGTTAGACAGCGGCCAATGTATTTTAACATAATTAATGTGGGCTGTGATTACAAACAATATTTTATTGATAAAATTATTTATTATAAAAAAATCTCAATAAAATGTTAACATATTAACAATGAATTTTTATTTATTTAATAGTTTTAATATTTTATTTCATAATATTTAAAAAATGGCGTTTTGATACGATTGGTAATAAGAAAATCAATGTTTTCCCTGTTTTTTCAGATCAAACCCACAAAGTAACATTAATTAATGATCAATTTCGAAAACTATCAAGCATCATTGCAAATCATAAGCAAAAAGTACGAAGTTTTCGGTTGCCAATCAAAACTTTTAAGGAACTTGACGAATTGGAGGCGCGAATAAAACACAACGAAGCTGAGGCAATCAGTTTTGTAATAAAACCACAACAAATTTAGCTCGTGTTTCAACTGGTTAAAAAATTTACATTTTATATGTGGGGATTGTTTTTAACCTTTATATGTTTCATCATAGCTTAGTTTCATTATGTAGAAATATAAGCTTTTCTTACGACGACTACTTTGAATCACCTTATACATAGGAACTAATTGCTGGGTACAGCAAGATAGATGTAGTTTTATAATATGCACTACATATTTTAATTATTACGTCACCGAAGTAGTAAAAAAATCAACATAATATATGAAGGGTTAAACTAAAAGTAAAACTACATAAAACATAATTATTTTATTACCGTATTATTTACATTTTATTAATATACATTTAATATAAAACCAGAGAGTAAAGATATATAGAGTGTATATGTATAAAAAATAAAATATGTACATATATATGAACTGTGTTAGGTGAAAACAGGTATCTCCATGCTTACGCGCCACCCACTTCTCTAGAGTAGGAATGAGCTGCCTTGTCCAAGTGCCAATATCAGCTTCTTCCCACAGGGTCTGCCATTGTTGCATCAGTTGTTCCTTCGCAATTTTTTTAGGGGTACCACTAAAAACAACTATTCGTTCTTTAGCCATAAGAGTTACAGGTGGCATACCAGCTATTACAAAGACAGCCTCTTTCGAAACTGTCCTGAAAGCGCTGCATGCGGAGTGCGATCGTCCGTTGAACCCGTTCTACTTGGTCACTAGCTCTAGCGGTGTTCAGAGCACGACTCCAGATAGGTGTTCCATACAATATGATGGATGTAACAACCGATGCTAGTAGTTTTCTTTTGCATGAGCTAGGTCCACCAGTGTTTGCCAACAACCGTGCAAGATATTTTGTTGTTCTGGTCGCCTTTATGACTATCTCTCTAATATGTTCGTGAAAGCTGCGTCGGTAATCTAACCAGACGCCTAGATATTTAATACGGGGTATTGGCCTTATAATGACCCCTTCCACGCGGAAGGCCATCGGAGAGAGGGCTCTTGTACCCGCCATTACTATGGCTTCAGTCTTCTCTGGGGCCAGCTGCATACGATGATTGAAAAGCCATCTAGAGATGGCTTCAACCGCAGCTTCCACTCTTTCTACTACCTGGTATTCGTGTTTTGCGGATACAATAAGTACTAGGTCATCCGCATAACCCACTAACTTAGCACCCTCGGGCATATCGATTCGGAGAATACCATCATATAGGATATTCCATAGCGTCGGGCCAAGGATTGAGCCTTGTGGGACCCCACTGGTAATCTCTATCTGAGTTGTTATACCTTCTGACACCATCAAAATGCGTCGGTCACTTAGTGAGCTCTGGATCATTTTCCTTAGGTACGGGCTCACGTGTAGCTCTTTCAGCTTTTGTTGGATTATCTCCCAGGTTGCGCTATTAAATGCATTTCGTACATCAAAGGTCATCACTACCGGGATATTTCGGGTGTGACAGGACCCGGCCGCAGTCGTGTCTTCTAAACTCATAACTTCTGCTAGTGCATCAGTCGTAGAGCGTCCCGGTCTAAATCCGTACTGGTTAGTAGCAACTCCACCTGTTTCATTTACTTCTTGCGCCAGACGACGGAGTAGTAACTGTTCCAAAAGTTTCCCGAACGTGTCAAGTAAGCACAGCGGTCGGTATGACGAGGGTACACCGTCTGGTTTTCCTTCTTTTTTAAGAAGAACCAGTCTAGCAGCTTTCCAGTTGTATAGGAATTTCCCTTTTTTAAGTGCTTCGTTCATAGCGGCCAAGACTATTTGGGTTGGTCTCCGAAGCAAATCTTACAGCTTCTGGTGGAATCCCATCTGGCCCTGCACTCTTCTTTGTTTTCATTTTTCTCCATGCTGTTTCCAATTCTTCCGCAGTGAACAACGGAGTCTCCTGCACTTGTATCTCTTCATGAGGCATACGGTGATGGGCTGGGAAAAGTTCACTCACAGCTGCCATCATGGTGTTTGCATCTAAGAGAGGTAGGTACTGTCCGACCAAATCTTTTAGTAACTATCCTGTAAGCATCTCCCCAGGGGTCATGCTCCACAGTACTACAGAGGTCTTTCCAGCATTTCTTCTTCGATCGTAGAATTGCAGTTCTCATGTCTTTTCTAGCACTTTTAAGCTCTTGGTAGTAGGATGCGTTGGTTTGACCGTGGGTACGCCTAGCTTCTCTTTGTAGTCTCCTTCTGGCACGCTTGCACCTGCCATGAAGCTCCTCGATTTCTAAAGTCCACCAATAAACACTTCTTCTTCCTTTCCTACGTTGTTTCGGTAGAGCTTCCTCGCATGCTTTCCTGAAGGTTTCTACTAGCTGTGCCGTAGTTGTAATGCTAGAGGAGTTCAGGTAGCAACGAAATACACGCCAGCTATTACTGGTAGTATTGTTCTGTGTAGATCGCATGTGAATCCTGTTCGTATTCACTTCGAACATAATATAGCGATGGTCGCTAAGGCTTTCATCTTCCAAAACTTGCCAACTCTTAAGTCGTTGGGTTGTTCTTGCAGAGCCGAAGGTTACATCAAGAAAGGAACCATAGTTGCCTGAACCATAGTTGCTTGAACCTGCTCTGTGTTAAGGGTCGATAGATCACACGATGCAGCCCAGTCTGCTAAGAGTTGTCCTCTGTTGTCTAGTATATTTCCGCCCCACTCGGGGGATTTCGAGTTGAAATCACCTGCAACAATTACGTCTTTGTTCTGGTTCCAAATAATCAGGCTGAGTTCGTCCAGTCTTTGTGCGAAATCGGCTAGGGATTTGTTTGGTGAGAAATAACAGCTTATGATTACAATGTCCTGCAGTTCCACCCAGACCACTCCTTTTCCTGCACCTGTCCTTATTGTTACAATGTCTTTTGACACTACGCTTAAAGCGGTGTCTCCATCTAAGTCTGGTATCCAACTTCCTCCTTCCAGCTTCGATCGATTCGGCTCGCTCACCAGGACCACGTATACATGCCTTCTACACGCAGTAGAAACAAGGAGATCCTGGGCTGGCATACTGCGATGTGTGTTAAGTTGAAGCAGGCGCATTATGAGCGACTACTTCTCCTGTACTTTGGTCTAGATTTGGTCTCCGCATTTATAACAACGGTGATCCGGGAGACGAAGATGTACTCTGCACGATACCCAACCGATTCTGATACGCCTTCTATCCACTATCAGTTTTGCCCATTCCTTGGGCAGTTTCACTGTTGCATTCTTAGTATTTGCATAAGCAGGCCTTACTGAGGTTACAAAAATTTGGTCGGTATCTGCCTTCTCCAAAGCTTCCCGGACATATACATATAAATATATATATATATATATATATATATATATATATATATATATATATATATATATATATATATATATATATATATATATATATTTATATATATATATATATATATATATATATATATATATATATATATATATATATATATATATATATATAAATCAGACATATAAAAGACATTTACGGGGGCAAGGTGACCAATTATTTTGAAATTCGGGGAGATGGTAAGTCTAGATATAAAAAAATAAAATTTGAGTAAAAATTCGATGGGGTCAAAATACGCGGAGTTCCGTTATAATTTGTTTTTGTCGGAAACTCAAATGTTCACATCTTTAAATTCGTGTAGCTTAAGTATTCCTTGTCCGATTTTCACGTTTAATAGCTCGTTGGAAAGACAATTGCACATACTTTTAAGTAAGCGATAATACTTTAAACTTTAGTGTTAATGTACAATATATCGTTTAAATTTCAGATCGTTTCCTTTCAAATAAGCCATCTTTCACGATGCAGACTCAACGCGTTCGAGTTTTATAGAACAAAACGTCATAACAAGTTACGGTGGAATTTAACATTATATATATATATATATATATATATATATATATATATATATATATATATATATATATCCGCATGTATATGTACTCGTACATAATATACAATAAGTATATACATATATATGTATATACTTATTGTATATTATGTACGAGTACATATACACGCGGATATATATATATATATATATATATATATATATATATATATATATATATATATATATATATATATATATATATATATATATATATATATATATATATATATATATATATATATATAATATATATACATACATATATAAGATATTGAAAAAAAAATGTTGTTTTCGAAAAATGTTTCATACGTTAAAATCTTGCTATAGATGTTTAAAAAATCAGGATAGCCTTATCTTAAAGCCTTTATAATTTGTCATAATTGTGAATTGTGATAACCAATTTATCTAAAAAATGTTTGAATGTAAATTTTCATTTTTCCTTTAATTGTAACTCCTTTTGGTAGTATGTACATACATACACGCAATTTTGTTATTTTTCACTTTTTATTGAATGAGGAAAACTGAAATTTAACTGTGAAACGTTTACTTTTAAGATAAAATAAATTTTTACAATTTCCCGAAGCTCTAAAATACGGCTATCTTAATATTTAAAAATGTATATAACCATAGATAGATTTTAACAAATGAAAGCTTTCAAATCAAAAAATTTGTTTTCAAGAATTTTGAAATCGTTGGTTACTGATCTATATCATAAACAATTTTTTCAGATTACGGCAATAGTTATATTTGACGGAAAGGAAATTTTATAAGCTTTCATGAATATTTTACAATTCTAGTTACCAGTTTTTCTATTACAGCAGTTTCTTCCAGACAGGCTAATATGCCACTTGCGGGACAACAACCAGTACGACTAAATATTGTTTCAGTGAAATGGGACGGGAACTGTGGCGAACTGAAAATGATGAAGAAATAGAAATTTAATCAAAATATGTTTAATGTTCCTGGTACCAAACACCTTAAGTGTATTATGAGAACGCAGTATGAAATTGAAAATGTAATATAGCGGTAATATATTTGATTATCATCTTCTATGACATGGATGAGGAGGGAACGATTTCCCATTTTGTGGAGAGGAATGATTAATTATAAGGAGCTTGCGTATACTCCAAAGAAATAGGCACGAAAGAATAATTAATAGAATACTAACAAACAGCAGCTGAACAAATGAGGAATTGTCAAAAATTCATATAACTATAGCAACACTCAAAGTAATATTAGCCTAATCACAATCATATTTGTGAGCATCATTCCAACTTATACCAAATAAAATATTCAAGAATAAAATTTTAAAATTTACTCAATTGAATAAGATAAAAAACAAATATACAAACAAACAAAATATGTAAACAAGTATCAAGTAAAAATTTGTATTGGGGGATTAGCAGCACTACAGCTTCATTCTTATATCAGATTGTCTTAGTCATGTTACAGTGGCAGTTCATCTATTCATCGAGAAAATGATTCAGTTCTTAAAAACTAAGTTCTTAAAAACTAAAATGCCAAGTATCACCAAAATTTATTATATAACTGATGGTGCTGTAACTCATTATAAAAATAAAAATTTTATGAATATAATTAAACACAAAGATTTTGGAGTCGAATGTGAATGGCATTTTCATGCCACTCATGGAAAGGGAAGAAAGTACTATCAAGAGAATGGCGTCCACAATCACAATCTCACTGATGAATATGAAGGCACCATAACAAATGCAGCAGAATTGTTTAAATGGGCTAAAATTTTAAAAACTGATATGGTTTTTGAGTTTTGTTCTGACATTAAATTTAACACCAGAATAACTCGACTTGCTAGTAGATAAACTGAAAATCATAAACGGAACTCGCGATTTCCATGCAGTTATTCATTCAGGAGAATGTTACTTAAATTTTAAGAAATATTTTAATAGTAACGAATATGTCAGATTTAAAATGTAATTATGTACATATTTAAATTAGTAATTTAATTTTAAAAAAATATTTTTTACGAATAATTTTTGTTTTAAATTTAATTTTGCCTGAATATAAACATTGGATGGACTTATTTAGTCTTATTTTGCAAGATAATGGTATTTTGGAGTGAAAATAAAATTTAGAAACACCAAGAATAAATTTGTTTGATAAAAACCAAATTGAAAATTAAATAACGTTAATAAATTTGATTTTTATATGCAGAAATGGAGTAGGTCGTGGTATTAAAACGTGTTTTGCAAGAAATGAATCTTTGTTGAAAAATGAAAATCAATCCCTATTTTGTTTTTTGATATGTTTTATAGAATTGAATATAAAATAAAAAAATAAAAAGATAAAAAAAAAATTAGTTTTCCGGGAAAGTGAGAAAAACTAATTTGGCGCCCATTTTGAAAGTGAGAAACTTAAAGACGGTACTATTTTTGTAATAATTTCTTAGTCCTTATTTCTTAATCTTTAAAACGAGCCATATTTCGTATTTTTCGGATAAATACTTTTTTTTATTTTTGCATAAATGCATCACCATTTTCAACAAATTAACAAATATTTCACCCTCTGTATCTTAAGCAACAACAAAAAATCCAGTTCTACAAATTTTTTTTTTACCTAGTACTACACATTGAAAACATAAAAATCACAAAATTAAAAAAAGACTTCCGGTTCCATGTGTTGAATTTGCTCATTTCACGTATTTTTCACCATATATACATAATATATATTTATATATATATTTATATATATATATATATATATATATATATATATATATATATATATATATATATATATATATGTATATATATATATATATATATATATATATATATATATATACATATATATATATATACATATATATATATACATATATATATATATATATATATATATATATATATATATATATATATATATATATATATATATATATATATATATATATATATATATATATATATATATATATATATGTATATATATATATATATATATGTATATATATATATATATATATATATATATATATATATATATATATATACATATATATATATATATATATATATATATATATATATATATATATATATATATATATATATATATATAAATATATATATAAATATATATGTATATATGGTGAAAAATACGTGAAATGAGCAAATTCAACATATGGAACCGGAAGTCTTTTTTTAATTTTGTGATTTTTATGTTTTCAATGTGTAGTACTAGGTAAAAAAAAAATTTGTAGAACTGGATTTTTTGTTGTTGCTTAAGATACAGAGGGTGAAATATTTGTTAATTTGTTGAAAATGGTGATGCATTTATGCAAAAATAAAAAAAAGTATTTATCCGAAAAATACGAAATATGGCTCGTTTTAAAGATAAAGAAATAAGGACTAAGAAATTATTACAAAAATAGTACCGTCTTTAAGTTTCTCACTTTCAAAATGGGCGCCAAATTAGTTTTTCTCACTTTCCCGGAAAACTAATTTTTTTTTTATCTTTTTATTTTTTTATTTTATATTCAATTCTATAAAACATATCAAAAAACAGAATAGGGATTGATTTTCATTTTTTAACAAAGATTCATTTCTTGCAAAACACGTTTTAATACCACGACCTACTCCATTTCTGCATATAAAAATCAAATTTATTAACGTTATTTAATTTTCAATTTGGTTTTTATCAAACAAATTTATTCTTGGTGTTTCTAAATTTTATTTTCACTCCAAAATACCATTATCTTGCAAAATAAGACTAAATAAGTCCATCCAATGTTTATATTCAGGCAAAATTAAATTTAAAACAAAAATTATTCGTAAAAAATATTTTTTTAAAATTAAATTACTAATTTAAATATGTACATAATTACATTTTAAATCTGACATATTCGTTACTATTAAAATATTTCTTAAAATTTAAGTAACATTCTCCTGAATGAATAACTGCATGGAAATCGCGAGTTCCGTTTATGATTTTCAGTTTATCTACTAGCAAGTCGAGTTATTCTGGTGTTAAATTTAATGTCAGAACAAAACTCAAAAACCATATCAGTTTTTAAAATTTTAGCCCATTTAAACAATTCTGCTGCATTTGTTATGGTGCCTTCATATTCATCAGTGAGATTGTGATTGTGGACGCCATTCTCTTGATAGTACTTTCTTCCCTTTCCATGAGTGGCATGAAAATGCCATTCACATTCGACTCCAAAATCTTTGTGTTTAATTATATTCATAAAATTTTTATTTTTATAATGAGTTACAGCACCATCAGTTATATAATAAATTTTGGTGATACTTGGCATTTTAGTTTTTAAGAACTTAGTTTTTAAGAACTGAATCATTTTCTCGATGAATAGATGAACTGCCACTGTAACATGACTAAGACAATCTGATATAAGAATGAAGCTGTAGTGCTGCTAATCCCCCAATACAAATTTTTACTTGATACTTGTTTACATATTTTGTTTGTTTGTATATTTGTTTTTTATCTTATTCAATTGAGTAAATTTTAAAATTTTATTCTTGAATATTTTATTTGGTATAAGTTGGAATGATGCTCACAAATATGATTGTGATTAGGCTAATATTACTTTGAGTGTTGCTATAGTTATATGAATTTTTGACAATTCCTCATTTGTTCAGCTGCTGTTTGTTAGTATTCTATTAATTATTCTTTCGTGCCTATTTCTTTGGAGTATACGCAAGCTCCTTATAATTAATCATTCCTCTCCACAAAATGGGAAATCGTTCTCTCCTCATCCATGTCATAGAAGATGATAATCAAATATATTACCGCTATATTACATTTTCAATTTCATACTGCGTTCTCATAATACACTTAAGGTGTTTGGTTGCAGGAACATTAAACATATTTTGATTAAATTTCTATTTCTTCATCATTTTCAGTTCGCCACAGTTCCCGTCCCATTTCACTGAAACAATATTTAGTCGTACTGGTTGTTGTCCCGCAAGTGGCATATTAGCCTGTCTGGAAGAAACTGCTGTAATAGAAAAACTGGTAACTAGAATTGTAAAATATTCATGAAAGCTTATAAAATTTCCTTTCCGTCAAATATAACTATTGCCGTAATCTGAAAAAATTGTTTATGATATAGATCAGTAACCAACGATTTCAAAATTCTTGAAAACAAATTTTTTGATTTGAAAGCTTTCATTTGTTAAAATCTATCTATGGTTATATACATTTTTAAATATTAAGATAGCCGTATTTTAGAGCTTCGGGAAATTGTAAAAATTTATTTTATCTTAAAAAAGTAAACGTTTCACAGTTAAATTTCAGTTTTCCTCATTCAATAAAAAGTGAAAAATAACAAAATTGCGTGTATGTATGTACATACTACCAAAAGGAGTTACAATTAAAGGAAAAATGAAAATTTACATTCAAACATTTTTTAGATAAATTGGTTATCACAATTCACAATTATGACAAATTATAAAGGCTTTAAGATAAGGCTATCCTGATTTTTTAAACATCTATAGCAAGATTTTAACGTATGAAACATTTTTCGAAAACAACATTTTTTTTTCAATATCTTATATATGTATGTATATATATTATATATATATATATATATATATATATATATATATATATATATATATATATATATATATATATATATATATATATATATATATATATATATATATATATATCCGCGTGTATATGTACTCGTACATAATATACAATAAGTATATACATATATATGTATATACTTATTGTATATTATGTACGAGTACATATACATGCGGATATATATATATATATATATATATATATATATAATGTTAAATTCCACCGTAACTTCATAACGTTTTGTTCTATAAAACTCGAACGCGTTGAGTCTGCATCGTGAAAGATGGCTTATTTGAAAGGAAACGATCTGAAATTTAAACGATATATTGTACATTAACACTAAAGTTTAAAGTATTATCGCTTACTTAAAAGTATGTGCAATTGTCTTTCCAACGAGCTATTAAACGTGAAAATCGGACAAGGAATACTTAAGCTACACGAATTTAAGGATGTGAACATTTGAGTTTCCGACAAAAACAAATTATAACGGAACTCCGCGTATTTTGACCCCATCGAATTTTTACTCAAATTTTATTTTTTTATATCTAGACTTACCATCTCCCCGAATTTCAAAATAATTGGTCACCTTGCCCCCGTAAATGTCTTTTATATGTCTGATTTCGGATGGAATGGCTGTATATATTTTTGTTTTTCTCGAAAAATAGGCTGAAAATTTACTAGCACAAAGATATTGATTTTTTTTTTTCAATTGGGCGCCAAATATCCAATAGCATGCTTTTCAGTTTAGCTCAGTCCGCAATCCTTCGCTGCGTGTGTTCGCGAATAAAAAAATCCGATCTTTCCGAGATCAGCAAAACAATATTTAAAAAAAAAAACAATGCACATACATAAGTTTATTTTCATATAGGTAAAATAAAAAAAACATATTTAAGTAAATCCAACACTAATAAAGAATATGCCACATAGATAATCCCATACAAAAAACTTATAAGTAGCCGCCTCCGCGATCATCCATCAGAACTCCACTCGCTACTCGCATAAGCACCATCCACCAACTGTGCAATTGTCTTCAGTTTGCGTAAATTTGTCAGCTTTCTATTGATTTTCCTTTATTTATCACACAACTTATACAAAACAAATTTGATCTGTACTTTTAAACCTTTTTTTTTTGATTCTGTATCTTTTTTTTCCCGAGAGTCCCCGATACTCTTCAATCTCATGTTGCAGTACATCTTTCGTAAAACTAAAACACCTCAGCGCAACATCTTATATCGCCAGCCCAATCAGGTGCTTGCATATGCAGATGACATATGCGTGATTGGACTGAATAGCAACGGAGTGATGGAAATACTTGATCCGCTTGTAGAGTTTTCAGCTTCTGTCGGACTCCAGATCAATGAGTCCAAAACGAAATACATGATTTTAGGTTATAGGGACAATGGCACACTAGATTTAAGTAGTGGCCACTACACGTTTGAAGGAGTGAGGAGGTTCAAATATTTGGGCTCTCTTATCACTTACGATAACAGTGTGGGTGAGGATATTGAGAGAAGAGTCATGCGTGTGATTTATGGCACAAACCGAGCTCTGTACAATTTCGAGATCAGAGATTTGATGAAGATTCCCGATATTGTGCATGACATAAGATCTCAGCGAGTACGCTGGCTCGGTCACATTCTGCGTGCTGATCCGGAACGAATTGTGCAGCGATCTCTGAAAGGAGAGCCACCATATGGTAGGCGCAGAGGTCGTTGCAGGCGACGATGGCTCCACGGTGTAGAGAATGACTTGACTTCTTCTGGTTGTCTAGGACAGAATGAAGACCAAGCCCAAGATCGAAACCGTTGGAGCCAGATTGTTGACTCAGTAAGGGGCCAGTAATGGTCTTTAAATACTGCTTATTATTATTATTATCTTTTTTTTTTAAATAATAGAGAATGCCAAATAAAACCATGTATCCAAATACAGTTTGACATTTTTAATATTATGCAGTATTTTTACCAGTTGAAACACGACCTTAGGTAATAAATACAATATTCGAAATTAATAATTATTTTGTCGTTTTCCTAGGAGTCCTATTTATCAAATTTAAAAGGTCGTGAGGATAATAATTTATCAAAATATATTAGAAAAATTATAACCGATGACATATTACAGCATTGTAATTGGACTGGAATCAAAGGAAAAACAGCTTTATCACAATTAAATATTTTCTCAAAAATTGTATTCTCAATTTGGAGTAGAAATAATCCGAATGGAATTTATGGGTATTACGATCGGGAAATGCGAATTGCAATCCGATTTGCAAAAAATCGATTAAATCAGCGTGCGCACAGATTTAGAAAAAATCATGCAAAGTATAAATAGATGTTTTTAAATTAATAAATGTCAGCGGATAGTAAAACCAAAAATATGTTTATGAATTTTTCAATTTTTTAGAAAACAACGTTAATATAAATATATAAAGTTTGAGTTGAATAAAAATATTATTATCTTTTATTTCAGAAAACCATCAAACAGTTTCTCCGCAAAGTCTCCTAAAACTGACCCAAATGGTTGAAAGGCATTGGCAACCTCAACCAAATATTAATTGTTTTATAGATGCTTTAAAAACACGTAATAGTTCAATAATACCACCGTTACCTGTTAAAACATGGAGTGATTTAATACTATTAGAGGAAATAATTTTAACACACCCTGGAGATAGATTTATATTGGTAAAATATTACAAATCTTGATCACAAAATATTATTTGTAATACGACTATTTTTCACATAATTTTAGGAAGATGCACTCAATACAATATTTCGCGATCATAAGGGATGCTTGTTAAACACACTAAGATGTTTATTAAGCGACCAATTGCTATTTGTCACAAATTGGGAAGGAGGTGGTACAAAAAATAAAAAGGCTTTATATTGTTTACATATTTTTTCAAGGTTACTTTTTGGTTAGTATTTCGAAGTTATTAATTAATTTGCTTTATCGAAATTTTTAAATCCATCCAAGAAATTTACGAGTGACATTATAATGCTTTTAGAACTTCAGCTTCACGGCACTTGATAGGAGTTTAGATTTTAGCAGTGGCCCTATAGGATACACAGGGCGACTGTCGGCTGCCAGCCGCATTTTAATATCCTCACCCCCACACTATTATCGTAAGTGTTAAGGCAGCCCAAATATTTGAACCTCCTCACTCCCTCAAACGTGTAGTGGCCACTACTAACATCTGGTGTGATCCATTATCCCTATAACCAGAGATCGTGTATTTTGTTTTGGACTCATTGATCTGAAGTCCTACAGAAGTTGAAAACTCTACAATCGGATGAAGTATTTCTTTTACTTCGTTGCTATTCAATTCAATCACCTGATTGGGCTGGCGATATAAGATGTAACACTAAGGTACACTTTTACTCCAAGATGTACTCCAAAATGAGCTTAAACAGTATCGGGAACAGAGCATCCCCTACCGAACACCCGAGTTAACTGCAAAAATTTTCGATAGTCTGTTGTCAAATTTAATACAGCATTGAGACTGCGTCACTGTCATTGTACACAATCGTACCAATTTTGTTGGCATTCCTAGGTATTCCAAGGCAGACCAAAAACTCTCTCAATTAATGGGGTCATAATGGCCTCCTGGAAATCCAGGAACATGATGTTCGGGGATGAATTTCGGGGACGAAATACTTTTTGATAGTCATTATTTAGAGAAGTGACTCAGTGTCAGTAACACTGCTGTGCAAAGGAGAACTATACCGCAATAATTCTCACACTTCAAGGGGTCTCCCTCCTTGAAGATAGGGCACATCGTGGCCACTTTCCGTTCATCATGCTTAACTTCGATTCGTCATACTAATCGAATATGGTCGAAAAGACAGTTCCACAAAGTATCCCTTCCGAATAGCATGAGCTCCGAATTAATCCAGTCCACCCAAAGTGAGCGGTTTCGTTTCAATCTCTGCATAGCCTTAGTGAATTCCTCATGGGATGGATCAATTGATTAATGACGTTTCGATTAATGATGGATTAACTGACGTTTCCAGTACGTCCCAGACAGAGTTCACACAGTCACTTGGCTTGGTTGGTTATTAGATTTCTCAATGTAGTCACTGACAAAATAACGATATCATTTCTTTTGATTTTCATTTATCAGACCGTTTCGGAAGTGCAGACCGACCTATATTTTCATACAAGTTGGCCTGATTTCTGCCAGCTCTAGCATTAAAGTCCCCAATTACCATTCTAACATCGTGTTCGGGTGTAAATTCCATCAGATCGTCCAAGTCATTGTAAAATGAGTCTTCATCTTTGAATTGGCTGACTTCTGTTTGCGCATGCACACAAGTTATCGATAGGTTAGCTAATTTCATACGCAAACGAAGCTTACACAATAGGTTATTGACTGCTTGGAAAACCAACACAGCCTTCTTTACCTGCGGCCCAAGAAGAAATCCAGTTCCATGATTTCCGACCATAGTTCACGAGTCAGTTACAAATGATCCAGCGGACATTTTTAAACAGTATACGTAGGCAGCGATCATCATTTGGTCGCTGCAAAGCTACGATGGAAGTTTTCGTACATGTCTGGGAACACAGCGAAACGCATGGTACGTTTCGACTGTGAAGGTCTGATAAATGAAGATCAAATGTAACGATATCAGGATCTTGTCAGCGACAACATTGATGAAGCTAATTATCAGTCTGTCTGGGAGGTACTGAAAACTTCGGTTGTCAGTGCTGCTCAACAGACTTTAGGTATAGTGAAAGTCAGACCCATGAATGATTGGTTTGATGACGAGTGTCGTCTTGCAGTTGAGCAACAAAATATAGCCCATAATGAAGTGCAACAACGTCTCACAATCGCGAGGAAAAACAAGGCTGCTCGTGCAAGAAGGGCAGCTAAGCGGATTTGTAGACGGAAGAAGCGAGAATGGTGGAAGGCCGAGGTTCTGAAAGTACAACAACTCAGCCATGAGCGCAGTTCGCGTAATTTCTTTAAAGGAATTACTGGACTGCACCATACTTTCAGGCCTACGTCAACCGCCATTTGGGACCGGGATGGAAACCTCTGTGTCAACATTGACGCATGGAGTGGACACTTTACTGACCTGCTTGATGTCCATCATGTGTCACAGACTGTTGTTGAGCCACCTCTAATTCAGACTGCGGAGATTTACACTGAGGAGCCATCCCATAAGGAATTCACTAAAGCCATGCAGAGATTGAAAAGAAACCGTTCACCTGGAGTGGACTGCATTAATTCGGAGCTCTTGATATTCGGAGGGGATACTTTGTGGAACTGTCTTTACGACCTTATTCGATTAGTATGGCGAACCGAAGTTATGCCTGACGAATGGAAAGTGGGCGCGATATACCCCATCTTCAAGAAGGGAGACCGCTTGAAGTGTGAGAATTATCGCGGTATAGCTCTCCTTTACACAGCATACAAGTTACTGTCATACATTGTATTGGATAGAATCCATCCTCTAGCGGAGGGCTTGGTTGGTGACTATCAAGGAGGATTTCGTCCGAATCGATCAGTCACCGATCAGGTCTTTTCGCTGCGGATGATTCTATCTAAATATTATGAGACATCCATCCCCGTACATCAGGTGTTCCTGGATTTCCGGCAGGCCTATGGCTCGATCAATCGAGAGAGTTTGTGGTCTGCCCTGGAATACCTAGGAATGCCAACAAAACTGGTACGACTATGTAGGATGACAGTGACGCAGTCTCAATGCTGTGTTAAAGTTGAGAACAGGCTATCGACAATTTTTGTAGTTAACTCGGGTGTTCGGCAGGGAGATGCTCTGTCCCCGATACTCTTTAATCTCATGTTGGAGTACATCTTTCGTAAAACTGAAACACCGCAGCGTAACATCTTATATCGCCAGTCCAATCAGGTGCTTGCATATGCAGATGACATATGCGTGATTGGACTGAATAGCAACGGAGTGAAAGAAATACTTGACCTGCTTGTAGAGTTTTCAGCTTCAGTTGGACTTCAGATCAATGAGTCCAAAACGAAATACCTGATCTCTGGTTTAAGGGACAATGGCACACCAGATTTTAGTAGTGGCCACCAAACGTTTGAGGGAGTGAGAAGGTTCAAATATTTGGGTTCTCTTATCACTCACGATAACAGTGTGGGTGAGGTGAGGATATTAAAGTGCGGCTGGCAGCTGGCAGTCGTTCTTTGTATCCTCGAAGGCCACTGCTAAAATCTAAACACTTATCAAGTGCCGTGAAGCTGAAGCTTTACAAAGCGTTGATCAGGCCCGTTGTTATGTTTGGATGTGAAAGTTGGGCGCTGACGGATGAGTACGAGAGATGGCTCCTAACATTTGAGAGAAGAGTCATGCGTGTGATTTACGGCCCAAAACGCGAAATAGATGGTACCTACCGAGCTCTGTACAATATCGAGATCAGAGATCTGATGAAGATCCCCGATATTGTACATGAAGTAAGGTCGCAGCGAGTACGCTGGCTCGGTCACGTTCTGCGTGCTGATCCGGAACGAATTGTGCAGCGATCTCTGAAAGGAGAGCCACCATATGGTAGGCGCAGAGGTCGTTGCAGGCGACGATGGCTCCACGGTGTAGAGAACGACTTGGCCTCTTCAGAATGTA
Organism: Tipula unca; assembly: GCA_951394425.1. Classification (NCBI taxonomy): domain Eukaryota; kingdom Metazoa; phylum Arthropoda; class Insecta; order Diptera; family Tipulidae; genus Tipula; species Tipula unca. The sequence goes on from OX596381.1 coordinate 110,567,348, forward strand.
TTAGACAGTATGAAGACCATGCTCGGGATCGAAACCGCTGGAGCCAAATTGTTGACTCAGTAAGGGGCCAGTAATGGCCTTTAAAACTGTTTTAATTAATACGTACAAAATAAAATACGCTAAAATTGTAGGGGAAATTTTGTAAACCCGAACGAAAAGTCTATATTTATCGTGCCAAAATTAATCATCTCTTTTCTTCCTACAGCATTATGATTAAAAATTTTTTTGTAATACACAAAAATCAAATTTTTTTTTATTAAATATACACACAAACAACTAACAAAGGAATATATGTATATATTTTTTATACTGCTGCATGTATTGTTCTTTTTTACTACTTGATGAAAAATTTTAAAACCAACATCAACCTACTCCAATCTAAAACCATCTCTCTGATTCGGTAAAACAAATTTTTTAGTTTGTTTCTTCTAACACGTTAACAGCCTCTATTTAAATGCAATTTTAAAATAACATGGAAATTGAATAATCGACACGCAAGGTGATTACAATACGAAGAACAAAAAATGAAAATAATAATTTTGCGTTTGTATGATAAGCCTTAAGCCTCTATTCCATTGTGAAAAATTTACTGACAACATTTTTTTGTTGCCATAATGAAAGGAGAAAGTAAAGAAAAAATTCCATTAGTGTGACAGAGATAGTAGTTTTTTTATTTTCTATTTTATAGCGAAACTTTTATGGTTACGTTTTGACATCTTCTGTAACATAACCAACAAATTTCATAATTTTTTTTATGTCTAGAGTGCGAACATAATTTTATTCATTTATTCATATGCTATTACATAATAAATAATTTATTGTAATATAATTAATAATAATAATAATTTATTATTATAACGTCTGAAATATTAAAAAAAAATGTACAACAAAATAACATTTGACCATAAAAATATCCAAACATGTGTGTGTGAAAAAAATGTCGTATCCGCACACAATTTTTGTGTCGATGTGTGTAAATGTTGCCATAAAAAATACTCAACTTGATACTTTTCTATAATAAATTATGGCAACACACTAACACAAACATATTTTTCTCTCCAGTAAAATTTTGCTGATGAAGTTTTTTGTTTCTTTCGCACCACCAGCAAATCTATATTTTTATCCCATTTTGGTTTTGCTGACAGTAAATTTTTCACTTTTTTATGAGTGAAAAAATCTTAATTTGCTATGGAGAATATTACTCGATCGAATGTGTAGATCAGGGTGGTATTCTGTGGTGCTATCTCATATTAGGCGATTAAAAACTGGGGAAATTATAAATTGTCGTAGCTTACGTGGATGAATTGTGGATGAATAACATCACGTCGATTATTGATTTTAATGAAAAAGACCACAATATGCTTCCGTCCTGCTTTTACTAGTGGCAAAAACAAACAAACAATGGAGAGGTTGTGTGACTGTGTACTATTGGATATATAAGGATAAACGCCATTATTGGATTTATATGGAAACGTAATCTTTTTCTCAGAAAATTATGACAAAAGTAATCTATATATTTATATAGTTTTTTTTATTTTAATTAGACTGGAATTATCTTTGGTGACGTCATTAAACAAATGCATATGCCAATTTTCAATTTTATCTTATTTAAAAGTATTTTTTCTCTATAATTGGATAATATATACATATATAAGTGGTAATTTTATTTTTTATAATTTTATTTCCATATACATATACATGTATATATATATATATATATGTATATATATATATGTTTATATATATATATGTATATATATATATATATATATATATATATATATATATATACATAAATATATATATATATTTATATATATATATATATATATATATATATATATATATATATATATATATATATATATATATATATATATATATATATATATATATATATATATATGTGGACTTTGATTACTTTCAAATATAAAAGTCCACTTGTTCGTATATAAATAAAACGAAGTTAGTTTTTAGTTTATTATTTTATTATTTTAATTATTGAAAGAACGATTGACGACTGACTGTTACTGACTGACTTGTATTGCCACCACATTAATTTCTATTTTAAAAAGTACGGGTTATTATTGTACGGTAATTGTTTTTATGTATTGTGTTCTGTTTATTTCCTACACGGCCGTCCTGCCATGTCATCCGGCCCGGATGACATATTGCCGACTTCAATATTGCTTATATTATTGCACAAGGTATCGGTGATATTGTTGTCACTTCCTTCATCATCATCATCGTTATCTTCGACATCGGAGAATCCAGCATAGTACCGTTTAATGTTCTCTGAACTAGTAGACGTCAATATGGGCCCCTCTGTTTGACCGACGTTTTTTACATCATATCGATCATTTTCGTTTACCTTGATGACCTCATATGGACCTAGAAATTTTGGTTGGATCTTATTACCTCCGGTGAACTGAATCCATTTAATCATCACCATGTCACCGATTTTGTATTGGTTTGGTTTTTTTCGACGCTTATTGTAGGTTCGCTTGTTTTCTTCTTGAATTTTCTGGATGTTTTGTTTTGCTTCGTCTCTTAAACTTTGTCGCTCTTCAACGTAAATTTTTGCCCATTCTTCTTCGATTGCCTCCTTCATCTTTATATCTTCTGGGCACCGCATTTTTGCACCGACCAACAATTCGAAAGGAGACATACCAATACTGCGCTGATATGTATTATTTAAATATCGCTGTAGATCATCCGTATATTTGTACCAATTTTCAGCTTCTTCTATGGCAAGCTTCGTTAAAGCTGGGATGACTATTCGAAATATACGCTCAACTTGGCCATTTCCTGTTGGTATTCCTGTAGTAATTGTTCGACAAATGATTTGCTGTGAAACACAGTACGCCTGAAATTCTCCCGACAGAAAACTTCCTCCACGATCAGCAATAATAATTTTTGGATTTCCAAAAATGGACTTCTGCACCTCCAACTTTTGAATCACCTCTTTGGTTGAAAGGGTTTTCGTAGGATACAGCCACACAAATTTAGAAAAACCATCTATGACGCAAAAGATGTAGCGGTACTGCTTCCTTGTAGCCACTAGACTACCAAGATGATCTATGTGGTAGACGGCTAGTGGTATATCACCTTTTGGTAACGGATTTAAGAATCCTTCTTGTCGTCCAGACTTGCGTTCAGCCATGATGCATGGAATACAATTCCTTATGCAAGTCTTAATTTTTTCGGCTAGTTTGGGAATATAAAACTGCCGTAACACCAGTTCTTGCGTTTTTCTGGTAGAGAAATGCCCTTGACCATGGCACATCTTGACTACTTCCATCTGCATTTTCTTCGGCACTACCAAAACCGAAGCACCTTTTTCCACCTTAAATAAGCATCCACGGTTAGTAATATAGTTATTATACTCACCGTTCTCAAGCAGTTTGAAAATGGTCTTTAATTCATCATCATCTTTCTGGGCGGCTTTTACCCTGTTTAACACGTGATCTTCGATTGACATCACGTTCACGAACGGTTCACGGCTTAAAGCATCTACATGACGCATTTTGTATCCAGCGCGATGCTCCAAAACGTAGTTAAATTCTTGTAGATGCATGGCCCACCCGGCAATCCTAGAAGTCAACTCTCTACGTTCCATTGTACCTTTGAACGCCGCACAATCAGTTACGATTTTAAAATGAAGGCCAAGTAAATACACCCTAAATTTTTTTAATGCCGTCACTATGGCCAAGACCTCCAACTCGTAACTACAATACCGTTCTTGACATGGTGTTGTTTTTTTCGAGAAATAGTATACTGGATGGAACTGCATGTCATCACCCGACTTCTGTAGAAGTATCGCACCGAGACCAAACTTGCAAGCATCCGTATGGAGCTCCGTCTCTGCTTCCATACAATAAATTTTTAGAACAGGACATTTTACTAAAGCTTCCCTGATTTGGTTGAACGCTGCAATCTCCACTGGACCGAAATTAAAATCAGCATCTTTACGTAATAAATTTGTTAGTGGTCGAACAATCATAGCATAGCCTTCAACAAATTTGCGGAAATAACCAGTGAGTCCTAAAAAACACTGAAGTTTTTTCATATTTTTTGGAATAGCGAAATTTTGAATCGCCTTTGTTTTTGCCCCTGCTGGTTTAATACTGCCGTCACTTACTATATATCCGAGATATTCTACTGATGATCGCAGAAATTGGCATTTACTCCATTTTATCTCTAAGCCATTTTGCTCAGATACTTCCAAGACCGCTTTTAAATTCTGCAGAGCCTCATCAATCGTTTTAGCTAGTATAATTAGATCGTCTAAATAAACACAAAGGACTTTTTTAATGCAAAGATCCCGAAAAACATTAGCTATAAATCGCATAAAAACTGCTGGGCTATTACAAAGACCAAACGGAGCTCGTAGAAACTCATACAGTCCGAAAGGGGTCACAAAAGCTGTATATCTTTGTGAATCTTTGGCGATAGGCACATGAAAAAACCCGTTGCGTAGATCAAGGGTTGTAAAGTACTTAGAACCTTGAAGTTTAATAATCTCATCTTCGATCAAAGGGAGTGGAAATCGATCCTTCACCACAACATCATTCAGCCTCCTATAATCTATACAGAGTCGTTTTGTTCCATCCTTTTTGTTGGTTAATACCACCGGACTGGCATAATCAGACGAACTGGTTTGTATGACACCCTCTTTTAACCATTCATTGATTTGCTCACGTACAATACTAAGTTCCAATGGAGACAGTCTTCTTGGATGTTGTGCAATAGGCTTTTCGTCTTTCAAGATAAGCTTCAACTCAATATTAGGATTGGACGCTCTGTTGACAGGATTATAATTCACAATCCATGTTCTAATTTCATTGCTCACAAAGCTATCCTTAATATGCATGAGATCAAATTCCACGTCACGCACTAGACAGACCTTATGTGGCAACTTTTTCATAGTAATGCTTGTAGGCGTTATGACCGTAATCATCTGATTCATCAGCTCCCGACCAACTATTACATCAACTGGTAAAACTGCATCTTGTACCACATGAAAAACTGTTTCATATTGTTCACCATCAATTAGTACGTTAGCGGCAAAACGACCAATTGTGTTAACTTTTTGAGGACCAGCTGAAATGAAACTTAAAATATTTTTTTCAAAATTGGGAGTACGTATACTCTTGAATTTTTTGTGAGCAATTATGTTAATATCACTGCCGCTGTCTACTAAAGCAAATAATTCATGTCCGTCGATTTCGATTTTCACCACATCTTTGCGCATCGAGAAATTACAAAGTACGTTCACCTCTCCTTCACTATATTTTGATACTTCTGTCACAGCCATCACCTTCGCTTTTGCTTCTGGACAGTTTGGTGAAATGTGCCCGTACTTGTTACATTGGTAACACTTGGGGCCATCTGATTTTCGAGGGCAATCTTTTCCGGTATGATTTCTTTCACCACAACCATAACACCTTACTCCAAATCTACGGTTATGCCTTGACTTCTGTGTAGAAGTACAATCATCAAATTTAGTTTGCGGCGCCTTGAAACTGTTATTTGGTTTATGCGAGCTGCTTTTCTTCTTAATTTCTTCGTATAGTTCTAACTTTTTTTTGAAATCGGGCATATTGGAAGTTGGAAAGGCAATAAAATTTATATACATATTATGTATGTACATATATGCATATATTATGATCAATAAAGATCGAGAAAAAGCATTGTGGTATCATAAAAATAATTCCCAATGACGAAAAAAGACACCCAACTACGAGCGTTTTAACCGCAGCAACTTTAATATACTTATTGGTGCTGGAATTACCATGGCTGCATCCACCCATTTGTACGAGTATTTTAATTCCCCATAGTAAATTTAGGTGTTTTAGTCATTACATTTTTATTCAGTCACAGAAGTTAACGTGTTAAAAGAAACAAATTAAATAAAATGTATTGTATTATAAAAATTATTTGGTAACGCACACTTATCCTATTGACAAACACAATCTAGTTATTACACAAGATTATCAGGAATTTTCATCGTAAATAACATGAAAATAAAAAAGTTGAATGATATATTTATGATGTTTGTATTTTGATTTTCATTTCATTACTTTTTTCTTTTTATATTCTATTATTAACAACCACCATGCATTTTCTCGATCTTTATTGATCATAATATACATATATGCATATACATACATAATATGTATATAAATTTTGTTGCCTTTCCTTAGAGGTTCCTCATATGGAGATTTTGATAAAAAATTACGAGAATTCAGACAATCAAAAATATTGTTGAAAGCCTCTACCTCTAATAAAAATTTTATTAAGTAATTCATAATTAATAAAAACCAAATAATTAATTTCGCGGTGAAAATGTATGATTTAATTTTATTGTTTTACACACATTACGATCTCTCTAATGATACAGAAATATTATTTAGCTGATATGAATGTATAAGTTTATCTATGCATACATATTTACGCTCAAGATTTTGTTTATTAAAATAATGCCTAATGGAGAAAAAAAAACACCTGGGGCCCTACTATGACTTTCGACTATGATTTTCGACGACGGTCGTTTTCCTATAGTAGGCAAAGGAAGAAAAAGGAAAACAATATTATAAATTTACTATTGTTTACCTTTGCCTACTATAGAAAAACGACAGCTGTCGAAACTAGTAGTCGAAAGTCATAGTAGGGCCCCTGACAAAATCTTCTATATTATACAAGTCCAACAATACAAAATTTAAAGAGACAAACCGACTTTTTTATATTAGTGTTAGCTGTGTCAAAACCAATACCTCGGGATCTCGGTTAACGACCGCTAAAGGAAAAGAACTGTTCGCAGCAGGCAAACAACTAAAATGCGAGTTTCACTCAGGCGGTACACCAACCTATTGGCCTACGGATACCAGTAAGATTCCAGACCTTATAGACTTCTTTATTACAAAAGGGATTTCAGATAATTATATCCATATAGAGAACAGTGAAAGTCTATCATCAGATCATTCACCAGTTATTATGATACTTAGCCAAACAATTATTTTGAAAGAGAGCAACCCGAAATTAACGAGCTTCGAAACCAATTGGGATCTCTTCCAAACACAGTTAACAGAAAGAATTAGTCTGCAGAACCCAATTCAGGGACCAGTCCAAATAGAAGACGAATTAGATAAGCTCATCCATAATATCCAATATGCTGCGTGGGAACAGGTCAGATAATAAAACTGTTACCGGAGAAAGCGTTGAGGAAACTAGTGCATATAATTAATGCAGCATTTCGACTAAGATATGTACCAAGGCAATGGAAAGTTGCAGAAGTAATTATGATACTTAAACCGAACAAACCTCCGCATGATAAAGCTTCATATAGGCCAATTTCTCTGCTACCAACATTATCGAAACTATTTGAAAAAGTTCTTCTTAAAAGACTAAAACCAATTATCGAAGAAAGGAATCTTATCCCTTCACATCAGTTTGGATTTAGGGAAAAACATTCTACGATAGAACAAGTACATCGAATTACTGATGTAATCGAGAAATCACTAGAAAGCAAACAAATATGCTCAACTCTATTCCTTGATGTAGCGCAAGCATTTGACAAAGTATGGCACCAGGGGCTAGAATTCAAACTTCATCGAGATCTTCCGGAGCAATTTTTACAAATTTTAAGAACATCAATGACTCCACTAGTAAATTACAGAGGGCTACTAACTTGATATGTAATTGGACAAAGAAATGGCGAATTAAATTAAATGAATCAAAATCAATCCAAGTGAACTTTACAAATCAAAAAGTTAACCATATACCAATAATGATAAACTCAATAGTAGTACCCCATGCAAACACTGCCAAATATCTTGGTATGACTTTAGATGCTAAGCTTAGATGGAAGGAATACATAAAAAAGAAGAGAGAAGAACTAAACATAAAATTTAGAAAAATGCATTGGCTCCTAGGGAGACAATCTGAACTAGCGATCCATAACAAACTGCTGTTATACAAACAAATTCTGAAGCCTGTATGGACATATGGTAGCCAACTCTGGGGATGTGCCAAGAAGACAAATATCAAAATCATACAAACAGTTCAAAATAAAATCCTACGATGTATTGTTAATGCACCGTGGTACATTCGAAACGACAACCTCCATCGAGATCTCAAGATTGAGCTTGTCGCGGATGAAATTAAGCATCATGCAACAAAACACCTACAACGTCTGCACCAGCATCAAAATCTGGACATACGCTGTATGCTGACTACATCTCTAACAAGAAGACTGCAAAGAACCAAACCACTGGACTTATCGCGACCAGGAGGTCAGTAGACTTACTGTGGCGAAAAATCTGAGGGAGGAGTTACACTAACTGGGGATAATCACTTGATTACGCCGACTATTCAAAACACTGTATTATGCAATGTAAATTACTAAATGGGTACAAGACTCAGTCGTAAACGTAATATAAATAAATATAAACAAAAAAAAAAAAAAAAAAAAAACCAACACAAATGTATTATACAAGCCGCGCTATACCGACACATAAGCATCAAAAAAGTACAAAGTAAAAAACCAACACATACGTGTAGTACAAAATAGAAAACTAACACAAACGTGAAGTACAAAATAAAATAAAATATTTGTATATAACAATACAGGTAGTCCCCGACTGGCGACCTTTTGAATTACGCACTTATGACCAATTCTTTTCTTCGATAAACATTTTATTCATGATTTGTTTTGTTCCTTTTTCAAATTGTAAGGAAAGGAATACCTGTATTTCCGTGTATATTTTAGTTTTGCAACAACAACATTATTTTAAATTTCTGATAGGTACATTATAATAATATGTACATATATGGAAATATAAGCAGGATCAGGTGGTTCAGTGATTTAGTGCAATTAAAATATAGGTAAGAATCATGAAGAATAATATAATAGATTAATATAGAAATTATTTGGATTGTTATGTAAGTTTGCGTTTCAAGCCGACTTGCATGGTTTTATCTTATACATAAAAGTAAATAGATTATTTATGACTGGCTAAGTGAGTTTTGTGCTATACGTTGGAATATTTTGAAAGGTTTTACGTACAATAAAAGTCGATTGCAAGTGCTTGCAACAGTTACAAGTGGTCTAGCGGAATTTTTTAAATTTACTATAAGTAACTACAGTAAAAATTTACCGCCAAACGACATTACCGGTCCAATTATTACAAATTTTATTTATTTATTCAGCAATAAATTCAAATATCGATATCGGCCTCAGAAAAACATTTTTCCGAAATATTAACAAGAAACACAAATAACAACAAATTGACCACCTCTACTGTACGATGTTTTGGTATATAAAAATCATGAAGTACAAAATAGAAAACAATACATACGTATTATAATATAAAAAAATGTATATGCTCGTTGAGTATATACACATTTCTTATTTGGATATTATAAAAACGCAATAACACTTAAATTTACTTTGTACTTTTTGTTTAATGGTATCTGCGTACGGCGCCGCGTACCACGCGGCTTGTATAATACATTTGTGTTGGTTTTGGCTGTGTACGTACACGCCTCAAATTTAAGTATAGTAATCTGTGATTTTACTATGGAATATGACAAACTGCAACGTTGTATAATAATATGAATATCTATTTGAATCAAAACCAACACAAATGTACTACAAGCCTGATTCAGACAGTGAGAACACAGATACTCTCTTACATTTAATAGCTTATACTTGAAAGTGTTAGTGCGAAAATAGAATAAAAATACTCTCATCATACAAAACCGTCTATAATACAAGCCGGAACAAACGCTTCGCACGCAGATACCACAAAAGAATAATGCACACGCGAATGTATTAGTTACCATGTAAATCAAAACAAAATTGATACAATTTATTTTGCTTCGTGTAAATTCACGACACCAACACTGTTGCGTGTTTGCTGTCATTCAGTTTTGGCATATACATATACGACACATACTATCGCGTGTGTAGTCAAAAAAATTTAATAGTATACATGTCATTCCGGCTTGTATTATAGACGGTTTTGCATCATACCAAATTAAGTAATAAATTCATTGATAAATTACATTTTTTTTATTGTCGCTCTCTCTTTGAAATAAAGCTTGCTAGTACGTTTGCTTTCTTTTTTTCTTTCGGAGCCCATAAAAATCAATTTTTTTAAAATCATTTAACAATTTTTAAACCTTAATTACTTCACCTTAATTAATCTAAAACAAAAATTAAGCAACAGGAGCAGCAACAAAATGTTTCTCTAGAAATTTTATAATGTAATAAAGTTAAGGAATAACGAAGAATGTACGAACGGATATAATCTATAATTTAAAAGAGAATATTACGTTTTTTTCCATATTTCTATACCATATTTTCTCTGCACAATTCGTTGGTTTTGTTTCGACCAAAATCTTCTATATTATACTATAGAAGTTAATATAGAAGATTTTGGCGCATAGTAAATTAAATAATATTGGTAACAATCAGGCTTGAAGTACATTTGTGTTGGTTTTGACTTGTTAACATAGAAGATTTTGCCCCTCATCTTACACATTCGATCGAGTAATATTCTCTTCGAGCATAAAGATATATAGAGAGAGTGTAAAACTTAAAATGTATGAAAAGAGAATAAGAAAAACGTACTACAACTTCTGTCAAAAAAAATTTTTTTTGTTTTGTTTTTTTCATGGTTTGTGTTTGTGTGTTTAACATCGAAATAAAATTAAAAATTATAAGTGAAAAATATAAAATGGGTAAATTAATTAAGTGTTGTGTGACAAATTGCTTCAATACGAAGCAAATTAGTACAAAAAAAAACAATTATAAAAAGTGTTTAATTAACTTTTTTAGGTAAGTGTTAAGTGTATATTTTTTCAAAATTTTTTTAATCGCTTCGATCGCAATTTAATGCACACGAATGAAAACTAAAAATAATTGTGCAGTTTTAAAGTGTATTTAATCCTTATTACGGCCACCCATTTTAGTTTAAATCAGTTTTAGTTTTCTATCAAAAAAATAAAAACTAAACTGTTTGTATACCAAAAATACAACAAAATTACGCGGCCATTTTGCTTTTTTTGATGTTTATATAAAAACGTTCATAGCCGGCGTAACTATTTTTTTTTTCTGGTGTTAAAATGCGTGAAAATTTTATTTATATTTTGTTTACTCAAAAGTGCTGTTTTGGTACATACTTTTATTCTTCTCGTGTAAACGGGATATAAGATTAATCATCCCTTTAAAAAAATATTAAAATTAAATTATATTATCTAAAATAAAATGGGTGGAATTATGTATTTTCTACGAGAATATTGTAAAAAATATTTATCAATTTTGTACATAATTTTTGAACATAATTATGTACATTTTACATATTCATAAATTTCTAAAAATCCAATTTTTTTTAACTCTATGAAAAATTAAATAATTTTATGTACGACTAGGCAATAAACAAAAAAAAAATGAGAGAAAAAAAAAAAAATATATGTTTTGACAGAAGTTGTAGTACGCTCAAAATATATTATCCTACCCGGTTAAATATTCTCGATAGCAAATTTACGTTTTTTCATTCATAAAGCCTCTATTCCATTGTGAAAAATTTGCTGTCAGCAAAACCAAAATGGGATAAAAATATAGATTTGCTGGTGGTGCGAAAGAAACAAAAAGTTTCATCAGCAAAATTTTACTGGAGAGAAAAATGTGTTTGTGTTGGTGTGTTGCCATAATTTATTATAGAAAAGTATCAAGTTGAGTATTTTTTATGGCAACATTTACACACATCGACATAAAAATTGTGTGCGGATACGAAATTTTTTTCACACACACACATGTTTGGATATTTTTATGGTCAAATGTTATTTTTTTGTACATTTTTTTTTTAATATTTCAGACGTTATAATAACAAATTATTATTATTATTATTATTAATTATATTACAATAAACTATTTATTATGTAATAACATATGAATAAATGAATAAAATTATGTTCGCACTCTAGACATAAAAAAAATTATGAAATTTGTTGGTTATGTTACAGAAGATGTCAAAACGTAACCATAAAAGTTTCGCTATAAAATAAAAAATAAAAAAACTACTATCTCTGTCACACTAATGGAGTTTTTTCTTTTCTTTCTCCTTTCATTATGGCAACAAAAAAATGTTGGCAGTAAATTTTTCACAATGGAATAGAGGCTTAAGGCTACAATACAAACGCAAATCTTTTATTTTCATTTTTTGTTCTTCGTATTGTTATTACCTTGCGTGTCGATTTTCAATTTCCATGTTATTTTAAAATTGCATTTAAATAGAGGCTGTTAACGTGTTAGAAGAAACACGGTTTTAAACTCGGTTTTACCGAATCAGAGAGATGGTTTTAGATTGGAGTAGGTTGTTGTTGGTTTTTCATCAAGTAATAACAAAGAACATATATATGCAGCAGTATAAAAAATATATATATATTCCTTTGTTGGTTGGTTGTGTGTTTATTTAATATAAAAAAAATTGATTACAAAAAATTCTTAATCATAATGCTGTAGGAAGAAAAGAGATGATTAATTTTGGTACGATAAGTATAGACTTTTCGTTCAGATTACAAAATTTCCCCTACAAATTTAGCGTATTTTATTTCACCTACAATTCTTTATTATGAAACTTGGTCATCTGGTTAATGTCCGATTTATGTCCGATTTAGATGTAGAAAAATGCTTGCCAGGCAAAATTTTGCAGGCAAAAGCGAGCTACACACAATACAAAAAAAATCCATTAGTTAAACTGAGAAAGAGTATGTAAACAAAAATGGCGAGATGCTATAATAAAACATAACCTCAATAACATTTAATTATTTTGAAATGGATACTTATTATATTATTATTTATTAAAATATACACCATATTTCTTACAATTATTATGAATATGCCTACGAAATAATTCGTAGAAAAAGAAATAGTATAACTCCATTCTAGTGTAAAATTCAATGCACGACATTCAAAGAACCATAGTAGAATCTCAAGAATCACCATACATGGTATAGAGGAAATTTACAAATAGAAAGTTTTGGTTGGTCAAAAATAAAACTCTTTTTATAATTTACACACAAATTAATTAAGCTTAATTTAATTTAAATTTCTAGCAAAAATTTTATTATAACATTTATTTTAGGAAAAAATATACGAACTTATTTTATAATTCGATCAATTTTTGTTTGTGTTTCTCGCAGTGAATTTCTCAATCCTGTGGTACAGTTCCGTGTATATAAAATATTCAATGATGCTGATATCAATTCTTGCATTTTAGCACCAACATTTGATTGTTTTGTTAAATATGATGTGAATGAATCAATTGTTTTAATTCATCGCCATAATAATAATATTCATCGCCATTGGTTGACCACATACGATCATTTAAAGATACTAGCCGAGTAAATGTTTCCAATTTATCTTCCAAGTCCTTCAGTAGTACATCATTATGGGCAAATGAACCACCGGTGTCATTACGCATACACATTACTGCGCGAGCCAAGTATTCATAGCGTTGGTCCAATTTAATTAGATTGCTATAATATAAACAACATTTTAAGTCCTCACAATAATGTCAAAGTATTAAAAAACACTCACCTTTGCATAAATTATCAAGTACTTTGGCGGCAGCTGAATGTTGTAAATTTCGTATAATAAATCAGTCAAAATGAGATTATCGGGATTTTTATCGACCGTCTGTTTCAAATAAGCTCCCAATGATGGCTCGGAAATTCCCAAAAGCCTTCCAAGTAATTGATGCGACAAAAACCAATCGTAAACTGAATTATTCAATAATTGATCAGAGGTTTGCAATGCAATTCCACCAATAGATAAAATATTCTGTGTAATGGTATCTTCTTCAACACCAAGAAACTCATTCAACGTAGTATCCACGCAATTATTTCCTGCATTGACACACGTTGCATTTATATAAATTTTCTTAAGCATTTGAATGATTTCTTTATAACAATTTACAAGTGATGTATACGCAATATAACCCTCTTGATCTTCAACTTGTTCATTTTGACGATTATAATGAATTGCCGCATCATTTGGATCTAGCTTTCATGCACAAATCGCACATAATTCAATGACACTTTTATAAAATTCTGAATCAATAAATAGCTTAACCAATACAAGCCATTTCTGTTGTTATTTTAAACCAACTATAAAAACTTGACGTCTATTCGCTGATTGGTTGGATATATATTTTCTAAAAATGTTACCATAAAATATACTCGGGTTGAATATATTTTATGGTAACATTTTCATTATTATGGTAACATTACCGGGAAAAAAAAGACAAAAACGCATGCAAAATTTTGCTTGTTTATATTGCTGTTCTTGTCATTCACACATAAATTGTAATAAACTAGTGTCTTCTTTTTTTGCCGGCCAAACATTTTTCTACATCTAAATCGGACTTAAATCGGACATAAATCGGACTTAAGTAATTATTTGTGAATCATACATACAAATTGAACAGAGTGAAAATAGATGACACAAAATTCAAAAAATCGTCGGATAGTAAATATTTCTCGATGAATTCGTCATTGTTAATTGGTGGTGTTTTAGTTCTTATTACAATTTTTTATAGGCTTGACCCATCCACAAGTTTAAACAAAATTGAAAAATTTTAAAAAGTTCGTTGAAAATGAAAAGTGGTCCGTCAACAAGTATTTTTTTGGATAAGTAATATTTACGGCTGACGAGTATACCTAATAAACTCAACAAGAATTATGTACATGTTTGAAATTTATAAATTGTATTGTTTTAGTTAAAATTTTGCTTAATCGGTTTTAATCTTAGTAGTTTAAGTAATATACAGCTACATAAGTATTTTGTTACCAAAAGTTTATATCGAAAACAACAAATAAATTACAACAACTATTGGATTTGCTGTCGCAGATTCATGACCTTGCTCAAGGATATACGAAAAGAAACCAACAATAATATATTACATGTGCATTGTACATATTACATTTGGAAAACGAAATCTTTGCTAAAATACATTTCTTTTAACAACATAAATAGTTTATTGTTACAACACAACATTAAACCCAAACAAAAATAACTATATTATATTTTTGGAAATTTCTGTTTTTTAAATATAAATTACCAAATGCCATTGTTTTCTCTATTTGACCGTGATCCGAGGTATTCTCGTATTTTTTAACTCCGAAAATCATCAATTAATAACACTACAAAAAAAACAACAGATACAGAATAAAACAACGAGATACAGAATAGCAGATTAAACTCCAATGAAATGGAATTTTTCCAGTGGAAATTACAGAATTACAGAATAGACATGAATATGTTTTCGTTCATTTGAAGAAAAAAATATTCCATTTCCAAACTTTTCTTTCATGAATTCCAACTGTTGTTCTCAGTCATGTTTTTCAGTTTTCGTAGAGATGAAAATCAAAAAAATTAATAATTTGTTTTATTGATGTCCCTTATTGACTTATATTAAACTGCTTCTGTTTCACATTCGAAATGAGCGAGTTGAGTAGCTAACAAAAATCGCTTGGTGTGAGTGACAGGAACAACTAGAATTTATACAAAAATAAACGGTATGGAAATTTGAAAACACTGAGGTGAGGAATTCTAAAACAAAATACATTTACACAAATATGGAGACCGGAAAAAAAATAATGAACCTGTCAACTTGAATTTCTGCAAAACCAACACAAATGTATTATACAAGCCGCGCCGTACGCAGATACCATGAAGCAAAAAGTACAAAATAGATTTAGGTGTTAGTGCGTTTTTAAATATATAAATAAGAAATATAATACATACGTTGTTTATTACAATGCAAAACCGTTTATAGATACAAGCCAAAACATATTGAATCAAAACCGTCATAAGATACAAGCCAAATTGAGTATTTCGTACTCACATACTAGCTTAATTTCACCTCCTATTTCTTTTAGTGTTAGTAAAAATTATGAAAAAACAAAAGAATACATAATAAAAAAAAAAAGAGAAAATATATATTGTTTTATTTACAAAATACATACAGGGTGTTTCCAATTACTGGTGTTATAATAACAATGCATGTACAGAATTAAATTCTAAGAAATTGTTTAAGTAACTTTTAAATTCATTATCGTTAAGCCGTTATAACGGATTATAACTAAAATTATTTTCACGATAAAGTAAATTTAATTCTGAGTAGAACAGTGAAACGCAAAATAAATTATGTCAAATCAAAGGTTAGGAGCGGAAAAAATTAGTGTAATGCTCTAATTTAGATTTAATTATAAGGGCTTAACGATAACGAATTTGATTGTTTCTTGAAACAATTATTTTTTACAATTTATGCTTGTAATTATAATACCAGTAATTGGAAACACCCTTTGTAGATATTATAGAAACCAAATAAATAATATATTGCACCTGCACGTAAAAAAATTTAATTCCCAACAACAAATTTTAATTTTCTATAATTTTATCCTACTCTTTTTTTTCTATACACAAAATGATATGACACCAATACCTATAAAATAGTTTTTTCCGTTTTTCGAGTTTATTTTATATTGTGTATGTACACGGCTATAGGAGGGTAAACAAATCATAGAAGTGTTAAATGAATTTGGCTTGTATCTTATGACGGTTTTGATTGAATACTTCTTTTTGCCCCACACGCAATAGTATGTGTATATGTATACGAAAAAACAAATATCAACAAATATAAGAGAAATAATATAGAAATTGTACCCATACTAATTGAATTCATTATTTTATATGAGCGAGAATATTCGGTTTTTACGAAAGATGAATAAACGTAATCAAAAAAAACATAATTACAACAACACGAACTATCGATTTCATAAAATTAAATTCTATTTCGTGAATATTTTTGAGTACATAAAATTTTCAAAATAAATGCTCCATGGTCAAAGCTCAAAATAAATAAATAAATACACCGCAATAATTATTATTAAATCAAATTAAATTAATTTTATTGGTTTTATTATTATATTTAAATTATAAGCACAATCATATACATAATTTAAATTTAAAAAAAAAAAACAAACAAAAACTGAAACCAAAAAATTTTCTAACCTTAAAATGTACGTACACAAAAAAAATTGAATTTTGACAACAACCAAAACCATCTATAGATCAAAACCGTCTATAATACCGGTTTTGTATAGATACAAGCCGGAACAAAATCAATACTATTAAATGGTTTCTATAGACGGTTTTGCAACAACCCACACACACAGTGTTGGTGTCGTGGATTTACACGAAGCAAAATAAATTGTATCAATTTACATAGTAACTACTAAACTCGCATGTGGGGCAATTTGTGGTGGGATCTGTGAACGAATCATTACGTTTTGGCTTGTATAAGTTGTATCAAAATCTTCTATACTAACTATTGCTTGTATCTATAGATGGTTTTGTTACAATGCGTTTGTGTTTCTATTTTGTACTTCGTTGTTGTTTATGTGTCGGTAAGCGCGGCTTGTATAATACATTTGTGTTGGTTTTGATTTCTGTAGTTATGAAGCATCATGATACAGCAATTTCTCTATAAGATAGGCTCGATAGCGTACGGCCGAACGTGGAACTAAAATGGTGAGATTACATTATTATTATCTCATCTACTCACACATTATAGAATAGAAAGAAGTAAAAAAAATCGATAAAAAAATAAAAAAATTTAATCTACCGAATGTAGACGGAGAATACATATTTTATACAATACCAATATATAATAGGCCGATTTTCAACATCAATTTTGAAATTGCATATGTATGTATCGAGTAATAACAAACAAAAATCGCTCCATACAAATCATATGAAAACTACTTTTTTTTTTGCAATTTTTGGTCTTAGATTTGTAATAACTTACAAATTAGACCCAAAAGCACTTTTTCATGTACCTGAGTACAAGGAACAATATGTTTTCGTTCATTTTAAGATGAAAAATTATTCATTTTCCACACTTTTCATTCATGAATTTCAACAACTCTCAGTCAAGATTTTCATTATTTTTTTAGGGGTAAATATGAGAAATTAATAATTTTCGCTATTCGTGTCCCTTATTATTCATATTAAACTGCATCTGTTTCACATTCCAAATAAGCGAGCTAACAAAAATCGGTTGGTGTGAGTGACAGAGATAAATAAAATTTTTACGAAAACAAATGGAATGAAAACACGCGGAAATTCTCAGGAAGAGTATAAAATACAATATAAAATATTTATAATTTACACACACATGCAAACCGGAGAAAATATACTCAACTTGAATTTCTGTAATTATAAATTTTAGTTATACATTTTTAGTGGGAGAAATATGACGCACAATTTCACGTGGGCGTTTTATTGTTGGAATGTTGCATTTATTGAATTAAATTAATTTTTTTTATGATCAACTAGTTTATTATAATTTATGTTTTACAAAAAAAATGTTCGCTATCATATATTTGTTGCACATAAATAATAATAAACTAGTAAATTCATTTTAATAAATTAATTTAATTCAATAAATATAATTATACCAGCAATAAAACGCCCACGTGAAATTGTGCATCATATCTCTTCGACTAAAAATGTGTAACTAAAATTTATAATTATAGAAATTCAATTTCTCCGGTTTGCATGTGTGTGTAAATTAAAAATATTTTATTTTGTATTTTATATTTATACTCTTCCTGAGAATCCCCACCTATTTTCATTCCATTTGTTTTCGTAAAAATTCTATTTATCCCTGTCACTCACACCAAGTGATTTTTGTTAGCTCGCTTATTTCAAATGTGAAACAGATGCAGTTTAATACGAATAATAAGGGACACGAATAGCGAAAATTATTAATTTCTCATATTTTCCCCTAAAAAAATAAGGAAAATCTAGACTGAGAGTTGTTGAAATTCATGAATGAAAAGTGTGGAAATTGAATAATTTTTCATCTTAAAATGAACGAAAACATATTGTTCCTTGTACTCAGGTACATGAAAAAGTGTCTTTGGGCCTAATTTATAAGTTATTACAAATCTAAGACCAAAAAGTGCAAAAAAAAAAGTAGTTTTCATATGATTTGTATGGAGCGATTTTTGTTTGTTATTACTCGACACATGCATATGCTATAACAGACTTGTCAGGCCATTAATACATAGGCATTGATCAATGCCTATATATTACTGTCCTGACAAGTCTTTTATAGCACATGATGTGTTGAGTAATAACAAACAAAAATCGCTCCATACAAATCATATGAAAACCCAGGTTTGATATCTAAATTTGTACCCCACCGTTTAAGAGTGGAAACAGAAGGAAACGGAAACCCGCACTTACGAAAAAGGCGGTAGAGCCGTGGTCCAGCACAGTGTAATGATATTGAAGATGATATGTCTTCCGTCGTAAAATGAACATTTTTGTTAGGTGTTTTTAATTTTTTTATTTGGCCTGGCGTAAAAATTTTCGATATTGAATATTCTAAGTCTACCTCAGCCTTCTCGATTTGTTGCAATTCTTCTTGCAGTTTTTTATTTTCGCGTTTAAGGCGAATATTTTCACCCTCGAGATTAAGAAGGTAGTTTGTGTTTCAGAATTTACACTTGTGACATGAGTTTCATCAATCACAAGTGCATCTGAATTAATTAAATTGACCGAGGAAACATAAAATGAGGTGAGAGGTTCAGCATAGTAATGACAAACTTCTGGTGCATATTCTTCAAAAATGTTTGCATGTGTGTGTAAATTATAAATATTTTATATTGTATTTTATACTCTTCCTGAGAATCCCCACCTATTTTCATTCCATTTGTTTTCGTAAAAATTCTATTTATCTCTGTCACTCACACCAACCGATTTTTGTTAGCTCGCTTATTTCGAATGTGAAACAGATGCAGTTTGCTATGAGTATTAAGGGACACGAATAGCAAAAATTATTAATTTCTCATATTTACCCCTAAAAAAATAATGAAAATCTTGCCTGAGAACTGTTGAAATTCATGAATGAAAAGTGTGAAAATTGAATAATTTTTCTTCTTAAAACGAACGAAAACATAGTGTTCTTTGTACTCAAGTACATGAAAAAGTGTCTTTGGGCCTAATTTATAAGTTACTACAAATCTAAGACCAAAAAATGCAATAAAATAAGTAGTTTTCATATGATTTGTATGGAGCGATTTTTGTTTGTTATTACTCGACACATACATATGCAATTACAAAATTGATGTTGAAAATCCGCCTATTATATATTGCAATGCCTCTATTTTTCAAGCCATGACACAAGATTTTAATGTAGTATGCGTATAGGGCGATTCGTTTCTTTTTTTTATACGAAACGGTGAAACTTACTATGGGATTTTTCTATAGGCAGATTTTGGAAGGCTTTTATCTTCTAGTTATAGTGCAATTTTTATTTTCAATTTTCTATGAGACAAGTAAAATTTATCTGAAAACAGTTTGAGATAGTTATAAATTCAAATTGTAAAAATTTTAATTGATAATTTTTAGTTTTTGTAAAACTACTTTTTTTCTAAACAGTTTCTTTTCGTTTTTTGTTTTGTTTATAAGAAATCGTTTGCCGATTTTGTACGAACCATTTAAACGAGCATTTGATTTTTTTAGTGTAATGATTTGTCTTCTTTTTGCTTTGACGTAGGGTGATACTTTTTTTTTTATTTCGTGTTGATGAAATTTTTGGTTTATTTTGAGGATTGGGGTGAAAGCATATGTATGTAAATAGCGAATTTTCAAATTAAGATAAGTATAATCAAATTTATATATTTACATATATGTATATATATAGTTTGTGTATTATTTTAATTAAAATTTATTTATTATATACCGTTTTTTTGTACATACAATTTTTACTTTTATTCGTGAAGAAATCGATTTCGTTAATTTTTAATTAGATATTTTCCCGATCTAAACCACGGGTTACAAGATTATCTGACGGCGAATCATCGATATGCCACATTTATTATATATACTATTATTATACTATAATACCACGGTCCACGGCTCTCCATGATTACGCTTGACATGCTTAAAAACTTTCCCATAAGCACCTTCCGCAATTAAGTACAATATATTTTTATATCTGGAAATTTGGAACGACATAAGGGCTGTATTCTGGTATTTAAATATTTTTAGTGTGAAATTCCCGCTAGTAGTATTTTTAAATTCCAATTTTTCAATTAACTTAAACTAAAACCAAAAAACAGTTAAAACAAGATATGCAGTTGCATTCAATATATTGTCAAACAATAATATTACAAGAAACATAAGTTAACAATTAATAAAATCTGTAAGAACGTCAATCGGTACCAGTTATACATATGTATATACTCGTAATGTACAAAATAGATAGTAAGTTTTAATTAAGATAATACATAAATTATGCGCTTAATATTTGTATGTATGTACTTAACTTAAATTATCCCCATTTCCGACATTTACATACTTTCACTGCAATCTTCAAAACAATAAGAAACTGAAAAATTCATCAACTCGAAATAAAAAAAAATTATCACCCTGTGTCACAACAAAAAAAACAAATCATTACATAAAAAAATCAAATCCCCGTTTAAATGGTTCGTACCAAATCGGCACACGATTGGTTATAAACAAAACAAAAAACGAAAACAAACTGTTCAGAAAAAAAGTAGTTTTACAAAAACTAAAAATTATCAATTAAAACTATATTTATTTGAATTTATAACTATCTCAAGCTCTTCTCAGATAAATTTTACTTATCTCATAGAAAATTGAAAATAAAAATTGCACTATAACTAGAAGATAAAAGCCTTCCAAAATCTGCCTATAGAAAAATCCCATAGTAAGTTTCACCGTTTCATATAAAAAAAGAAACGAATCGCCCTATACGCATACTAATGATTTGATTTTTTTTTCCTTGTGTCAAGGCCAAAACCGTCATAAGATACAAGCCAAATTGAGTATTTCGTACGCAGATACTAGCTTAATTTCACCTCCTATTTCTTTTAGTGTTAGTGAAAATTATGAAAAAACAAAAGAATATATAATAGAAAAAAAATGAGAAAATATATATTGTTTTATTTAAAATATATATGCAGGGTGCCAATTACTGGCGTTATAATAACAATGCAGATACAGAATTAAATTCTAAGAAATAGTTTAAGTAACTTTTAAATTCGTTACCGTTAAGCCAGATTAGATCGAAAATTATTTTCACGATAAGTAAATTTAAATCTGAGTAGAACAGTGAAAATTAAAATCAATTATGTCAAATCAAAGGTTATAAGGATAAAACATTAGTGTAATGCTCTATTTTAATTATAAGGGCTTAACGGTAACGAATTTGATTGTTTCTTGAAATAAATTTTTTCTTTCAATTTATTTTTGTACATGTTTGTTAATTATAATACCAGTAATTGGAAACACCCTGTGTAAATATTATAGAAACAAAATAAATAATAATATATTGCACCTGCACGTTAAAAAATTTAATTCCCAACAACAAATTTTAATTTTATATACATATAATTATTTTCTATTTCTCTTCTCTAAATATTTTGTTATTGTGCAGCAGATTTTTTGCGTTTGGTTTCTTCACTTGTTACTCAATATTGTAAATTTTATCTTACTCTTTTTTCTATGCACAAAATGATACAAAATAGATTTTTTCCGTTTTTCGAGTTTATTTTATATCGTGTATATACACTGCTATAGGAAGGTAAACAAATCATAGTAATGTTAAATGAATTTGGCTTGTATCTTATGACGGTTTTGGTCAAGGCCTATAATATAGAGGCCTTGTATCAATACCAATATATAATAGGCCGACTTTTAACATCAATTTTGAAATTGCATATGTATGTGTCGAGTAATAACAAACAAAAATCGCTCCATACAAATCATATTAAAACTACTTTTTTTTTTGCATTTTTTGGTTTTAGATTTGTAATAACTTATAAATTAGGCCCAAAGGCACTTTTTCATGTACTTGAGTACAAAGAACAATATGTTTTCGTTCGTTTTAAGATGAAAAATTATTCAATTTTCACATTTTTCATTCATGAATTTCAACAGTTCTCAGTCAAGATTTTCATTTTTTTTTAGGGGAGAATATGAGAAATTAATAATTTTTGCTATTCGTGTCCCTTATTATTCATATTAAATTGCATCTGTTTCACATTCGAAATAAGCGAGCTAACAAAAATCGGTTGGTGTGAGTGACAGAGATAAATAGAATTTTTAGCGGCAGAAATTTAAATTTGAAAATGTAAAAAAAAAATTTTTTAGCGGTTTTAAATAAATACATTTAATTATTAAATTTGAAAAATTAATAATAAAAAAATATTTCTCTTCTTAAACTTAATTAATTCTTAGTACAATTAATTATAATCACAGGATTATTAGTTCACAGCCATTTGACGTCGAATTAAGTTGATTGTGATGTATGATGAGGAAGCTTTCTTTGTAACTCTGGCTTCAATCGCCTTTGTCTGGTCCGTTTCGACATCTCTGAGTTTTAAGATACCTATATTTTTTAATATAATTTAATATAAATATAAATAAAAAAATTGGTTGAGGTAAAGCAATTGCACATAAATTTGGTTCATCTCAACAGCGGAAAAATGATTGTCGAGATAAAAAGTTCAGAGATGTGTGTGGAAAATTATTGACATGTTGAGATTACGGTTAGTTTTAAAGGTGCCAAAATATCTAATTTGCCCGAATATTGAGATAAACCAAATTTACTAACTAAACATAACCTTAATTTTGTTAGTAACCAACTTATTGAATCATAACAAAATATTTACCTTTCAATAAATGATTGAACAAAATGAAATGAACTAACTATATACAAAAAATATTATTTACGTCCGAAATTTATATTTACACACAAAAAAAATATATTTATATACACTTAATTAATAACTATAATATTATATACATAAAATTAATTTAAATTAAAAATATCATGGAAAATACTCGAAAATAAAATATAAAATTTCACTACAAAAAAAGATAACCAACCGAAATGGCGTTTCTGACAGAAATAAAAACAATGCACCAACGCTGTATAGTGTTTAAATTTTGAAACCAAATTTCATCATTTCCCGATTTTTGCTACCGAAAACCGGAACAAATTTCGTAATTGATTCAAGTTTTCAGTTTTGTTATTGACGATTGGAGCATCACGAATTCCACGTAGCGGAATTTTCCTAAAATAAAACTATCTATCCATTGACGTTTATAATAAAAATAAAACTTGACGTTTAAAATAAAACTATCTATCTATTGCCGTTTAAAAACACACAGCCACCTAATTGACGATTGTAAAAGTAGGCAAAGCTCCTCTCGCGAAAAAAATGATTATTAAAAGGAACGATCCATTTGAAGTTTGTGTTGTTGTTTTTGTACTTCTACTATTTCATTTTGTATTATAAATACGAAATGAAATAGTAGAAGTAAGTTAGTTGGCTTTTAAACGTGATAGAGTTAGTAAGAGATAAAAAGTGAACGAGTTAGTTTTGCTTTAACCGTGATAGAACTATTAATAGTAATAAGGTAAGACCTAGACCTAGTAATAGTAAAAAGTGAAAAGTAGGTGTTAGTAAAGTGTAATAAAGTGTTAGTAAAGTGTGATAAAGTGTTATTAAAGTGTAATAAAGTAATTATTGTGTACATACTAAAGTAAATAAGTGAATGAAGTAAATTAGTGTTTTGTAAAATAAATCGGAAGTAAATAAATTAGTGTTGTCTAAAATTTAATGTCCTTGTTTTATTCGCAATCCCGTATTCGGATCTTGTTTGTCCAGACTGAAACGTAACAATACCTCCCACCGACCAACGAGGCCTATGATGCAATGAGTAAAATAATTAGATAGGTGGGTCTGGTTTAATTTAGGAAATCGGATTTTTTTTCCTATTTCTTTTGATTTCTTATGTTTTATTCTGGCATAATTAGGAATGAGTACTTCTAAGTAGACAATATATATTAAGTACATAATTAGTTTAGTAGCTACGTTTATTGATTAATATTTTACTAGAAATACTTACTTTTATTGATAAACGGATACTCATTTTTTATTATTATAATATTTATTTAATTTGAATTAAAAATATTAATTTGAATAAATTTTTTACTAGAGTAATATTTTTGCGTATCACAAATATAGATATGGAAAAATAAATAGAAAGGTAAATAGGAAAGAAACAATTTCTGTAAGAGTAAGAATTTCGGAAAAAATTTCTAAACTGCTATAAAAATGTAATTTTTCCCTTTTTTCCAATTGCTATGGAAAAACAGAATCAATCCAAAGGTGATATACTAGTCAGTGAACTGGTCATTCCATCCTCTACCGGAGGCTGATCTAATGAATTCTGGGGAAGGTTATTTATTGAATAAATGTATCAACGAAATTAAGGGCAGCGAAAACCCTTTTTGAAGGAACTGCAGAGCCATAAGATTTTCTGAGAGATCCAGAAGTCTCTATTGCACGAAAGATCAATATCAAAATAAGTCAGGCTATGTTGAATTAGATCAACAAATAAATGCACTGGCTCTGTGGCTAGCTTATATGCTAGTAAAAATAAAAAAGCTAACGTGAGTTAATTAATCAGTCAACTACAACAACAAATCACATACTAACACAGCAGATGCACAATACACATAAAGCACAAAACCATATGGAGAATGAAAATACAAACGAAAAGCAAAAATAAACTGAACCTAAGAATTACTCTACGAACGAAGAGGAATTGGCTAAAGAAACCGAGTATATAAGCGCCAGGTCCCAAAAAAGAACGCTAATACTCTTACACCACCCAATACAAATTCAAATAAAGCAGTAGAAAACCAAGAACAACCGAAAATTAGAAAGCAACCTGATCCACTTCCAATAGTTATTAAAGGAATAAAAAACGACGAAGGGGTTTTTGATATATTAGCAACATGGATTTCAGGAGATAGGTTTCAAACGAAGCTGCTAAATCGTGACTCAATAAAACTAAACGTTAATGGCGGAGATAAATATAGAGCAGTAACTAGAATGGTAGGTGAGGGTTCCTTTGTATGGCACACATAGGATTAGGAAGATCAAGAAACAAGACTTATTAATGTAATAGTTAAAAATCTGTATTATTGTAACTAAACTGGAAAGGGAAGCCACTCGCCGCTATTCTTATGGCAGCACGTTCGTTTCCAGGATAGAATGAAAATGTCATTTGTGTTTCCATCAAAATCTATAGTAAAAATAAATAACATGAAACAATTTTTATATTTTAAAATATTACTATGTAGTGTCAATAAAAAGAATAGTTTTAAATAAGTGAAATGTGATATATGGTTAACTATTTTAAACAGAAAAACCATTCGGTTTTTTTTAAATTCTATTTAATATAGTGAAATATGTACGTTTAACATGAAAAGTTTTGTTTACTCCGTTTCTATCGCACGACTTATAAATACTTTAAAAAAAATTCATGTTAGGTTTTTGATTACATAATAATTGCTTGTTTAGTATTAATTTTCTTTATACATGTAGTTTAGTGTTGTTCATCATTTGAAATAGCTTCAGAATATTTGAGTACATATAGCAGTGAAAATGGCAAATGTTGTTGAATTAAAAAAAAAATTAAATCTCTTAGGAGCGAAAACCACTGGAAACAAAAAAAAATTATTAAACAGGTGATTTTTATTCTGATATTACCTAATCATAAATCAAATTATAAACAAATACTTTCTAGATTAAACTTATGGCAAGGTCTTGACCTAAGTAGCAGCCGATGTTCAATAAAATTTGTACCTGCAGCCTGTCAGCATTCCATGATAAGGAGACGTATCGTATTGTATTGTAATTACTATACCTGCAATGACGTAGGTTGGTTTGATATTTGGTCTTGAACTGTTGTTGAATTTGTCAATAAAAAGTGTATCCTCTGGCTGTGCCATTTTTCGCGTTCCTTTGCACCAGTATTGAACCAGGTTTAAGCACTTTATTAACTCCTACAAATAAATCAAATCTTTCCGTTGCAAAAACTACCATTAATATGTGAAACAAATACAAACTAGGAACCATTTTGACGGATATTTTCCTAGCCGTAATTTTATAATCCAATTTTGCTTTAAAATATGTTAGTACGGAAACCATTGAAATTGTATGGCACAATTTTTTGAAAATTTGGTGTTGCATTGGTCTACTGGTTGTAACCATTTTTGTAAAGTCTTCTTTTCAAATAAAATTAAACGAAATAACAACTTTTTTTTAGTAACAGGAAATTAACTAATATTTTGTATATTTTTGTCCTGTGTTGTTAATTTAACTTTTAATATAATAAAAATGACTAAATGTATAAGACCCACCTAAATTAACCATAGATTTCAGTGTAAAATAGATACAGGAAATTTAAAGTTATCCTTTACAATGACATGTTCCAACCTGGTGTCTGGTAAGAGCAATAATATGATTTTGCATGCCCCATTACGAAAACTATAAATGTTTTACTTAATCTCGTTTGGTTGTACATATTTTCGAAAAACTCGAAACTCATAATTCTTGCATAATCGACCGCGTCAAATGTGTTGTACTCGTGAGGACTACCACTATCATAATCATAATCACGTGGGAAAGCAGAACGTGAACGATTAAACTCCAATATTTATATATATATATATATATATATATAAATATATATATATATATATATATATATATATATATATATATATATATATATATATATATATATATATATATATATATATATATATATATATATATATTAATTTTGGCATTCTACATTACATATTTAAAATATATAATTAGATAAATAGTTACTTTATAGTTATATTCTACTTTGTTTTCAGATGTATGGCAAACTTATACTAAAAAGCAAATAAGCGAATTTGAAAGTGAAATTAAAGCGGCTATTAACACAAATGTTAATAGAATACATAAATGTCATAGCCGCATGCGGATTAAAATACAAAAAATGAATGAATCCACAAGTTAATTATAGCACATATGAATCAACTGCGATGCGAGTAAATAAATCGAGCCACTACTGATCTTTGAGTTTAAAACTAAATAATTTCCAATCTGTATGCACCATATAATATTATATATATATATATATATATATATATAATATATATACATATAAAGGGTGATTTTTTTGAGGTTAGGATTTTCATGCATTAGTATTTGACAGATCCCGCGGGATTTCAGACAAGGTGTCAAAGAGAAATATGCTCAGTATGCTTTAACATTTCATAATGAATAGACTTACTAACGAGCAACGCTTGCAAATAATTGAATTATATTACAAAAATCAGTGTTCGGTTCGAAAAGTGTTTCGCGATTTACGTCCGATTTATGGTCTACATAATCGACCAAGTGAGCAAACAATTAATGCGATTGTGACCAAGTTTCGCACTCAGTTTACTTTATTGGACATTAAACCAACCACACGAATGCGTACAGTGCGTACAGAAGAGAATATTGCGTCTGTTTCTGAGAGTGTTGCTGAAGACCGTGAAATGTCGATTCGTCGCCGTTCGCAGCAATTGGGTTTGTGTTATTCGACGACATGGAAGATTTTACGCAAAGATCTTGGTGTAAAACCGTATAAAATACAGCTCCTGCAAGAACTGAAGCCGAACGATCTGCCACAACGTCGAATTTTCAGTGAATGGGCCCTAGAAAAGTTGGCAGAAAATCCGCTTTTTTATCGACAAATTTTGTTCAGCGATGAGGCTCATTTCTGGTTGAATGGCTACGTAAATAAGCAAAATTGCCGCATTTGGAGTGAAGAGCAACCAGAAGCCGTTCAAGAACTGCCCATGCATCCCGAAAAATGCACTGTTTGGTGTGGTTTGTACGCTGGTGGAATCATTGGACCGTATTTTTTCAAAGATGCTGTTGGACGCAACGTTACGGTGAATGGCGATCGCTATCGTTCGATGCTAACAAACTTTTTGTTGCCAAAAATGGAAGAACTGAACTTAGTTGACATGTGGTTTCAACAAGATGGCGCTACATGCCACACAGCTCGCGATTCTATGGCCATTTTGAGGGAAAACTTCGGAGAACAATTCATCTCAAGAAATGGCCCGGTAAGTTGGCCACCAAGATCATGCGATTTGACGCCTTTAGACTATTTTTTGTGGGGCTACGTCAAGTCTAAAGTCTACAGAAATAAGCCAGCAACTATTCCAGTTTTGGAAGACAACGTTTCCGAAGAAATTCGGGCTATTCCGGCCGAAATGCTCGAAAAAGTTGCCCAAAATTGGACTTTCCGAATGGACCACCTAAGACGCAGCCGTGGTCAACATTTAAATGAAATTATCTTCAAAAAGTAAATGTCATGGACCAATCTAACGTTTCAAATAAAGAACCGATGAGATTTTGCAAATTTTATGCGTTTTTTTTTAAAAAAAAGTTCTCAAGCTCTTAAAAAATCACCCGTTATAACAAAATTTTAAGAACGAAAGAAAGTACTTTTTGTAACAATTCCAAAACACTGAGAAATATCTATTGAAATGAGGTTTTCCATAGAAAAATTGATTCACATGGTGAATGGTCTTATCGTATTTTGCAAGAATACTAAAAATAACGGTGGTCCAGTTTTTTATATGTTGTAAAATATTAATTGTCAAATTCTTAAAAAAAACAAAATTAGTTTTTGAGAAAATTGAAAAAGAACAGTTTGGCGGGAAATTTAAAGAAGAAGAAATTCAACAAGATACTATTTTTATATTTTGTTATTAATTACTATTAAGTCTGTGTGCCAAACGAAATAAAAAGCGCATAAAAAGTTAAAAAAAATAAAATATATTCACCACAAAAATGTTAACTCTCTTTCAAATCGTTGTGGGGTTTGGACGTGGAATCGGTGAAGTAAGCGAAAAAATAAAAATAATCAAAAAGTGCAGTGATAGTAGTTTCTTTTTAATTATTTTATTTAAGTACATATTGAACATAGTGAAAAAATTAAAAGTGCAGTGTTAACTTTATTTTTTATTTATTTTATATACACTCCCGGCCAAAATTATTGGGTCGATGAGTTTTTTGTCAATTTAAATTAAGGTGGTACACCAATATCAGCATTGGTAAATCCACGCTCTATGGAGATTGGCCTCTATGGATTTTGACGACAATCTGGTGCATAACCAGGGAACATCAAATCCGGTTGGTCAAATGAGTAACGAGGAACCATTTTCATTCCATAGGCGCCCTAATCAGAAAAAATCACAAGATACGTTGAGGAATCGTAATACTCGAATCGTAATACTCGAACGAGTGAAGCAGAAATGGATAATCTCGATCCTTTCCAAAAGAGTCAGGTTCTACCGAGGTCTCCTACGAGAGCCTGTAGACTACGAAGATTAACAAAATAATACCTACAGAACTTGTGGAGTTACCGAAAAATGCTTTTCCAGAGGACAATAATTGTTCTAAAAAAGAAGAAATACTGTATCAGAAATTGCGTAAGGCCAATGCTGCATTGGTTGAATCTAATAATTTAAATAAGCAATTAAATGATACAATTGCTTGGATGCAGGAACATATAAGAATTCTTGAAAACGATGTTAAAGCCCTTAAAGAAAAGGAAAACGTTGATTCTCCTCCTACCCAAAAAGTAATGGAACAAGAATACCATACGGATGAAGAAGAATTAGCTCACGAAACTGAGTGGATTAGAGTCAAAAGCCAGAGAAAAAAAAGGAGAAGGAATGATACACCTACATCAACTAAAAGAGACAATTCCTAAAATAATCCAAAACAATCAAAAAAAAATTTCCTCCACCACCCCCAATAGTTATAGATGGAGTTAAAAACTATGATCTACTGTATGAGAAAATTAAAACAATAACTAAAACAGATAAGTTTAATACAAAATTGATGAGTGGAAACAACATCAAAATAAACTTAACAGAAACCTACAGAGCAATGACAAAAATGTTAAGCGAAGGGGGACATTGTTGGCATACGTTTGAAAACAAACAAATCAGACCAATTAGGGTAATGGCTAAAAATCTGCACTCTACATGTAAACCAGAAAAAATAATTGAGGACCTGAAAGGAAAAGGTTTTAATGCAACTGAAGCATCAATTAAGCTAAAACGGAGAAGTAAGAAGCCTCTGACCATGTATATGCTGACATTCAGCTCAGATGATGATATTGAAAAAATACATCAAATCAAGTACATCTTGGGATGCAAAGTCAATATTGAGCACCTAAGAAGATCTAGGCTTATACCACAAAGTAAAAAATGTCAAGCATATTGACATACTCAAAAATACTGTAACAAAGAACCCAGGTGTGTCAAATGTCCATGTAAACACCATACTAGAGATTGTGCCAAACCCCCAGATGTACAGCCTAGATGCGTACATTGTGGAGAAAACCATCCAGCTAACTACAGAGGATGCAGTGTTACTATTGAATTGCAAAACATCAACAATTAAAACATACATGCTAAAAATACAAATGTAATAAAGAAGCAAACTGTTGGAATAAACAGGCCTGAATCATTTAAAGGAGAGTTAAGGCGTAAAGCGTTGATAGCCTGTCAAGCAGAAGTGGGCAAAAAAACTTACGCTCAAGTAATGATGAGTAACGAAAATAAACAAAAAACTCCTCAAACAGACGACATAACTCAAACGCTTAAGCTGATATTAAGCAAACTTAATACTTTTGATCAGCGATTACAGAAACTAGAATACAGTGCTAAGGGAGCCATCCCTAAACAAAGCCATGTCTAACGACTTAAGAATTTTATGCTGGAATGCCAATGGACTCCAGCAACACCAACAGGAATTGCAAAAAGTTCTGGACGCAGAGAAAATCGATGTCTGTCTCATCTCTGAAACTCACTTCAATAGACAATCAATTATCAAATTTAGAAATTATAAAACATATCACACTATTCACCCGAGATATACTGCTAAGGGAGGTAGTGCTGTTATAATTAGAAATAGTATTAATCACTTCGAGGAATTAAAATATGAAACAGAACAAATACAAGCAACAGCTGTTAATATCAAGACCAAAAATAACTCTATTAGTGTTATTGGAATTTACTGGCCACCGACATACTCTCTAAAAGAAAAAGATTATCTTGAATTTTTCAGTAAACTAGGGAAAAGATTTGTAATTGGAGGAGATTTTAATTCAAAAAATATCCACTGGGGTTCTAGACTAACAACAACCAAAGAAAGAACTCCTCAATGCTATCAGAAAATACGGTTGTGAAGCCTTATCAAATGGTAAACCGACTTACTGGCCGACTGATCCAAATAAAATACCAGATCTGATTGATTTCTTTATAGGGAAAAATATATCTGTAAATTATATACATATAGATGAAACTCTTGACTTAAGCTCTGATCACTCACTGATCACCCCAATACTTTTGACATTAAGTGAAAGGATCATTCAAAAAGAAAGCTATCCCCCGTTTAGTAAATAAGCACACAAATTGGGAATACTTTAGACTGTCTTTGGAAAGAAAAATTAGCTTAATGGTTCCGCTAAGGAGTGAGGAGCAATTAGAAAAAGAAGTTCACAAGCTCATATGTGACATACAGCAGTCAGCTTGGGAAAACACTCCTGAAGTTAAAAAGAAAATTAAGGGAAACAACTACCCTAGAGAAATTAGAGAGCTCTTGGCAGAAAAAAAAGGGCAAGGAGAATATGGCAACAAACTAGAGCCCCTCAAGATAAAACTAAGCTAAACTATCTGACTCAGCTACTTAAAAGGGAAATCAAAGATTTGAAAGACGAATCTATCAGTAACTACCTCAGAAAATTATCTAATGATACTAGTACTGATTATTCTCTCTGGATAGTAACCAGAAGAATTAAAAGGTCAATAATGCAGATTCTTCCAATCAGAACAGAAGATAACAAATGGGCCAGAAATAACGAAGATAAAGTACGAAGTTTTGCTGAATACCTGGAAAAAACATTTGAACCACATGATGACCAACCATTGGAAGCCGAAATAATAACTGGAGAGGGTGAAGAAATCCTACGAGCAACACCAAAAGAAGTCATGTAGGAGATAAAAACAAATATGACCTTATCACAGCAGAAATTTTAAAAGAATTACCAAGGAAAGCATTATTAAAGCTCACCAATATTATAAATGCCGCCTTTCGATTGAAATATGTACACAGCCTTTGGAAAATTGCAGAAGTAATTATGATTGCTAAACCTGGGAAGCCACCACACAAAACTGGATCATACAGGCCAATATCACTATTACCAGTTATGTCTAAACTCTTTGAGAAGTTATTAGTAAAAAGGCTAAGGCCCTTTCCCAAACACCGACTTATTTGTTTTTGTCCGACTTATTTAAATAAGTCTGCTAGCGTGGTGACTTATTTGCTATCTCTGTCTTTCAAAAAAAACTTTCATTTTGATATTGAATCAATAAATTGCCTTCCAAGTGTTTTTCTGAACCATTCTGTGCGAGTGTACCGTTGAAATTATTTAGAAATATGGTGTTTTCGTTCTCGGATTCAATTATCTCCTTTTCGTTGAATGAAAATTCACATCCTGCATCAGATCCTTTCATTAGTTGGTTTATACAGTGGTCCTCTTTTAGTTCTTGAATCTGACTGTAATCACATATGATGATCTCTCTTCTGCTTTTACATTTGTCGATTACGCCATATACTTTATGCTGGTTGATCAGAATTTCATTGTATTCTAGGTGAATCTGTTTATTTTTTTTGATGGTAGACCTTATTTTTACATGATGGGGAATTTCATCCTCCGTTAGTTTTTGGTATGGATATCACGTACAGGATTATCGTATTCTTCATCTGCATGGTTGGTTCAGCGTGTTCTATCGCTTCTATTTCATTGAAATATGGTAGAGTTTCTATTTCACTCACTAGTCGGCTAATTTCTCCTTTATCCAATAGGTTAGAATTTATTATTCCTCCCTTAGCTAGTTGGGCTGCTCTTACTATTTCCTTCAGTTCTTCCTTTAGCAGCTGCAGGCGGTTAAACATAGTTTTATGAAATGTTTCGTTTTCATTACCAGCAAGGTGTAGCTGGATTTCGTTATAATGACGGAGTATTGGTTGGATCTTTTGGGTAATGGCTGTATTTATTTTAAACTGCTCCTTGTTATTCTCTACAATCCTCTATACTGTTGAGTATCGTGTCCCAATCAGTTGCGTTCGGTGAACCGGCAATCCACTTCCATGCTGAGCCAATCCAATTAATTGAGCGTTTGGTTTTCTGGTTGTGGTACTTTAGTTCTCCTAGCAGTTTATTGATCTCGTTAATCTGATAGTCTAACTATGGCTTAAAGATGTTAGATGGATAGTGTTCTTTATTTCTATTTGGATTCTGGACAGAATTTCTTCGTAGCAGCTAAGATCTATTTGGTGGATTATCTTGAAGTTTCCACCGATGATGTTTCCATTCCCTTCCTTCACCGAAATTTGTGGGGTGTCGTAATGATAGATGTTCAACGACTTGACAGTCGTCCCAAGGCACAAGCTGGAAAGAAATTAGCTTTTATTTATTGATGTTTTTGATATGCGTTTGATGAATTCTTTTTCCGGAATTAGTGATCACTGTGACTCTGTTGTCTTTTGCCACAGTCTCTTTTCTGAATTTTGGCTTGGATTTTCCCTGGATTTGTTTAATGGCCGTATATATTGTTTCTCCCACTTCGTACGTTTTCGGTTCACTCTTCTTAACGTTTTCCTTTTGCATTTTTAGTTTTTGACTATACTTTATCCTTTCTATGAGGTCTTCATTTATTTTTTCCTTGTAATCCAACAAGTTCTGGTAGTTAATACGTTGTATTCGTCCGAGAAAGATGTCACACGGTTTTTTCCCAATAACAGAATGTATTGTGTTATTATACCTATCGACTGCAACGGTGACCAGTTCTTCTATTGTAAGGTCCTTATATTCGGATTGGATGCATCTAAGGATTTCTAGAATTGTTGAATGAACCCTTTCTATTGTCCCATTTACCTCACTTTTATTGGTTGGGGTTAAGTACACTTTTATTCCGAGGGTTTTTATGTAATTGGTGATAATTGGGCTTATGAAACTAGGTTCATTGTCCATTACTAAAATTTTTGGTGCTGTGAAGTAGTGTAGCACCTTAATTATTTTTTCCCTCAAATGTAGAACAAATCGGTCCTTTATATGGAAGAATTTAGTGAATTTTGAAAATTTATCTACGCATGTTATAAATTTTTCGTCTTTAATATCAATGATATCCAAATGTAAAATCTCCGAAGGGTATGTTGGTATTGGAGTTTCTTGAAGTTTCGTCTTAATTGGATGCCGATCATACTTATTCTCGTTGCAAATTTCACAATTTTTTGTATACTTTTTAATTAGGCTTGACATCTGTGGGAAGTAGTACTTTTCCAAAATCTGTTCCTTGTTTTCTCTCCAATTTCGGTGAGCTCGTCGGTGTTCTTCTTCGATGATTTGGAAGATATTTTCCTCGTTATTTAGGTCTACCACGATTCTTCGTGTTAGTCGTACCTTGTAATTGGTGAAGTCCTGTTGGTAGACTTCTTGAAGTATCTGCATGTATTCTTCTGGGATTTTGATACCATTTAGAAGTGTTGGATGTAGTTTCTTTTCAGGATTTTCCGTAGTTCTTCCTTGTTCATCTCTGGTAAAGCTATGTAATGTCGATGGTAGTTACGATGAGGTTCCTCATAGATGTACATGTCGTTGCCTATTGTGAATATTAGTTGTATTTT
This sequence comes from Tipula unca, assembly GCA_951394425.1. NCBI lineage: Eukaryota > Metazoa > Arthropoda > Insecta > Diptera > Tipulidae > Tipula > Tipula unca. The sequence goes on from OX596381.1 coordinate 110,603,075, forward strand.
AAAAACGTTTATAGGTGATTCGCAATGTGTAATAAGTTCCATCCTCTTCTGCGCTGTGTATTGTCCCGCTAATGTTGACAGGTTGTTCGCTTCCACTTTCAACCTTGAAAGAGCATCTGCTACTTTGTTGGTGATGCGCGGTTTGTAGTCCAGCTCGTAATTGTACTCTTCGATGCGGGCTTTCCACCTTTTCAGTTTTTTGTTGTTGTTACGGTTACTCAGTGCAAAAGTTAACGGCTGATGATCTGTAACTATCTTGATCTTTTCTGCTCCGTATAGATAGTTTCGTAGACTATCCAGGGCCCACAAGATCGCCAACATCTCCTTCTCATACGTTACATAATTTTCCTCGGTGGTATTTAAAGATCTTGATATATAGGTAATAGGGCGATCCTTGCCAATTTCTCCTTGTGACAGTACTGCTCCGATGCTGGTATTTGACGCATCTGTTGTTAAAATGATGGCCGATTGAAATTCGGGAACTTGAGTAGGTCCGATGATGATAACACTTCCTTTAACTGTTTGAATGCCTTTAGTTCCTCATCCCCGAGTTCGATTTTGACGTTCTTTGATTTGCCGGCTCTTACTTGAGCATTCTCCCCCCGTGTTAGATTCGTAAGTGATTTTGCAATTTTTCCAAAATCCCTAATGAATCGTCGGTAATATGATGTCAACCCAAGAAATCCTTTAAGTTCTTTGAGATTTTCCGATGGTTTGAGTGACTTAATCGCTATCACTTTCCTTGGATCTGCTTTTATACCCGTGCTGGTTATAACATAACCCAAGAATTCCGTTTCTTCCTTGAGGAATTCTGTCTTATTTAGGTTAACTCGGAGGTTTGATTTCTGTTATCCAGATGTTGTTCTTTTGTGTTCCCACCAAAGACGATTATATCGTCAATGTAGACGTAACAGATCTTCCCAATGAATTCCTTGAGCCCGTCATCTATCATCCGTTGGAAGATAGCAGGTGCGTTCTTTAGCCCGAATGGTAGTCGCAAGAATTCATATTTACCGTACATCGTGGAAAACGCAGTTTTCGGGATGTCGCTTGCCTTCATTTTGATATTGTGGAAGCCAGACGTTAGATCGATAGTTGTATAGAATTTTGAATTTCCTAGGCTAGCAATGGTGTTGGTAATATCCGGTATTGGATACGTATCGGATATGGTTATGGCGTTTAACTTTTTGTAGTCAATGACCATTCGGTATTTTTTATTGGTGAATTATATGGACTCTTTGAGGGTCTGATAATTCTGTCCTTCAAGAGTTTTGCTATTTGATCATCCACTTCGGTTTTCATATGTACAGGGTATGGGTAGGTTTTCGAATAAACTGGTTCTTCAGTTGTTGTTCTTATTTCCGCCGTAACATTTGTATTGATAAATTCTTCATCACTAATTGGCCCAAATAGCGGTAGAAATTCATTAATACAACCTCTCAATTTTGTTTTTGTTTGGTTGTCCAAGTGATTGTATCTAATTTCGATGTTGTTTACTTGTGTAGCGAGTTTTTCTTTTAGAAAGATGTTGATGCCAGGTGAGATGGTTAACATGTTTTGTTTTCTGTCTATTACTGCCTCAACCTTTTTTAGAGTATCATCCCCGATGATACCGTCGAACGAAGTTAACCCGGGTAGAATGAAAAAGTCGATTAAAATGTCGTTACCAAATTTCTTGAAGATCGGTGCGGTTATTTTATGGTTTATTTTAATGTCGCCTCCAGCTGATTTGACTGTGAACGATTTATTTACGGGCTTAGCGTCTCTCGCGAGTTCTTTTCTTATAAAATTCTTGTTTGCACCCGTGTCTATTAAGAATTTTAAAATTTTATTATTGTGACATTTATACTCTAGGTAAGGTAGGCTAGAGAGGCCTCCTCTATAAAATTTTTCTCTTCGTTTTCCTCTGGTTCTTCATTGTCTTCATAATTTTGAATATAATCTTCTTATGATTTTACCTTCTCTTCTTCTGGTTCTAGTTGTTCTAAGTGGAATACTCTTTGTTGTTTCCTGGTTCTCATGTTGGCATCCGAGTTTTGTTCTCTCTTATAGGTGGGTCGATTCATGTAATCAATTTTCATTGTTCGCATTGACTCGTCCACATCCATTGGTGTAGGTGGCTTTGGATATACTGGCTTTTGTGGTGGCATTTTCATTTCCTGTTGTTGTGATATCCCATATCCCAAGTTTTTTTGTTGTAAAGATAATCTCGGAAGCGGTTTTGGTGGTGCCTGATTGAACTTATTCCGTGAAGGGATTTGGTTGGTCGGAACTGTTATTATGTTGTTGAAATTTCTTTTGTGAATTTCTAGGTTTCGGAAGTTGACATTCTGTAATTCCAGGCAAGATGAATACGCTTCTGGTAGAGTAGTGGGCCTTTGAATCATGAGCATCCTGGAAACCTCTGATGATAGTCCTCTGACGAACACATCTAGAGCGCGATTTCTATACATCTTCGTTAGTATTCTCATTGTGTCCTGGTTATAATTCTCTGTTTTCACCTTGTTTATTATTAGCGATAGATGGTGCTTGACACTTGCATAGAATTCATCTATGCTTCGGTTTTCCTGCGTCAGTTTGCTGAGCTGATATTCTAGCGTGCGCTGGTCCCGCTTGTCTGCATAATGGAGTGACAGACAGCTTTTTATCTCGCTCCAGTTTCCGTTGAAAATGTTATAAGATACGAGTGCTGCGTCTGCGGTTCCTCTGATCTTTTGGCGGATACTGTTAAGAATTGCTCGATATATCGGTTTTTCTTTGACTATTTCATAGTCTTGTAGAATGATTTCGACACTACTTATCCATGATACGTAGTTTAAAGGATTCCCATCGAATACCTGTAATTCTTTGACACAATCAGGAAGTTTGCTAATTTCCCTTAATCATCTTCGTTTCTTGGCCCTCTTGGCAGTAGTGTCAATGATGTGCGTTTGATGGTGTGCTTCTAAGTTTAGGTTAGGTAAGGGTGGCTGTCCTAAAGGACTAGCATAGACACAAAATCGGTCCGTAGCTGTACCACATTCGAGTTTCCTCCTCTTCACTCGCTAAACCATCCTGAGCTTACCAAGAAGCGTTTAAAGTCCCGGATCCCGATTTTACTAAGATCCGAAGTAGGTATGGGTGCACTTTGTCCAGACAGACAGGTGGCTCCCCCAGTGAATATAATTTGTACCTGTGTTGAAATTTGGAACTAAAAAGCTTAATGGTGCATTTCTCGACTAAGCTTATAGTATACATTTGGGGGGAATACGCTTAATTGTGCGTGTCTCGGTTAAAGCTTTTATGTTCTGTTTTAAGGGGAAATGTGTCTCTGCTAAATAGTTGTGCTTTTTTAGAACTAAATTTTTATTTAGTGTGTTAATTTCTACTAACTAACTGCAACACCATCTGTTTTTTATTAGTTAAGTAATATGCGCGCGCGCGTTATGTCGACATTTTGTGAAATTAAATTGTGTGATGTCACAGTTAGATTTCTTTTATAATAAAAATGCATCGTTCATGGCGAGATTCGAACTCGAGACCGTAGCGTAGAAAGAAATTGCTTTAACCGATGGACTATGAGCGAAGTTGTAGATATTGACAAGTTTATGTTTTATATAAAAATAAGTGTACATACATATGTATGTGTTTCTTATAAATAGAAATAAATTGAGATGATGTCTGTATCAGACTACAACCTTGATTTTATTAATGAAATTTCACGATAGTAAAGGTTTAAAATAAAAAAAAAATAAAAAGTGAAATTTAACACCATAGATAACAGAATATGACTTATTATTTTGTATGAACACGATCAAACATGAATTTTTGTTTCTGGAAAATATTAATGTATACATCATAACCACAACAACAAATCTGTTGAATGAAAATTGAAGTGATATAATATATAATATAGATATCGCCTACACAAAAAAAAATTTACAGGTTTTCGGCGTTGTATTGATACGATTGAAATTCTATAAGTAGGAAAGATAAAGAATTATTATTTTTTTTTTAATTGCGAGATGATGTCTGTCTATCTGACTACAACCTTGATTTTATTATTGAAATTTAACGATAGTAAAACGATTAAAAAACGATATCGTTTTGGAAATTACTTTAAACTGATATACATATGTATGTATGATGCATTGTACAAGTGTATATTTAGCACGAATAAAAATTTATCTGATAAAATAGTATGCGATTCAAACGTAATACGGTAATATGTTGAATTTAGTGGTATTAGGGAAAATTTCTATATAAAAAAAACGTATTATGTGCGATAAGAGGAAACCCGATGCTAAAAAAAATCTAAAAATCTGCAGGTGTGTTATTGTAAATCACATTTTTTTTTCGTCATAGTAAATATGACATTTATTGTTGTTGTTTTCGTGTATATGAATATCTCGGAATTTACAAGATGAATAAAAATTTAAAAAAAAAATAATTAAACATTATAAAAAAATTTAGAAATGAAAATAGAAAAAGATATTATAAAAAAAAAACATAATTCAATTGATCGATGTTATTACATCTAAACTCATTGTGTCTATTTAATATGATGATATATAAAAATACAATTAGAGTTTTTAACATACCTATGTTCCAATATGATCATTCATGATTAAAATAAAAATACGAAAAGCATACAAAACGACAGCGTTTTCACTATTCCCTATTGCTGTTTTCATATACATACATGGAAAGCAATGTAAGCATACACTCTTCAAAACTTATTCCAGAGAAAATATATGTGTTCGAGAAGTACGCATACATATCAATCATATCACTAATTCAATTGATTGAGGTCATTGCATCTAAACTCATTGCGTCTATGTTCTGACATGATCATTCATGATTAAAATAAAATACGGAAGGTATTCAAAACGACAGCGTTTTTTTACTGTTCCATATTGCTGTTTATAAATACATGTAAGGCAATGCATGGATGCATTGTAAGTGTATTTTTTTTTTAAAAGTTATCATGCGGCTATATAAACCGGTTGCAGCGTAGTGCATTTTTAGTTTGCAATTAGAAACCTGCAGTGACTAGTCGCAAGATATTAATTTGAATATATTTTACTTGAAAAGCAAATAAATTTCGTAATAAAAGATAAAAAAAAAAGATATAATTAAAACTGTGGTTTAATAATTAATTGTTGTTAGTGAATTGTTAGACAAAAAAAAAAAAAAAAAAAAAAACCTACTTAAAAAAGAAAAAATGTCTCGTGTTATAATCACTAAAGATATTCAATCTAAAGTTCATCGTTTTAATTTAAGTGGTCGGAAACTAGATTTTAAAATTAAAACAGTACCTGATAGTGAAGATCCTATTGAATGGATTAAAGGAGCTATAGAAGAAATTGTACATCATGTTGTTCAAGGAGTAGAGCTTAGTGACAAAGTAGGCATAACATTTTGTGGAGAGAGTTTTAAAGAGCATGGACCAGGTTGGCTTCCGTTTACCGATGCTGGTCAACTTAAGATGAATGATGTATGGGAAATGATCTCTAAAATTTTTCAAAGTAATTCGAAAGGTAAGTACCTTTTTTATTAAAAATACAAAAAAAAAATGAATAAAAATTAGTTAATTAAAAAAAATATTTTAAATTAACATTTTTAAAGAAATTGCGCACACACAATTGATTTTATTTTAATTATATTGATTAAAAATATTTGTCGAGAGACAAAACGAATACAAATTATATAAAATAAAATTTATATAAAAAAATAAAAAATAAAAAAAATTACTAAATAAAAACAAATTTAAAATAAATAAATTAAAAAAAAATAAATTAGTTTAAAAATATTTAAATTTAAAATTTGTAAATGAAAAAGACATGTAAAAAAAATTTTACAAAAAAAATTTAATAAAAAAAATTTTAAAACAAAAAAAATAATAAAATTTTTTTTTAGAAATACAAAAAAAAAAAAAAAATTCAAAAAAATTTATAAAAAAATTAAAAAAAAATTTTTTCACAATACAAAAAAAAAAAATAAATAAAATATTTATAAATTTTTTTTTTGTAAATTATTTTTTTACATGTCTTTTTCATTTACAAAATTTTTAAATTTAAATATTTTTAAACTAAATTATTTTTTTAAATTAATTTATTTTAAATTTGTTTTTATTTAGTAATTTTTTATTTTTTTTATTTTTTTATATAAATTTTATTTTTATATAATTTGTATTCGTTTTGTCTCGACAAATATTTTTAATCAATATAATTAAAATAAAATCAATTGTGTGTGCGCAATCTCTTTATTTCTAAATTAATTTTTATTAACTTAAATTTGCAAAATGTTAATTTAAAATATTTTTTTTTTAAATAATAAATTGTTAATTTACTTTTTTTTATTTTTAGGCTTAAGCACAGACTCATTTTGTCTCTCTACTACGACAGTCCGTCTACCGATAGGTTCAGGAAGACAAAATAAATATAATTCATTCGATGAAGAATGCGCAATGCGAAAAGGAATTGTGTCAATAAACAATAAAGACAATCTCTGCCTTCCTCGAGCCTTGGTGGTATCAATAGCTGCAGCCTTTAAAGATGTAAATTATAAAAAAATAATAAAAGATACAGGAAAAATGCAAACCAAGCGTACGGAGGAGCTGTTAACCTTATCAGGTGTTGTTATTCCTGCAGAAGGATCAGGTATTACAGAACTAGTTTTATTTCAAAAATATTTAGTAGATTTTAAAATAACTGTGTATCAGCATAGTAATAATAATAAGGGGAGGGATATCATGTTTGAAGGTCAAAACGAGCACTCAAAATATAATTTAAACCTTTTATATAATAATGGTCACTATTGCGTAATAACGTCTCTCACGGCGGCTTTTTGCTGTAGTTATTATTGCGAAACTTGTCATCAACCGTATAATACTAAAAATAGACATAGATGTGGTGGAACTTGCCCTTGTTGTCAACAAGCTCCAGCATGCGATAAATACACTGTAAATATTAACTGTACTAATTGCAATCGAGACTTCAGAGGTCAAGCATGTTACGAAAAACATTTAACTACTGGATCTCTTAATCGCAGAAAAAATGTTTGTAGTCAAGTAAGAAAATGTGGCGAATGTTTAAAAACATATAACTGTGCTAATAATATCCATATATGTGGTGAAATTTTTTGCAAGATATGTCATAGAAATATGCCACAAGGCCACTTCTGTTTTATCAGACCTGATACACGTGAACCACCAAAGAAAGGTGTTCTATTTCTGTTCTATGATTTAGAAACTCGTCAAGAGACAGTTATAGACGAAATAATTGTGGAAGGTGGTATAACAGATGTAAAACTTCATGAACCAAATCTATGTGTTTTCCAACAAAGATGTGATCAATGTATCGATAAGGATCAGAAGATATGTGATCAGTGTGGTATAAGAGAACATGTGCTCAATATTAATCCAATTGAAAGGTTTATTGAATTTATTCTCAATCAGAGAAAAATATTTTCAAAAGTAACGGTTATTGCACATAATGGACAAGCATTTGACCATCAATTTTTGTTGAAAAATATATTACATAAAACAAATTTAAAGCCTGATTTGATAATGCGGGGATCCAAAATAATTTTAATGAAATTAGAAAATGTTAAATTTATTGATAGTCTCAACTACTTTCCGATGAGCCTTTCGAAACTACCGAAAGCATTTGATTTATCGGAAACTTTTAGAAAAGGTTATTTTCCTCATTTGTTTAATACTAGTGAGAATGCAAATTATATAGGGCCTTTACCTGGAAAGATGTATTACAGTCCCGATACTATGAAAGTAGATGATCGTGAAGCTTTTATTAAATGGCATGATGAAAACCAACATGAACAATTTGATTTAAAACGCGATCTTGTAGAATATTGCATTAGTGATGTAAGAATTCTAACAGAAGCATGTATTACGTTTAGAAAAATTATGCTAGATCAGTGTAATGTATGCCCATTTACTGAAGCTGTTACAATTGCTTCTGCATGTAACTTGGTGTTTCGGAGAAATTATTTAAAAGATTCCACAATCGGAATAATACCGAAAAACGGATATCGAAATATCGATAATCAATCAAATTTGGCTATTCAATGGTTATTATTTGAGGAAAAAACCCGCGGAATCGAAATAGTTCATAGTGGTAAGCAAAAGGAAGCAGTTTTACATGGAGTTAAGGTTGACGGGTATTGCACACTTACAAATCAAGTTTTTGAGTTTCATGGTTGTTATTATCATGGACATCCAGAATGTCTAAAATATAATCGAAACGAGCCTTTACATGATAATCCAAATGATAACCTGAATCAACGTTATGAAAATACGGTGGCAAAAACAAAACGCTTACGTTCATTTGGTCATGAAGTAGTTGAAATGTGGGAATGTGATTTTTATAAAGAAGTAAAAAACAACAAAGCAATAAATGAATTAAAATCCACCAGTATGTATGATGCACCTCTAAATCCTCGAGATGCCTTTTACGGAGGAAGAACAGGTAATACGGGAACGTATTATAAATGTAAACCTGGAGAGAAAATTAAATATATTGATGTTTGTTCGCTTTACCCTTGGGTATGCAAGAATGGTAAATTTCCTGTGGGTCATCCAGAAGTCTACTTGGGAAACGAAAAATGTTCTAAACTAAATTTAAACAGTATGGAAGGGTTAATAAAATGTAAAATTTTACCACCACAAGAGCTGTATCATCCTGTTCTCCCTATTAAACAAAACAACAAATTAATGTTTACCTTATGTTATAGTTGTATTAAAGAGAAAAATCAGAATGAATGCATTCATACTGATAATGAAAGAGCATTAACTGGAGTGTGGGTACTAGATGAAATAAGAAAAGCTATCGAAAAAGGTTATAAAATATTAAAAACTTATGAGATATGGAGTTACAAAGTGGAACAGTATGATAAACTAACTCATACGGGTGGGTTGTTCACCAGTATGATGAACAAATTTTTGAAAATGAAACAACAAGCTTCCGGTTGGCCTGGGGACTGTTCTACTAACGAAGAAAAGGAAAAATACATTGAACATTTTTTAAATAATGAGGGTATTCAATTAGAATTTGCTGAAATTATTAATAATCCAGGGTTGAGATCTATGGCTAAATTAATATTAAATTCATTTTGGGGCAAATTTGGCCAGAGAGAAAATCAGTCGAAAACGTCAATCATAAATCAACCTGCTGAATTATATAGTTTACTCACCAGCCCATCTCTTAATGTCTTATACATACTACCTATCAATGAAACAACTCTGGTAGTCAGTTGGGAATATAAAGAAGAAGCTGCTGATTCTCTTGCTACAGTAAATGTTTGCATTGCTGCATATACTACGGCACAGGCCCGCCTTAAACTATACAATTATTTGGAGTGTATCGGAAACAGAGTGCTTTACTACGATACTGATTCAGTGATTTATGTTAGTAAAGATGGAGAATATGATCCTCCAACAGGAGATTTAATTGGAGACATGACAGATGAGCTAGAATCTTATGGCAATGGAAGCTATATCACTGAATTTGTTTCTGGCGGACCCAAAAACTATGCGTTAAAAATTTATAGTACAAACAAAAATAAATTGGAGACGTTGTGTAAGGTGAAAGGTATTTGTTTGAACTATGAAGCGTCAAAGCTAGTTGGTTTTGAATCAATAAAAGATATGATTCTAAATTTTGATAACAACAATGATCACATTCCTATTATTTCTACTAACGTTCGACGTACGGAACAGTTCGATGTAGTTACCAGGTCTGAAGTTAAAAAATACAAACCCAACTCTGAGAAACGGAAGTTTTTAGAAAACCACGATTCAGTACCGTACGGTTATAAAATTGCGAAAATCGTGTGACCTAAATCCTATTTTTATTTTTAATAAACGTAATAATAAATTATAAGTTGTAGGATAAAAATAAAAACATATTATTTTAAATTAGTATATAAAACTTGTAAAAAATTATGAAATAAAAATATATTGTAAAACTAAAAAAAAATTGAAAAAAAAAAAAAATTGTTTTTTATTTAAAAAATTAATTTGTCACTAATAATAAACATGTTTCATTAAACTAAATTTTTTTTTTTTTTTGTGCATAATGAAATATTAATTGTTTATAAGGTATATTTTCTCTCAAATCAACTATAGTCGACATCGAAAAAAAAAAATATGATACAAATTCGAAAACTTTTCTAGTTGTAAATTCATCATAGATAAAAAAATTCTTGTTTTAACATGATCGTATAATATATAAAAATTTAAAAAAAAAAATCCGCAATAATAAAATGAAAATAATTTCAAGCGATCAACTTAACAGTACGATCAAACTCCGTCCGAACTGTACCATCCAACGTCCGCGGACATCGAACGTCCGACGTCCGAGGTCCGACGTCCGACATCCGACGTCCGACTCCGACGTCCGATCGGAATTTGATCGTACTGTTAAGTTGGTCGCTTGAAATTATTTTATATAAAAAAAAAATTGATATAAACGTCTATGATTAAGATAAAAATTGATGTAAACGTCTTTAATTTATATAAAAATTGATGTAAACGTCTATGATTTAATAAAAAATTGATGTAAACGTCTATGATTTATAATGCAAAATGCGGTGGGTATCGTAACTGCGCGGAGCGCAGGTACGGAACCCATAATCATGTGAGGTGTCCCCTTCGGGGAAACCCGAAGCGCAGGTACGGAACCCAGGTACGGAACCCGGAGCGCAGGTACGGAACCCATAATCATGTGAGGTGTCCCCTTCGGGGACACCGCACATGACCGCATTTTTGCATTATAAATCATAAACGTTTACATCAATTTTTTATTAAATCATAGACGTTTACATCAATTTTTATATAAATTAAAGACGTTTACATCAATTTTTATCTTAATCATAGACGTTTATATCAATTTTTTTTTTATATAAAATAATTTCAAGCGACCAACTTAACAGTACGATCAAATTCCATCGTACGAACTGCACCGTCCAACGTCCGACGTCGGACGTCCGACGTCCGATCGGACGTCGGAGTCGGACGTCGGATGTCGGACGTCGGACCTCGGACGTCGGACGTTCGATGTCCGCGGACGTTGGATGGTACAGTTCGGACGGAGTTTGATCGTACTGTTAAGTTGATCGCTTGAAATTATTTTCATTTTATTATTGCGGATTTTTTTTTTTAAATTTTTATATATTATACGATCATGTTAAAACAAGAATTTTTTTATCTATGATGAATTTACAACTAGAAAAGTTTTCGAATTTGTATCATATTTTTTTTTTTCGATGTCGACTATAGTTGATTTGAGAGAAAATATACCTTATAAACAATTAATATTTCATTATGCACAGAAAAAAAAAAAAATTTAGTTTAATGAAACATGTTTATTGTTAGTGACAAATTAATTTTACAATTTTTTTTTTTTTTTTTTTTTTCATTTTTTTTTTAGTTTTACAATATATTTTTATTTCATAATTTTTTACAAGTTTTATATACTAATTTAAAATAATATGTTTTTATTTTTATCCTACAACTTATAATTTATTATTACGTTTATTAAAAATAAAAATAGGATTTAGGTCACACGATTTTCGCAATTTTATAACCGTACGGTACTGAATCGTGGTTTTCTAAAAACTTCCGTTTCTCAGAGTTGGGTTTGTATTTTTTAACTTCAGACCTGGTAACTACATCGAACTGTTCCGTACGTCGAACGTTAGTAGAAATAATAGGAATGTGATCATTGTTGTTATCAAAATTTAGAATCATATCTTTTATTGATTCAAAACCAACTAGCTTTGACGCTTCATAGTTCAAACAAATACCTTTCACCTTACACAACGTCTCCAATTTATTTTTGTTTGTACTATAAATTTTTAACGCATAGAGTTTGGGTCCGCCAGAAACAAATTCAGTGATATAGCTTCCATTGCCATAAGATTCTAGCTCATCTGTCATGTCTCCAATTAAATCTCCTGTTGGAGGATCATATTCTCCATCTTTACTAACATAAATCACTGAATCAGTATCGTAGTAAAGCACTCTGTTTCCGATACACTCCAAATAATTGTATAGTTTAAGGCGGGCCTGTGCCGTAGTATATGCAGCAATGCAAACATTTACTGTAGCAAGAGAATCAGCAGCTTCTTCTTTATATTCCCAACTGACTACCAGAGTTGTTTCATTGATAGGTAGTATGTATAAGACATTAAGAGATGGGCTGGTGAGTAAACTATATAATTCAGCAGGTTGATTTATGATTGACGTTTTCGACTGATTTTCTCTCTGGCCAAATTTGCCCCAAAATGAATTTAATATTAATTTAGCCATAGATCTCAACCCTGGATTATTAATAATTTCAGCAAATTCTAATTGAATACCCTCATTATTTAAAAAATGTTCAATGTATTTTTCCTTTTCTTCGTTAGTAGAACAGTCCCCAGGCCAACCGGAAGCTTGTTGTTTCATTTTCAAAAATTTGTTCATCATACTGGTGAACAACCCACCCGTATGAGTTAGTTTATCATACTGTTCCACTTTGTAACTCCATATCTCATAAGTTTTTAATATTTTATAACCTTTTTCGATAGCTTTTCTTATTTCATCTAGTACCCACACCCCAGTTAATGCTCTTTCATTATCAGTATGAATGCATTCATTCTGATTTTTCTCTTTACTACAACTATAACATAAGGTAAACATTAATTTGTTGTTTTGTTTAATAGGGAGAACAGGATGATACAGCTCTTGTGGTGGTAAAATTTTACATTTTATTAACCCTTCCATACTGTTTAAATTTAGTTTAGAACATTTTTCGTTTCCCAAGTAGACTTCTGGATGACCCACAGGAAATTTACCATTCTTGCATACCCAAGGGTAAAGCGAACAAACATCAATATATTTAATTTTCTCTCCAGGTTTACATTTATAATACGTTCCCGTATTACCTGTTCTTCCTCCGTAAAAGGCATCTCGAGGATTTAGAGGTGCATCATACATACTGGTGGATTTTAATTCATTTATTGCTTTGTTGTTTTTTACTTCTTTATAAAAATCACATTCCTACATTTCAACTACTTCATGACCAAATGAACGTAAGCGTTTTGTTTTTGCCACCGTATTTTCATAACGTTGATTCAGGTTATCATTTGGATTATCATGTAAAGGCTCGTTTCGATTATATTTTAGACATTCTGGATGTCCATGATAATAACAACCATGAAACTCAAAAACTTGATTTGTAAGTGTGCAATACCCGTCAACCTTAACTCCATGTAAAACTGCTTCCTTTTGCTTACCACTATGAACTATTTCGATTCCGCGGGTTTTTTCCTCAAATAATAACCATTGAATAGCCAAATTTGATTGATTATCGATATTTCGATATCCGTTTTTCGGTATTATTCCGATTGTGGAATCTTTTAAATAATTTCTCCGAAACACCAAGTTACATGCAGAAGCAATTGTAACAGCTTCAGTAAATGGGCATACATTACACTGATCTAGCATAATTTTTCTAAACGTAATACATGCTTCTGTTAGAATTCTTACATCACTAATGCAATATTCTACAAGATCGCGTTTTAAATCAAATTGTTCATGTTGGTTTTCATCATGCCATTTAATAAAAGCTTCACGATCATCTACTTTCATAGTATCGGGACTGTAATACATCTTTCCAGGTAAAGGCCCTATATAATTTGCATTCTCACTAGTATTAAACAAATGAGGAAAATAACCTTTTCTAAAAGTTTCCGATAAATCAAATGCTTTCGGTAGTTTCGAAAGGCTCATCGGAAAGTAGTTGAGACTATCAATAAATTTAACATTTTCTAATTTCATTAAAATTATTTTGGATCCCCGCATTATCAAATCAGGCTTTAAATTTGTTTTATGTAATATATTTTTCAACAAAAATTGATGGTCAAATGCTTGTCCATTATGTGCAATAACCGTTACTTTTGAAAATATTTTTCTCTGATTGAGAATAAATTCAATAAACCTTTCAATTGGATTAATATTGAGCACATGTTCTCTTATACCACACTGATCACATATCTTCTGATCCTTATCGATACATTGATCACATCTTTGTTGGAAAACACATAGATTTGGTTCATGAAGTTTTACATCTGTTATACCACCTTCCACAATTATTTCGTCTATAACTGTCTCTTGACGAGTTTCTAAATCATAGAACAGAAATAGAACACCTTTCTTTGGTGGTTCACGTGTATCAGGTCTGATAAAACAGAAGTGGCCTTGTGGCATATTTCTATGACATATCTTGCAAAAAATTTCACCACATATATGGATATTATTAGCACAGTTATATGTTTTTAAACATTCGCCACATTTTCTTACTTGACTACAAACATTTTTTCTGCGATTAAGAGATCCAGTAGTTAAATGTTTTTCGTAACATTCTTGACCTCTGAAGTCTCGATTGCAATTAGTACAGTTAATATTTACAGTGTATTTATCGCATGCTGGAGCTTGTTGACAACAAGGGCAAGTTCCACCACATCTATGTCTATTTTTAGTATTATACGGTTGATGACAAGTTTCGCAATAATAACTACAGCAAAAAGCCGCCGTGAGAGACGTTATTACGCAATAGTGACCATTATTATATAAAAGGTTTAAATTATATTTTGAGTGCTCGTTTTGACCTTCAAACATGATATCCCTCCCCTTATTATTATTACTATGCTGATACACAGTTATTTTAAAATCTACTAAATATTTTTGAAATAAAACTAGTTCTGTAATACCTGATCCTTCTGCAGGAATAACAACACCTGATAAGGTTAACAGCTCCTCCGTACGCTTGGTTTGCATTTTTCCTGTATCTTTTATTATTTTTTTATAATTTACATCTTTAAAGGCTGCAGCTATTGATACCACCAAGGCTCGAGGAAGGCAGAGATTGTCTTTATTGTTTATTGACACAATTCCTTTTCGCATTGCGCATTCTTCATCGAATGAATTATATTTATTTTGTCTTCCTGAACCTATCGGTAGACGGACTGTCGTAGTAGAGAGACAAAATGAGTCTGTGCTTAAGCCTAAAAATAAAAAAAAGTAAATTAACAATTTATTATTTAAAAAAAAAATATTTTAAATTAACATTTTGCAAATTTAAGTTAATAAAAATTAATTTAGAAATAAAGAGATTGCGCACACACAATTGATTTTATTTTAATTATATTGATTAAAAATATTTGTCGAGACAAAACGAATACAAATTATATAAAAATAAAATTTATATAAAAAAATAAAAAAAATAAAAAATTACTAAATAAAAACAAATTTAAAATAAATTAATTTAAAAAAATAATTTAGTTTAAAAATATTTAAATTTAAAAATTTTGTAAATGAAAAAGACATGTAAAAAAATAATTTACAAAAAAAAAATTTATAAATATTTTATTTATTTTTTTTTTTTGTATTGTGAAAAAATTTTTTTTTAATTTTTTTATAAATTTTTTTGAATTTTTTTTTTTTTTTTGTATTTCTAAAAAAAAATTTTATTATTTTTTTTGTTTTAAAATTTTTTTTATTAAATTTTTTTTGTAAAATTTTTTTTTACATGTCTTTTTCATTTACAAATTTTAAATTTAAATATTTTTAAACTAATTTATTTTTTTTTAATTTATTTATTTTAAATTTGTTTTTATTTAGTAATTTTTTTTATTTTTTATTTTTTTATATAAATTTTATTTTATATAATTTGTATTCGTTTTGTCTCTCGACAAATATTTTTAATCAATATAATTAAAATAAAATCAATTGTGTGTGCGCAATTTCTTTAAAAATGTTAATTTAAAATATTTTTTTTAATTAACTAATTTTTATTCATTTTTTTTTTGTATTTTTAATAAAAAAGGTACTTACCTTTCGAATTACTTTGAAAAATTTTAGAGATCATTTCCCATACATCATTCATCTTAAGTTGACCAGCATCGGTAAACGGAAGCCAACCTGGTCCATGCTCTTTAAAACTCTCTCCACAAAATGTTATGCCTACTTTGTCACTAAGCTCTACTCCTTGAACAACATGATGTACAATTTCTTCTATAGCTCCTTTAATCCATTCAATAGGATCTTCACTATCAGGTACTGTTTTAATTTTAAAATCTAGTTTCCGACCACTTAAATTAAAACGATGAACTTTAGATTGAATATCTTTAGTGATTATAACACGAGACATTTTTTCTTTTTTAAGTAGGTTTTTTTTTTTTTTTTTTTTTTGTCTAACAATTCACTAACAACAATTAATTATTAAACCACAGTTTTAATTATATCTTTTTTTTTTATCTTTTATTACGAAATTTATTTGCTTTTCAAGTAAAATATATTCAAATTAATATCTTGCGACTAGTCACTGCAGGTTTCTAATTGCAAACTAAAAATGCACTACGCTGCAACCGGTTTATATAGCCGCATGATAACTTTAAAAAAAAAAATACACTTACAATGCATCCATGCATTGCCTTACATGTATTTATAAACAGCAATATGGAACAGTAAAAAAACGCTGTCGTTTTGAATACCTTCCGTATTTTATTTTAATCATGAATGATCATGTCAGAACATAGACGCAATGAGTTTAGATGCAATGACCTCAATCAATTGAATTAGTGATATGATTGATATGTATGCGTACTTCTCGAACACATATATTTTCTCTGGAATAAGTTTTGAAGAGTGTATGCTTACATTGCTTTCCATGTATGTATATGAAAACAGCAATAGGGAATAGTGAAAACGCTGTCGTTTTGTATGCTTTTCGTATTTTTATTTTAATCATGAATGATCATATTGGAACATAGGTATGTTAAAAACTCTAATTGTATTTTTATATATCATCATATTAAATAGACACAATGAGTTTAGATGTAATAACATCGATCAATTGAATTATGTTTTTTTTTTATAATATCTTTTTCTATTTTCATTTCTAAATTTTTTTATAATGTTTAATTATTTTTTTTTTAAATTTTTATTCATCTTGTAAATTCCGAGATATTCATATACACGAAAACAACAACAATAAATGTCATATTTACTATGACGAAAAAAAAATGTGATTTACAATAACACACCTGCAGATTTTTAGATTTTTTTTAGCATCGGGTTTCCTCTTATCGCACATAATACGTTTTTTTTTATATAGAAATTTTCCCTAATACCACTAAATTCAACATATTACCGTATTACGTTTGAATCGCATACTATTTTATCAGATAAATTTTTATTCGTGCTAAATATACACTTGTACAATGCATCATACATACATATGTATATCAGTTTAAAGTAATTTCCAAAACGATATCGTTTTTTAATCGTTTTACTATCGTTAAATTTCAATAATAAAATCAAGGTTGTAGTCAGATAGACAGACATCATCTCGCAATTAAAAAAAAAATAATAATTCTTTATCTTTCCTACTTATAGAATTTCAATCGTATCAATACAACGCCGAAAACCTGTAAATTTTTTTTTGTGTAGGCGATATCTATATTATATATTATATCACTTCAATTTTCATTCAACAGATTTGTTGTTGTGGTTATGATGTATACATTAATATTTTCCAGAAACAAAAATTCATGTTTGATCGTGTTCATACAAAATAATAAGTCATATTCTGTTATCTATGGTGTTAAATTTCACTTTTTATTTTTTTTTTATTTTAAACCTTTACTATCGTGAAATTTCATTAATAAAATCAAGGTTGTAGTCTGATACAGACATCATCTCAATTTATTTCTATTTATAAGAAACACATACATATGTATGTACACTTATTTTTATATAAAACATAAACTTGTCAATATCTACAACTTCGCTCATAGTCCATCGGTTAAAGCAATTTCTTTCTACGCTACGGTCTCGAGTTCGAATCTCGCCATGAACGATGCATTTTTATTATAAAAGAAATCTAACTGTGACATCACACAATTTAGTTTCACAAAATGTCGACATAACGCGCGCGCGCATATTACTTAACTAATAAAAAACAGATGGTGTTGCAGTTAGTTAGTAGAAATTAACACACTAAATAAAAATTTAGTTCTAAAAAAGCACAACTATTTAGCAGAGACACATTTCCCCTTAAAACAGAACATAAAAGCTTTAACCGAGACACGCACAATTAAGCGTGTTCCCCCTAAATGTATACTATAAGCTTAGTCGAGAAATCCACCATTAAGCTTTTTAGTTCCAAATTTCAACACAGGTACAAATTATATTCACTGGGGGAGCCACCTGTCTGCCTGGACAAAGTGCACCCATACCTACTATCCGAGAGGTCGTTAAAAGGGGAAGTTCCCATAAATTTTGTTCTGCTGTAAGCTAGACTAGGGCAGGTGCAGAGCAGATGGAGCACATTTTCCTCCTCCTCCTCATCACCACAGCTGCGGCAGAAATTGAGACAATGTCCCATTATAGCTCCCACGACCATACCAATATGTTGCCGTCGAAGCGATATCAGTTGGCCTGATCTGGACCGGTCAAGTCCAGGCCAGATCTGCCTGGTTGTTACACACGAACTGGCTTTAGACCATCTGACGTTCGTTTCTTTTATGGCTTCTTCCTGAAGCAGCAGTTTACATGAAGCAAGCGGTATCTTTATATCCCGCCTGCTTTGGGTTATTAGGCGTGCTGTACCCTTGCGGGCCAACTCATCTGCCATTTCATTTCCTGCGATATTGAAATGCCCTGGCACCCACGTCTTCCGCTTTTACCTCTTCTAACCTGGCAACCTTCCAGGTGGCCATTGGCAGATCCGGATTGCTGATTTTCAACATTTCCAAGATCTCCCTTGGATCACTAGGCTCAGCAGGGATCCAGGCTCGCGCCCTTGGCCTGCAGGGAATTTCTTCCCTAGTCACCACATCTAATTTGGCCCCCGGCCAGACTTCACCCAGGCTGCCGATCGCCTTTTTGTAGAGAGTCACCGAACTTTCATCGGCACAGGCAGTCAGTTTGACGTGATTCCGGTGCCATCCTCCGTCTCGGCAAGACGGAGCAGGTCCTGGGTTCTCCCTCATAATTTTTAGGAAGATGGCGGCTAAGCCTTGTTTATCTTCCTCCAGTTAAGGGCCGTAATGCTCCCATCTTCTTGAGCTCTGTCCACGACTGCCATGAACAGGTGCTCCTTTAGCACCTCGTTGAAGGGCCTGGTGACATCCGGAACCCGTTTCTTTTTAGCCTCCGTAGGCGGTTCATCATCAGATCTCTGCCTTTTCGGCTGTGAGATCTCGGAACCCTCCTGATGTGGCTCAGTGATACGCCTTGCCCACGCAAGCGTATCCCTGTCCCTATCCGTTCTCTGCTCCAACGGAATGTTGCTGATCTTGGAGATCATGCGCCAGGCTCTCTTCCTGGTCTGATAGTTCGCTGACACTGGAGGGCCAGCATTCCTGCCTTTGCCCTTTGGTTTCGAGGGGCCAGCCTCATTTGGTCTTAAGCCCCTAATTGCACTTTGGAGACCGGGCCTAAAGGCCGATGTCTCCACAGCACTGGTTTCCGGTTTTTTAAGAGCACCGGTCTCTTTTTTTTGTAAATTTTCTGCCATAATAGGTTCCACGAGTAGCGGAGAAAGGAGGTCCACCTGTGCAGAGATCCGCAATACACAGGTAAGGCTACATGATCCGGAGCGCGCCAAGTATCCGGATACACCGTTAGAGGCTGGGCTAGTGTTTATACTGGGCCCCCAGCCTGTCCGGTTATCAGCACGGTACGGTTGACACCTTAACCCGGCCCAGTTGTTTGGCGTCGTGTTTTCGTCTAGTACACCACATAAAAACATGGTGGACTAGTTGCCCGGTGGTCACCACGGGGAGGTAACACGCACACTTGTGGAAGCTGCAAGATACGGAACTGGCAACAAGTACCAACTTGATTCCCCCAAGACAGCTTCACACTTAGACCACCTAGAGCACCACCGTGTGCTTCTAATCTCTCAAGCCTTTTTTCCATTTTGTTTATGACTTCAATGTGAGCATTGAGTGCCCCAGTTAATTGAACATTCGAAGCTTGTAATTGGTCGAGTGTAGCCATTATTTAAGTTTTATTAAATTATTATTATTCACTTTGTATTTAGTTTATTAGATTTTACTATTTTATGTTTTGTTTTGTTTAATCTTTAGAACTTTATGAACCGATTGCTTTAGTATTATAATTATTATTTACTTCGTGATTTGTATTATTTTATTTATTTAAAATATTAATTTCTTCGTTATTAAATTGTTTTTATTATTTTACATTTTATTATTTTTGTATTTTTGAAAAAAAAAAAAAAAAATATGATAATTACTTACAGTAATATAATTTTCATTGTTGAGGATTTCTCCTTGGGTAATAGAGATGCAGGGATTAGTGTTTCCCTGGAGATTTAAGTCGAAGGGTTTTTTTTTTCACTTCTTATAGTTTCGGATGATTCACAATTTTCCTTTTTAGCTACCGGTGTTGATTTTTGCCAGTGGCCTACTAACGGTGCGATATCACTCACGTCACTATTCACTTTAATTATTATAGCGATAATAATTTCACCGCGATGCGAAGTATGAAATAAAATTATTGTGATCGACTGTGAACAATAATTTTTTGTTATAAAATTACTATAGGGATAGTAATTTATTTGTCACTTTTTTTATGTTAACAAAATTTCACTGTGATATTTATTTAGGATAACTTCTAATTTTAGTTTCGGCCCCAGTTAATGTTAGACTCGTAGGTTTAACTAAAAAAAGATTATTTGGACTGCGTCCGTTTTATTTAATTATCAACTTAAATCTAATGTATTACATTTTTGCATTTCTTTATATAATAAAAATATTGTTGATAAAGCATTATACAAATATGCTGGTGTATTCTTACACGCGCATTTACATATATGATGATTTAGCAATTATGATGTTATGGGACGTGAGTGCACTTCCCACGTGTTAATAGAATGGAATTTGATGGTATCATGTGCTTAACTTATATATATATATATATATATATATATATATATATATATATATATATATATATATATATATATATATATATATATATATATATAGATATATATATATATATATATATATATATATATATATACATATATATATATATATATATATATATATATATATATATATATATATATATATATATATATATATATATATATATATATATATATATTTATATATATATATATATGTATATGGAACTAAAATTATATAAAATAAAATTACCACTTATATATACATATACATACATGTATGTATATATAAAACCAATTATGGCGAAAAAATACTTTTAAATATGAGAAAATTGCCATATGTATTTGTTTAATGACATCGCAAAATTATGTGCGAATGTTCCTTATTTTAAGGAATTTTTGGTTTTATAATTTTATTAAAAAAAAATCCAGTCTATTTAAATAAAAAAAATTATATAAATAAAGAATTTTCTGATAAAAAAAATTACGTATATATATGTACGTCATATAAAACCATAAGATTATGCAGAAGCACAACTGCACAACCTCTCCTTATGAAAATTATTTCATTAATGATTGTTTTTGTTTACAAAAATATTTTTAACTGTTTTTCTTGTTGGTTTTTGCCACTAGTAAATGCAGATCCGATTATCCGAACAATATTGGGGTCTTTTTTATTAAAATCAATAAGCGACGTGACTTTATTCATCCACAAATCATCCACGTAAGGTACGACAATTTATTATTTCACAGTTTTTAATCGCCTAATATGAGATAGCACCACAGAATGACCACCCTGGATTAAACAGATGGTCTTCATTACAGCGTGGACAAATATAGCACCTAATCCCATTTTGCATGCATCGGTGTAAAGCTCCGCTTCGGCTTTTAGTGAATACAGCTTCAACACTGGCTGACAAGTCAATTTATATTTTAAGCTCTCGAATGCCTCAAATTTTCTTTTTTGCATAATAAACTTGTTGTCTTTTCGAAGCAAGTCTGACAGCGGCTTTGCGATGAGTGAGAAGTTCTCAACAAATCTCCGAAAGTAGCTGATGAGTCCCAAGAATGATTGCAGGTTTTTGTCATTTTGTGGTACTGGAACCCTTTTAATCGCGTCGATCTTCATTTGATTTGGTCGAACAAATCCTTTTTCTATTTCATACCCTAAAGAATCAATTAATTTTAAGAAATTGGCACTCACTCCATTTAATATTTAATCCATTGGTCTCAGCCGTTTTCAAGGTAGATTGTAATCTTACCATTGCGTCGTGTTCATCTTTCGCGGGTATAATTAGGTTCTTCATGTTAATACAAGTACCTTTTTTAAAACCAAACACTTAAATATATCGTTGATATACATATCTTTGAAAAATGGACGGCGAGTTACTAAGGCCAAATGGGCATTTCAAGAATTCTTAGTGGTCATCTGTCGTTACAAAGGCTGTATATTTAATTGAGTCCGGGGTAATTGGAACATGAAAGAAGCCATTCCGAAGATTGAGTGTTGTAAATACTTTTGCTTCTTGCAACCTATTCTATTATCTATTTGCTCATCGATGAGAGGTAAAGGGTATCTATCTCTGACAACCTTTTGGTTCAATTTTCTGTAGTCTATACAAAGACGTTTCGTACCATCCTTCTTATTGGCGAGAACAATGGGCTCGCATAATTAGAACGACTCTTTCTAATTATCTCATCTCTTAGCCATTCATCTATTTGTTTACGCACCAACTCAGTCTCTAATGGTGACAACCTTCTTGGTCTCTGAGTAATTGGCTTTTCATCGGTCATGAGTATATTCATTTTGATGTTACAAATGTCTTTTATACTTTTTATGAGTTTATAATTTAAGATCATTGTTTTTAAATCCTGTTGAAATTGCTTATTTTTAATGTGATTTAATTTAATTTCTAACTCACCATGCTCAATGACCATTACGTAATTGTCTGGGATAAATTTTCTCATTATAATGTTGTTTTAGGTTAATATCGTTATAAGTTCTTGACCCATTTAGAATTAGCAAACCGTCGTTGCCTATGTGAAATGTTGTATGATATTCTTCACCGTCTACTACCACTGTGATGTCAAAACAACCTACTGTGGACAGCGCTTTTGAACCAACTCCGTTGAACGTAGTATATTTCTCTATAAAATTTGGTTCTCATATACTTTGATAATTTGACTTGCTCATGAGGTTAATATCACTTCCGCTGTCGACCATTGCATAAAGCTCTCTATTTCCAATAGAAAACTTTTTCAACTCTTTAAAATTAATGTCATATTTTTCCTTTACTGATGTACGTACATGCGATACATTTAGCAAGTTCCGCTGGATTTGTGCACTTTGGAGCTATGTGGCTGAACTCGCTAAAGCGATAACATTTTAATCCTTTTCCTTTGCTGGGGCATTCCTTTACTTCATACTCGATGTCCAGAATCACCACATTCGAATCATGGAATTCAACTACTTCGCTTACAACCTGCTTTATTTTCTGCTGTTGCAGTTACTTGCTGTAGCTCTTGTTTATTTTTCTGCCGCTTACTCCGCATATGCTCATAAATCATCAGCTTGGTTTTAAATTCATTTATATCTGCAGCTCCATACAGAATAACCTTATTATTTTCCGAGTCGTTAATGCCATTGATTACGTGGTCGATGATAGCAGAATCTTCAACATTTGCGTACGTACCTATTCCTTGTATTTGCTTATATGATTCATTCGGCTGTTTTGTTCGCAAACGCGTCCTTTCATGAACTTGAGCACTATTTAAGTTCACTTCAAATTCCTTGATTAAGTGAGAAGTCAAGCCGTTCCAAGTATTGGTATCCATTGCGAACCTTAAACTTTGTTTTCCTGTGCCAGTTAATAACCGTTTTGAGTATACAGTTTACGTTGTTCGTCCCAACCCAAACATTTGGCTGACCCATTAAACTCATTAATCCACGTCTCATATATATAGATATATATTTATAAATATTAATTTATATATAAAACAATATATATTATATATATATATATATATATATATATATATATATATATATATATATATATATATATATATATATATATATATATATATATATATATATATATATATATATATCTAAGTGTGTCCGCCTAAATACTTACCATAAATTCAGTACCACCCTGTTACATTATATTCTGAACGTATTCGTAAACATTAAAACAGTAAAATAGAGCCACTTTTTAAAGTTCGGTTGACGAAAACGGTCGCACCAAGGCATGAAATTAAAAAGTCAATTATAATTATATTAAAGTTGTTTGTTCGTTTTATTTATGTAAATCCCACATGGGGGCTCATACTGGTCAGTAAATCAGTGGTTATCTGAGAATATAAAAAGAAGTGTGAAAATATTTTGATAAAAGTATATACAAAGTATTTTTGGTAAATAGACGCGAAGCTAACGGGAATTGTTCGAGAAAGCGATCGAATCCATTACAGTAAAAAAATTCCGAAAAAAGTGCAATTGAATAGTGAATTGTTTGTTTTAAAGGAGATAGAACTTTTTAATCCAGCTGATCGGGCTTCATTTTCATTCAAAGATGTCAAAGAGTCGTTTACTCAGTTCAGTGGAGATGAGCATTATCCAATTGAGACGTGGATTAATGAGTTTAATGAGTCAGCCAAATGTTTGGGTTGGGACGAACAACGTAAACTGTATACTCAAAACGGTTATTAACTGGCACAGGAAAACAAAGTTTAAGGTTCGCAACGGATACCAATACTTGGAACGGCTTGACTTCTCACTTAATCAAGGAATTTGAAGTAAACTTAAATAGTGCTCAAGTTCATGAAAGGATGCGTTTGCGAACAAAACAGCCGAATGAATCATATAAGCAAATGCAAGGAATAGGTACGTACGCAAATGTTGAAGATTCTGCTATCATCGACCACGTAATCAATGGCATTAACGACTCGGAAAATAATAAGGTTATTCTGTATGGAGTTGCAGATATAAATGAATTTAAAAACAAGCTGATGATTTATGAGCATATGCGGAGTAAGCGGCAGAAAAATAAATAAGAGCTACAGCAAGTAACTGCAACAGCAGAAAATAAAGCAGGTGGTAAGCGAAGTAGTCGAATTCCATGTTTCGAATATGGTGATTCTGGACATCGAGTAAAGGGATGCCTCAGCAAAGGAAAAGGATTAAAATGTTATCGCTTTAGCGAGTTCAGCCACATAGCTCCAAAGTGCACAAAGCCAGCGGAACTTGCTAAATGTATCGCGTACATCAGTAAAGGAAAATATGAGATTAATTTTCAAGAGGTGAAAAAGTTTTCTATTGGAAATAGAGAGTTTTATGCAATGGTCGACAGCCGAAGTGATATTAACCTCATGAGCAAGTCAAAGTATCAAAGTATATGAGAACCAAATTTTATAGAGAAATACACTACGTTCAACGGAGTTGGTTCAAAAGCGCTGTCCACAATAGGTTGTTTTGACATCACAGTGGTAGTAGACGGTGAAGAATATCATACAACATTGCATATAGTCAACGACGGTTTGCTAATTCTAAATGGGTCAAGAACTTATAACGATATTAACCCCAAACAACATTATAATGAAAAGATTTATCCCAGACAATTACGTAATGGTCATAGAGCATGGGGAGGTGAGTTAGAAATTAAATTAAATCACATTAAAAATAAGCAATTTCATCAGGATTTAAAAACAATGATCTTAAATTATAAACTCATAAAAAGTATGAAAGACATTTATAACATCCAAATGAATATACTCATGACCGATGAAAAGCCAATTACTCAGAGACCAAGAAGGCTGTCACCATTAGAGACTGAGTTGGTGCGTAAACAAATAGATGAATGGCTAGGAGATTGGATAATTAGAAAGAGTCGTTCTAATTATGCGAGCCCATTGTTCTCGCCAATAAGAAGGATGGTACGAAACGTCTTTGTATAGACTACAGAAAATTGAACCAACAGATTGTCAGAGATAGATACCCTTTACCTCTCATCGATGAGCAAATAGATAATAGAATAGGTTGCAAGAAGCAAAAGTATTTACAACACTCAATCTTCGGAATGGCTTCTTTCATGTTCCAATTACCCCGGAGTCAATTAAATATACAGCCTTTGTAAAGCCAGATGACCACTATGAATTCTTGAAATGCCCATTTGGCCTTAGTAACTCGCCGTCCGTTTTTCAAAGATATGTATATCAACGATATATTTAAGTGTTTGGTTTTAAAAAAGGTACTTATATCAACATGAATGACCTAATTATACCCGCGAAAGATGAACACGACGCAATGGCAAGATTACAATGTACCTTGATAACGGCTGAGACCAATGGATTAAATATTAAATGGAGTAAGTGCCAATTTCTTAAAATTAATTGATTCTTTAGGGTATGAAATAGAAAAAGGATTTGTTCGACCAAATCAAATGAAAATCGACGCGATTAAAAGGTTTCCAGTATGTTGTACACCCCTGATAAGTAATATAATGAAGTAATAGATTAAGTATAAATATAACACCCATTATAAATTAAAGTTACCGCCTACGAAAATCTACATTTAGGAGAAAATAATTCAATTTTAGAACTAGATCACCTACCAAATTATTACCCCGAATAAAGTTACGCGAAATAAATCAAAATAAATAAAATACTTACAGTGCAAAACTAAAAAATGAAATTTTGAAATAGTTATCCAGGTTAAAAAAACTCAAAATACACATTTAGTTAAATTAATTGTAAGACCTAATTTTTAAGTTCATTTAACCCAAAATAATTAGTATAGGTACCGGGTGTTTCTTTTAAACTGAGACGATCAAATATCTCGTAAAATAGCCACTCTACGGAAAAAATGTCCATAATCAAAATTTAATCATACCGCAGGGGAAATACATTAGTGCAAATAAAATAGTCCCCCACCCCCGCTTTGTAGGTGGGGCGGGGGTAACTTTTAAACTAAGATAGGAAGCCATATTTTTTATTGCAGATACGGATTCTACGACTAAAAGTACGTATGATTTGAATGAAATATTTTGTTCGGTTCATGATAGATGGCGTTGTAATCGACGAAATTCAATTTTTTTAATTTCTCCTTATTTTATTTACGTATTGCAGAATCAAATGCGTGTGTTCTAAACACGCATTTGATTCTGCAATACGTTGGAAATAAAAAACATCACGTTTTCATTGGAAATACTCGAAATTCGTCATCAAAACAATTTATTCAGTTTTGTAAATCTAAAATAAGTGTTCAAAATGATGGCCTGCGACTTCAATGCACTTATTAATCCGCATTTCAAATGATTGTACACAACTGAGAAGTGTGTCTGGTTGAATTTCAGCACACGCATTTCTGATTCGCTCAATCATGTTCTCACGTGTTGTTGGTTTTTGTGTGTAAACTTTGTTTTTGGGGTAGCCCCACAAAAAAAAATCTGGCGAAGTAAGATCTGGTGATCTGGCGGGCCAATTTATCGGATCAGCTCTACCGATCCAGCGACCATTGAAATCACGATCAAGTATTTCACATGTCATCAACGAATAGTGTGCAGGACAACCATCAAGTTGAAACCACATGTTCCGTCTCACTTCTAAGCTGAAAGTTTCAAGTAATATTGGCAGTTCATTTTCCAAAATGTTTCGGTACATTTGACCATTCAAGTTGCCTTCAATAATGTGGGGGCCTATGAGTTTGTTGCCAATTATTCCACACCACACGTTGACAGCCCAAGGACGCTGATGTTCAACTTGACGAAGCCAGTGCGGATTTGTAACACTCCAATAATGCATGTTGTGTCTATTAACCGTTCCATGGTTTGTAAAAGACGATTCGTCGGAGAACATTACGCAACGAAAAAAATTGGGGTTTTGTTGTATTTGTTCACGTGCCCATTGACAAAAAGTTACCCGATTTTGGAAATCAACGCCATGAAGATCTTGGTGTAAAGACACATGATATGGATGATACTTGTGCCGTTTTAAAATTCTCCAAACACTGGTTAGGGGCAATCCGGAATCGCGAACTATTTCTCGTGTACTAATATGATGATTATGAGCCACTGCTGCCAATACAGCAATTTCATTATTTTCTCCAGTGACTGTTGCTCTACGGGTACTCTTTTTCGGTTGAACATTTCCATCAGTAATAAATTGTTTAATAGTACGGCCAAATGAAGCACGTAAACGAATCCTATCCGGAAAACGTTGAGCGTAAATAGCAACAGCATTTTCAAGATTTCTGCCAGCCTCTCCATAAATCAGAACCATTTCAATTTTCTCTAGCACAGTTAAACGCTCCATTCTAAAGTATTTTGTCGTTTATTTTGCAATTACGAAAAACATGAAGATAAGAAATAACACAAACGTTAAATGTGATTTACAAAGCGGGGGTGGGGGACCTACAAAGCGGGGGTGGGGGACTATTTTTTTTGCACTAATGTATTTCCCCGCGATATGATTAAATTTTGATTATGGACATTTTTTCCGTAGAGTGGCTATTTTTCGAGATATTTGATCGTCTCAGTTTAAAAGAAACACCCGGTATATAGTTCAAAAATTGCAACCATAAAGTAGTTCATTTTCGGTAATCAAATCAATCAATCAGTTCAAATAGTCATTATCCAGTAGCCAGTAAACAACAACCAATTCAAATTTATAATCAGAAAAATTCAACTCTAATAAACAAGTAGTAAAATTTAAATTCAGTGTTTTGAATTAGTGACTAACCAGACTCACCAAATCAATCAGTAAGTATATTCTAAAACAACAATCAACAATACCGTCATAGCCCCCACCAGAGGTAAGCGGGAATAAAAAAAAAAACAAATAACAAAATTCAACCTACTAACTAAAAAGGCACCGATCTTAGTAAACATTGGTGGACGAACCTCGTACGGCAAAACGAGGGGGAAGAAGGAAGAGTGTTTCAGCGCTCAAACTTCCCTAATTAAAGGTGTCTACTGAGATCTCTACTACAACCTAACAATAATATCAAAATCGATATTTCTCTCGACACTACGATTTAGTATACCCAAAATACCGCACTCATATGCCCATCGAACAGTTCCCACTTCACACACAACAATAACAAAAATATTACAATATTGATACTACCAAACTCACACACGTATCTCACACTCACAACTACCCATATATACAATATTGGCGCTGCCGAATTCGCACCTGTGGCGAATTAGTTAGGTAATAATTAGACAACAGAAACCCCACATGCACGACGGTTCACCATTCGCTTCAAAATCTAACTTGACATCGCGATCCCCAACTAAACAGGTTGACAATACAACAGCACACAACAGACGCAGTAAGGCTGCACGACTAAACGACAATACAAAAGTCCCCCGACCGATAAAAATCGAAGTGACAGAAGACGTTTTAACAATCACAGAAGCTAACGACAGAACACCAACTACTCCCACAACCCAAATTCCACATAAACCACAACCTAAAAAAGTAACCAACACCCGTAAAACAAAACAACCGAACAAAATGAATCCACAACAAATACATCAAAGCATAACTAGCTGCGCATCGGAATTCAGTGGTGACGAGACGGACCCGGCACAAAACGCAACCAGCCTTGCGAAATTCCTTGGAGCATCAGACAATATCTATGGTAGACTACAATCCAACGAGGAAAAAGATGAATTCAACGGAATCATCAAGTACCGGCTGACAGGAACCGCCTTTACCAGAATTTACAGACGACAAATAAAGGACTACCCAACACTGGAAACCACTCTGAAAAAAATGTACACTCCAGTATACTCATTGACGGAACTCGAAAACAATTACACGGGAATACGACAGCAATACGGAGAGTCTATCAAAAAATACGGCTATAGACTGAGCAAAGCCCTGGATCTGTACAAAATTGGTTACAGATCGAAGTACGAATTAGCAAACCTGGACGACACCTACATAAAACACCTTGACGCAAATGGTGTGGAGATATTCAAAAGAGGACTGAAAAACACAATACTCAAAGAAAAAGTAGCAACAATCGTAGCAACAAATATAGACAAGATAATCGAAGAAACGGAGCGAATCGAGAAAATATTAACAATAATAACTGATTTTTAAATAAAACAATTTTTATTTTTGATTTTATAGTTTAATTCTTCCTTTGGTGACAATTTTTATTTTTGATCTTTTCGGTAAATCGATTTCGACTTGCGTCTTCCTCAGTACCTTGTTAACTATTCTTAAGTTAAGAATAGTTAACAAGGTACTGAGGAAGACGCAAGTCGAAATCGATTTAACGAAAAAAAAAAAAAAAAATAAATAAATAAAAAATAAAAATTGTCACCATAAGGAAGAATTAAACTATAAAATCAAAAATAAAAATTGTTTTATTTAAAATAAGTTATATAGTGACAAAAGATTACACATAAACATTAAAATGAATAACATTCATTTAAACTCAATAATAACTGGCGAACCAACCCAACACGTAATCCCAGCACAACCACAAACCCTAAAATCAACACAAAATCAACACATGGAAACGCGAACTAGAAGAAATCAAACAACATGTAACTACTGTCAAAAACCAAACCACACGTGGGATGTATGCCGCACTAGGATATTTAGAGAACAAGGACCAAGAAACATTCAATACCAAAATTACCAATACCGAACAAACCAACCACACTACCAAAATTCACCAATCAGTTATCAAACCCAAAGACCACAGAGCAACCAATACTTCCAACACAACCAATACACCACCCAGACAATTTCCAAACACCCTTACAAGACAAATCACATACACTCCACCTCAACAAAATAATTTCACAAACTACCGACAACCCACAATCCCAAATTTCCAAGACAGACCCCCTAAATACTGCTCATCCTGCAAAACAACAAAGGTATGTCCATTTTATTGTATAAATATATATATTGTGTATACTGGGGTCGATTATGTAAGCATTACGAGTTACGAGTTACGAGTTTTTTTTCGAAATTACGACCAAACGCGATTATGTAAGACATTTCGAGTTCTCGTAATTGCGACATGTTGTTGTTGTTTTACTCGTACAAGTTTTTGAGTACGACAAGCAACTCGTAATGGTTGAAATGATTGTTTTAATGGAAAATTTGTCAAAATAACTGTTGAAATAATGTTTTTAGACATTTAGTAGTAATTCAATAGTAGAACATATGATTTTTTATTATTAAATTACTATTAAATTTGAATTTAATAGTGTGATTTATTGCTATGTTCATTCCATTTTGAAAAGTGCAACAACCATAGTAGTGTGGTGATTTTGCGAAGAACGATTTAATTGTCAAAAATCGTTTAAGTGTTGTTGAAGAAGTGATTACAATTTTTTTAATAAAAATAATAAAAATTTCCAATCTATTACATAAAATGAAAATATATGTGTTTATACTGATCATAATTTAATACTTTATTTTGTATTTTAAATATAAATAAATAATTAATATAATTTTTATTTTGTGTTCAAAAACTATTATTTAGGGCCAACCGAACAAATGATGGCAGACCATCCCGATTTTGCCAAGGGTGAATGAATTCAACAACAGGATCCATTACAATGTTTTCCTTTAAATAGAATTATGATATGTCAAATTAGCTTGGTTATAATATTAAAACACCAAAAGATTACTTACTTTCAAATAAAGTTTTAAAAACACAAAATAATTTTATTTTTATTTATTTTATTTTAATTTAATTTTTTTTTGTTTAAAACAAATAATTTTGATTAAAACACAAACAATTTTCAAGCGCGCCAATTTTATTTTGACATAACCACAAAATATTTGTAAACAAAATAAAAACCAAAACAAAATATGTGTCCGAAAATGAGCATATCGGGCAACTCCTTTTTTTCGAAAAAATTGTATCTCGTACTTGCTTACATAATCGCGCTATGTCGCAATTACGACTTCATAGATTACGAGTTGTCGTAACTCGTAATTCGTAATACGAGAGATACATAATCGACCCCACTATATATAGATATACGTGAGTGCTTGTATAAATGGTTATGTTTATATTGGTATTTTTAGTCGTGTCAATATTGTATTAAATGGTTGTTATTTTAGATGTAAGAGTTTGGGTATTGTCGATATATTGTTGATATTAGGGACTATGTGTGTATGAGATCTGTAGGGTCAATCTTTTCTAAATGTTATTGTTAGTGTGTATTAATTGGGTGAGTTGTCTTATAGATACGTTTACCGATATATGGCGTAGTATAATGGATGTACAATGATTGAGGCAGCAATGAAATACTATGTAAGTGTATTCGTCAGAAAGGGAGAGGAAGTTTAACTGTATTACATATGTTAGTAAGTGGTTTGGGAATGAGTACTCTTAACTACCAGAAAGGAGTCTGCGCGCCCACAGACGCTGCGTATCTGACTCCGCCTTGGCCGTGGCAGGTAGTTGAAGAAGAACTTATTCGGTGCTTCAGTGTTAGTAGATGATGCGTTGAACAATACCCGCTTACCACTGGTGGGGGCTTTGACAGTATTGTTTTGTTTTTATTTAGTGAGAGATACTTACTTGGTATTGATAATTTCTTCTAGATGAATATTTGGATAAACACAGGATTTTTATTTTCAACCGAACTATTTTATTTATTAACTTCAACTGCAACTACCAAACTACAATTACTTCTTGACTTCAACTACAACTATAACTGATTTATTTACCAAAATTTTTGGATTATTTATACTACAATATTTTGGGTAATTGAACTTAACTAAATGTGCATTTTTGAATTTAATGACCTGAATAGCTGTTTCGAAAATTATTAATTGATATTTTTCGCAGCGTAAGTATTTTGTGCATGCGAGTTTATTTGGGTTTATATTTTTGTAATTTCAGCTATTTATGTTACTTATTCAAAAAATGACATTTGTTCGTTTTTGTTTTAAAATTATTTTGTTCTGAATAATTGCTTTAGCCTAAATGTGGAGTAGTTTTATATTTTTAGTAGGTGTTAACTTAAATTCATAATGGGTGTTATCTTTATGTTTAATCTATTACTATGTTATTTATGTGTTTATTATTTATCAGGGGTGTACAACAATTTGACCAGTGCAGAAGTAATTTCCAAACAAGTAAAAACTACAACACAGGACAATATCGAAACCAACCGCGGTCAAATGGAGTCGAGAACCTAGGAAATCAATGCAGCGCAATGAAACTCTACACAGTCATTCAACAGCCGATGGAAACCACTGCCACGCACAGACAATACAGCAACCAGGGAAACGACCGGATCCAGCCAGCAGTAGGAGAGCCGCTGCTGCAGTTGGATCCAGCCACAAATAACAATGAACACCAAACGGAAATAGCAAATGGACACGAATACTCTCTCCCAATGGGTATAATTCCAGGAATATACCTAAAACCCATAAAATCAAGCTCAAACGCAGACGATACAAGACAAAACACGCAATATTCTCAAGTTAACCGACAGAGTACAACAGCCCACGTTAACCGAATGAATCCAAACATAGATATTAAGGAAACACAAATAGTCGCCAGCCCGACACACAAAACCGTTGCCAGACCAACGCGAAAAATAGATATTAAGCAAATGCAAACAGTCATCAGCCCGACAACAAACCAAGATTCTCAAGTTAACCGACCGAGTACAACCACTCACGTTAACCGAACGAATCCAAACATAGATATTAAGGAAACGCAAACAGTCACCAGCCTGACACCAGACCAATATTCTCAAGTTAACCGACAGGGCACAGCTACTCACGTTAACCAAACGAATCCAAACGTAGATATTAAGGAAACACAAACAGTCGCCAGCCCGACAAACAAAGCCGTTGCTCGACCAACTCAAACGCTAGAATTTAAGGAAACACAAGGAAACACAAACCAAACAAGCCCAGACGCTTACCAAATAAACAAAACAAATATCAAACCAAGCACACTGCACGAATACGAACGAACTCGAAATATCAATTTCAAACCTATCCCAGCTCCCAGACAGTCCCTACTAAACAAACAAAACCCACCCCAAGAACCCAAATCCAGAGTATACGAACAAATTCAACTACACGAAAGAAACACAATACACGAAAACTCAGATGAAAAAACTACCTGCAAAGCAACAAGGAATGACACAAATAAACCAGAACAAAGTAATATCTTTGACGAACAAGAAGACGTACTAGCAAACTTATTCCAACTAGAAGAACCTAAACACATAAAGCTAATATCAAAATATAAAACAAATCGCGACACAATTACACCGACAACATGAGAACACAAATCACATCCAACAGCAGATAACTCCCCTATAATCGAAAATGAGCTTATAGGACGAGTCTATCCAAACAAGGAGCGACAGAGCAGTATAACAGAAACAATTAACGAACAAAAACTTTAACTTCCCAATTCAAAAACATTAAATAACACGTACCTACCGAAGAGTCATAATACAAATCAAACAAATCAAGATAAAATACCAAAATACACAACTCCTATCAGCACCTCATATGTACCTAACTCCCCATACCAGTACACAAATTACAAAACAAGGAAAAAAATCGAGCAAAAAGACCAGACGTCACAAATAAAAAATTATATAAGGACATTTCCTTACCACAAAATGACTTTTGTTTTCAAACACACCAATTGAGAAAACCAGGCATATACACAAAAATTCGGAAAATCAAAAATCAAAATTAAAATACTAACCCAATTTAATCAAAGATATTAACAGAATAAACATTAAAACTACCCATAACCGACATAAAACACGCGGGAAATATTTTTCAAAAATCTAATTAGCTTTTCCTTCGTCGAGCAGACTCTAACACTCGAGGAAGAACAAGCTAAAATATATAATTAAAATAATTAAAAACTAACACATACCTAGCATAAGCACAAAAATATTTATAAATTTCTTATCAAAATCACAATTCAAAAATATTTTTCCGTAAAAAATACAATTTTTTACACAATTTCGCACTTTTACATCTCACTTAAAAACTTAAAATCATTACAATTTCAAAATTATAATCTAACACAAATAAAAGTATGAAACAAAAAAATAAAAATAAAAACATCTTTTAGCCTAAAATTTAATAACGAAATTTAAGAAACGAAACGAAATTTTGTAAAAATTTTCTTCTCAAAACGAACACAATATAAAAAAACCAAGAACAAATCAAAAAGACATTTTTTTTTTAAATATTCAGATAACATTTCAAAATAAATTCAGTCTACAATACAAAAATCTTAACAGAAGCAATTTTAATATAAAGACGAAATCAAAAAAAAAAACAAGATAAAAAAAAGTATATTACATAAAAATTTCAATTATACAAATTAGAAAAATGCATTCTTTTCAATTATATAAATTTTAGCTCATATTACAAAATGCATATATTTTATTTTTCAAGTTCAAAATTAATTCAAAAAAAAAATTTTAGTTTAGATTATAAAATAGAATTATACAATAATAAATTATATAAGTTAATAACCTAATAAGAAATAATATAATACAAACGACAATAAAATGCAACACGACAGAATTCCAGAGGAAAAATAAAATATAGTTCACGGTCACAATTCAATACGATATTGTAAAACACAAACAAAACAATGAGGCATACACAACAACACAAAACAACAACAAATGCGAGATAACAAGAACGATACCCAAGAATGCAGTCACAACAATGCTAATTGGGTCGATTCAAAATCGCTGTAATAACATTGCTTACTATACTATCCTGCACGAAAAACCAAAAATTGAACATATACGGATAATGATCGGACCGTACACAGCCAGGAAACGATTCCAAAACATCAACAACAGGAATATACAACACAAACAACAAGCAAACAATAGAGTAATGAATCCGTGACTGTTTAATTTGGAATTGTGTTTTGTTGTTTAGCAGTAAATCAGTCCCAATATGGCCATATCCATATTTTCCTCCATTTCGTTGAATTTATTTATTATTTAAAATGACCGCAAGAACTAATAAATTAAAAAATCTAAAATAAGACATGTTATCTCAAAACGCATAATAATAAACAATTCGGTATTGACACAGCCAATCTCAAATTGATAATGAAAAATTTAGCAAGTGTGACAAAATGGGCTAAATTTTGAGCGAAAACATGAGCGTCTAACTTCAACTCAATACTATGGTAAATTCTTCCGATGTTATGTACGCTGCTTAAAGCAGCGTACATAACATCGGGAGAATTTACCATAGTACATTTTTCCCCTTTTTTCCAATCTTTCGATCAATCAAATCGCTTAAAATGATATAAGCCCCTCCTAGTTGTGCCATACTCGAGTTAAAAAAATTGTATCTTTGAGCAAAATGATCCGCAGGGTTACCAACAAAAATATATTTTTTTTTTCTAAATTATAACTGTAATACGAGTCACATTCCATGCCAGACAGAACACTTGTGCATCGAATGTACATTCTGAGAACACAAATGCACATGAAGGATTACTTACATATGTTTTTTTGGAATAAAGTCTGTTCAATAAAAACACTTACATATGTTTTCTTAGAATAAAGTCTGTTAAATAAAAATACTTACATATGTTTTCTCAGAATAGAATCTGTTAAAAAAAAAATACTTACATATGTTTTCTTAGAATAACATATGTTAGCCATATTAATTATTAGAATTAAAAGTGTTCCGAATTTATAAACATGTAAATAAATTCTTGGAACCATAAAATAAACCATAACATAAAAATAAATATAAAAAGAATAAAAGTCAGTCAATAAGTTAATATCGAATTGAGCAGTCACTCTGAAGAGTAACCTCTAAATATTACTCTAAAGAGATAATATAAAGATAGTATTGAACTCAGGAGTAACTCTGAAGAGTAATCTTCAAATATTACTCTGGGTCTATTTTTTAATTCAACCCGAGCGAGTGGATTTACTCAACCAGTGTACACAGAGTATAGTGTCAAATTGGTCGGCGTACTCAGAGTAAAAACAGCGTGGATAAATAAAATGTTTTTATAAAAATAAATTTGTTATAATCTGTTTTTATAAAAATATTTGTTTGCAATTTCTTTATTTTTTCAAAATCATGAAAGTTATGTTTTGTTTTTTCTTGACATCTTCATTCATTTCAGAGTAAAAATGTTCACTCGGTGGGTGCACCGAGTAGACTCAGTTCATATTAAAAAATACAGTGTGTGGAGTAAAACTACACAGGTTGAATTAAAAAACGCAGTGCACATTTTTGACAGCGCACTGCTCGCTCAGGTTGAATTAAAAAATAGACCCTCTAAAGAGATAATATTAAAACATTAATTAAGTTTTTAAATAAAAATAATAAAATTAATAAAAAGAGTTTTATTGTTTAATTTCAAAAATACAAAATTGGCTCAGTTGATAATTTTTACCTCTGAAGAAGTGAAAATAGTGAACAAAAGAACATTAAAAATAGTGAAGTGAAAAGATACACAGAATTATAAATAAAAATTGATTTTTCGAAGAAACGAAAATCATTTCACCTAAAAAATTAAGTTAAGAAAATAAATTAGCTCTAAATTAGCTAAATAATTAAATACTACAAATAAAATAAAAGAAAATGTGTTAATATTTAAGTGAAAATAAAAGAAAAAGTGATAATATTTTAAGTATAAATAAAAAATAAAAATAAAATGTGCTAATATTTAGTGGGTTACACTACTTTTTGGTGTTAATTAACAGTGAATAGTAAAATAAAAAAATTAAATAAAAATCTCAAGATTGGGAGCAAAAGAAATAAAATATTCGATTTAAATCGACAACGAAAAATCACAATGGATCCTGAACAAATCGGGCAAGAATTATTGCATCATCAACAACAGCAACAACAATTGCAAAACCAAATTAATGTGTTGCAACAGCAACTAATCAATCAAGAAATTACGATGAAAGGCATTAAGACCACTCGATTTGATCTAAGTCCAGATCAAATCATCAGAAATTTCAATGAAATCTAAGCATTTTCAGGAGAAGATGCATATAAATTAAAATCCTTCTTAAAAAGCATCGTGGATACCGAAAGTTTATGCGGTATAAATAACGAGGAATTGAAGCAATACTGTTTAAGGAAGCTCATAAATACTAAAATTATTGGGAATGCAAGAGGTACAATTATGGAAATTCCAGAAAATCAACGCACCTGGGAGAACGTCATCAAGCAGTTAAAATTAAGGTACAGACCAAAAAGCACAATCCACCAGCTACTGTACAACGCAAAGGAAATAAAGGTATTTAATCTTAAAGATATTTTCAATAAATTAAATAAATGTAAAAGTGTAGTGTAGTGAGATATATGATGTTGACGACGAAGACAATTTCACATATTACTCAATAGATAGAGAATTAGTACAGATATTAAAATCAAAATTAGTTCCTCTTGTTCAATTGCAAATAGATACAACGAAATCGTTATTTGAACTAGACAATATTCTTTGTAGTAAATCGGAAATATATCTATCAGAAGATATAATTAAAATCGATTTTAAAATAAATCGAAATAAAGAATTTAATTTTAAAGCAAATAATAAAACATATTCTCAAAACAAAAACTTTTATAGAAACAATAAAGTTAACAGTAATTATAACCACGAATTTTGAAATAATAATTATAATAATAATAATAACTTTGGCAATTTAGAACAGAAGATCAGAAAAATAACGGATTTAACTCAGGACAATTTAAGAGACAATTTAATGACAATAGAACTGTACCATATAGAAACAATACTCAACAACCAGGACCAATGGAAGTTGATAATATAAATCAAGTAAATCCCTTAAATCAGGAGGTAAATTTTATAAATGCCACACCTTCAACCAGTTACCGATAGTAAAACTAACTTTTAATGATAAATCTATTAATTGTTTAATAGATACTGGTTCGGATACCAGTTTATTAAAACCAAATATACTTAATTTCAAAGAACTAGATTTAGAAACTCCTATAATGTATAATTCTTTAGGAGGTCCCAATTATGTAAGAAAAAAAATTATAACGCCAATTCCAAAGGAACTAATAAAAATTGGTACCCTAGAATGGAAAATTTTTCCTCTAAAGAGCGAAAAATATGACGCGATTATTGGAATGAATTTTTTAATTCCTTTTCAAGCTGAAGTTGATATAAAAAATGAATATCTGAAGATATTTAATCAACATAAAATCCCTTTCGAATTATTTGGATATCCACGTGATCTTACCGAAGTAAATCACTTAGAACCAATTGTTTCAAAAAAAGAAACTTTTACCAAAATAAAACAAAATAATTTAAACAATGAAGAAAAAGAAAATTTGAAACATTTATTATCAAAGAATAAAGATTTATATTACGAGGAGGGTGACAATTTGACTTTCACTCATGAAATAACTCACGAAATAACATTAAAAAATGAGAATCCTATATATTGTAAATTATACAGATACCCGAAAATACACGAAAAAGAAATAGAGAAACAGATTAAGGATATGTTAAAACATGGAATCATTAGGGAATCGAATTCACCCTATAGTTCTCCACTTTGGATTGTACCGAAGAAAATGGACAATTCAAATATAAAAAAATGGAGAATTGTTATTGATTATCGAAATTTAAACGAAATCACAATCAATGATAAATTTGCAATACCTAATATAGAAAATATATTAGATAAATTGGGTAGAGCCCAATATTTTACAACTTTGGATCTAGCGAAAGGATTTCATCAAATCCTAGTAAATAAACTAGACCAAAATAAAACAGGGTTTTCCACACCATTCGGACATTACGAATATGTACGAATGCCATTTGGTTTGAAAAATGCCCCTGCCACCTTTCAAAGACTAATAGACTAATAAATTCAGTACTAAGAGAATACATAAATGAAATATGTGTAGTCTATCTTGATGATATATTAATATTTAGTACTTCGCTACAAGAACCCAAGTATAACGAAATCCGACTTTTTTCTCATTTTTCGGAAAAATTGATGAATTTCTCTCCGACTTTTTTCATCAAATATGTCCGACTTATTGTAAGATTTACTATGAACGTTGTCGCAAATAGTCGGACAATGATGAAAATCAGTTAGGTTATGTTTTCAACAAAATGTGGGCGGAGCCTTTATTATAGATTTTAGCGGCAGAAATTTAAATTTGAAAATGTAAATAAAAAATTTTTTTTAACGGTTTTAAATAAATATATTTAATTATTCAATATGAAAAATTAATAATAAAAAAATATTTCTCTTCTTAAATTTAATAAATTCTTAGTACATTATTAGTTCACTGCCATTTGACGTTGAATTAAGTTGATTGTGATGTATGATGAGGAAGCTTTCTGGTAACTCTATACGAATTTGTCTGGTCCGTTCCGACATGTCTGAATTTAAAATTCCTATATTTAATATAAAAAAAAATATTTAATATAAATAAAATATACCTATATTTTTAAAAATAATTTAATATCAATATAAATAAAAAAATTTGTTGAGGTAAAGCAATGGCTCATAAATTTGGTTCATCTCAACAGCGGAAAATTACTGTCGAGATAAAAAGTTCAGAGATGTGTGTGGGAAATTATTGACATGTTGAGATTACGATTAGTTTTAAAGGTGCCAAAATATCTAATTTGCCCCAATATTGAGATAAACCAAATTTACTAACTAAACATAACCTTATTTAATCATAACAACATATTTACCTTTCAATAAATGATTGAACAAAATGATATGAACTAACTACATATATACAAAAAATATTATTCACGTCCGAAATTTATATTTACACACAAAAAAAATATATTTATAGACACTTAATTAATAACTATAATATTATATGCATAAAATTAATTTAAATTAAATAACATGGAAAATACTCGAAAATAAAACATATAAAATTTCACTGCAAGAAAAGATAACCAACCGAAATGGCGTTTCTGACAAAAATAAAAAAAAAACACACCAACGCTGTAAGTGTTAAAATTATGAAATCAAATTTCATCATTTCCCGATTTTTGCTACTGAAAAACGGAAAAAATTTGGTAATAGATTCAAGTTTTCAGTTTTGTTATACTTGGGAACACACAATTAATGTAAATCAAATATTTGACAAATTAAGAAAAGCTAATTTAAAAATCCAAATAGACAAATGTAACTTCTTTTGTAAGGAAACTGAGTATTTAGGTCATTTATTAACGACAGAAGGTGTTAAACCAAATCCAAAGAAAATAGATGATATAACACAATTAAAACTTCCAGTAACACAAAAACAAATTAAATCATTCCTAGGTATCACAGGATACTATAGAAAATTTATCAAGCACTATGCCAGAATAGCACAACCTATGACGAAATATCTCAAAAATAATAGTAAAATAAACAAATTAGATCCATCATATATTCATGCTTTTGAGCTACTGAAATCATTACTAACTACCCAACCAATTCTCAAGTATCATCCCGATTTCAACAAATCATTCATATTAAATACAGACGCCAGCCAGTTTGCAATTGGTGCCGTGTTACTTCAAGAAAACCATCCCATAGCATTCGCCAGCCGAACGCTAAATGAACATGAAATTAGGTATAGCACTACGGAAAAAGAACTATTAGCAGTCATATGGTCAGTAAAATATTTTAGACCGTACATATATGGAAAAGAATTTGAACTTAAAACAGATCACCAAGCATTAAAATGGTTGCATACTAAATATTTAGGCAAATATTTAAACCCAAGACTCTAAAGATGGATACTATCTTTAGGAGAATACAACATAAAAATAAATTATCTTAAAGGAAAATAAAATAAAATAGCGGATTTTCTAAGTAGAATAAATAATGATAAACACGAAATAAATGAAATTAGTGAAAGTTTTGGAATTAACGAAATGTCGAAGCTAACGAAGGGAGAAACAATTTCCTACAAGACACTCCTTCAAAACATGAAGTTAACAATGAAGAAATAGTAAACGAAAACCAAGACAACCTATCCATACTAGCGACAATACATTCACAAGAAGAAAATGTAAACGACGAACTAACATTCTTAGACACCATAGTAAACCGATTTAGAACACAAATAATTATTACAGAAAATTTCACTAACGAACTTGAAAATATATTAAGGAATCGTCGGATTAACATAAACCCAAACATAGATCACATAGAACTAATTAATAAACTTAAAGCATACATATCGGCAACAAAAGTAGCCATACATTCTCAAATACCCGA
Source organism: Tipula unca (assembly GCA_951394425.1). NCBI lineage: Eukaryota > Metazoa > Arthropoda > Insecta > Diptera > Tipulidae > Tipula > Tipula unca. The sequence continues at coordinate 110,645,316 of OX596381.1, forward strand.
TCACGACTTACACGTAATCTTTCAAGTATTAATCAAAGAATTTCCAAATACCAAATTCATTAAATGTAGACATTTTGCACAAGATGTAACATACGAAGAACAATTAATTAAAATAATAGCAATCCAACATAAAGAACAAGGTCATCCTGGAATAATAGCATTATACGAAAATTTAAAAAATAAAATTTATAACAAAAACATAAAAATTGTAATAAACAAAGTAACTAATAACCCAAGTATAACGAAATCCGAGTTTTCTCGCATTTTTCGGAAAAATTGATGAAGTCCTCTCCGACTTTTTTCATCAAATATGTCCGACTTATTGTAAGATTTACTATGAACGTTGTCGCAAATAGTCGGACAATGATGAAAAAAAGTTAGGTTATGTTTTCAACAAAATGTGGGCGGAGCCTTTATTATAGATTTTAGCGGCAGAAATTTAAAATTGAAAATATAAATAAAAAAATTTTTTTAACGGTTTTAAATAAATATATTTAATATTTCTCTTCTTAAATTTAATTAATTCTAAGTACATTTAATTATAATCACGGGATTATTACTTCACAGCTATTTGACGTCGAATTGTGATGTATGATGAGGAAGCTTTCTTTGTAACTCTAGCTTCATTCGCCTTTGTCTGGTCCGTTCCGACATGTCTGAATTTTAAGATACCTATATTTTTAAAAATAATTTCTAATTTAATTTTTTTTTTAATCTAATTTTTTCAATATAAATAAAAAATTTGTTGAGGTAAAGCAATGGCACATAAATTTAGTTCATCTCAACAGCTGAAAAATTATTGTCGAGATAATATTAGATTTTAATTTTTTTTAGAAAAAATCGACAGTGTACAATATACATAAGAGGAATTTCGGATGAAATGTACATATTGTTATATTGTAATAAAATATTATGTATATATATATATATTGTTACGTTTTTGCCTTGTCAAATTCAAGGTTCGATCACTGGATTGTGAATAAAACCAACGATGTAAATTCTAGAACACACTAAATTTATTTATTTTCAATTAAACACTAATTTAATTATTTCACTTATTTAACTTAATTATTTAACTTCACAATAATTATTTTCTACACTTTAACAACACTATATTACACTTTAATAACACTTTATTTTACTTTATAAACATTTTCCTTTTAATTACTATTAGCACTCTCACGGTTAAAACACAACTGATCTTCTCCCAAATGTTTGTCGCGTATTTATACCAAATATTCTAACCATTCTAGAAATCTCCAGAATATTCGATTAGTCTTGATAAGTCTAGACACCTCTATACTGTTCTACTTTATAACAATTTTACATTAACGATAGTGTCGCTATTCAAACATAGATGTCGCCACGATCGTAACATTACACCTACCTAATCCTGATTCGTCCCAAACAGGATCCAACTCACTACCCCTGTAGATCGCTAATCGCTCTATATGCACCACCTTCAACTTTCCTCGCTGCCCTTTCTTGATCCGGTAGACCACGTCATTTATTTTGGTGATGATGGTGTACGGCCCTTCCCACGAAGGTTGCAGCTTTGGTGATAAACCCTTCTTCCGTTGTGGGTTGTAAAGCCATACTGACTCTCCTTCTTCGAAACCTTTACTATTTGCTCGTATGTCATATCGAGCCTTCATCCCACCGCTGTCACCAATTGTTACGTTTTTGCCTTGTCAAATTCAAGGTTCGATCACTGGATTGTGAATAAAACAAACGATGTAAATTCTAGAACACACTAAATTTATTTATTTTCAATTAAACACTAATTTAATTATTTCACTTATTTAACTTAATTATTTAACTTCACAATAATTATTTTCTACACTTTAACAACACTATATTACACTTTAATAACACTTTATTTTGCTTTATAAACATTTTCCTTTTAATTACTATTAGCACTCTCACTGTTAAAACACAACTGATCTTCTCCCAAATGTTTGTCGCGTATTTATACCAAATATTCTAACCATTCTAGAAATCTCCAGAATATTCGATTGGTCTAGATAAGTCTAGACACCTCTATACTGTTCTACTTTATAACAATTTTACATTAACGATAGTGTCGCTATTCAAACATAGATGTCGCCACGATCGTAACAATATATTGTTACGATCGTGGCGACATCTATGTTTGAATAGCGACACTATCGTTAATGTAAAATTGTTATAAAGTAGAACAGTAGAGGTGTCTAGACTTATCTAGACTAATCGAATATTCTGGACATTTCTAGAATGGTTAGAATATTTGGTATAAATACGCGACAGACATTTGGGAGTAAATCAGTTGTGTTTTAACCGTGAGAGTGCTAATAGTAATTAAAAGGCAAGTGTTTATAAAATAAAATAAAGTGTTATTAAAGTGTAATATAGTGTTATTAAAGTGTAGTAAAATAATTATTGTGAAGTGAAATAATTAAGTTAAATAAGTGAAATAATTAAATTAGTGTAAATAATCGGAATAAATAAATTTAGTGTGTTCTAGAATTTACATCGTTTGTTTTATTCACAATCCAGTGATCGAACCTTGAATTTGACAAGGCAAAAACGTAACAATTGGTGACAGCGGTGGGATTGTGAATTAAAAGATGATTCTAGACGAATTGAAGATTTCCGATTTAAAGGAAGAGTTGGAGCGACGTGGTTTGTCAACGGTCGGCCAGAAAAATGTATTGAGACAACGACTACTTCAAGCATTAGAGCTGGAGGGTAATGATCCGGCTAGTTATAATTTTGATGAATCGACATTTTCCGACCACGCAGAAGGGGACGAAGAGTTTGGAAATGAGAAAGGGTTGGAGCAGAAAGTTAGGAATGGGAGTGAACAGATGGAAGAGTTACAAGAGAAAGTTCTAGGCTTCGAAAAAGAACTTTTTTACCTCAAAGTTAACGGAACATCGTCGCCAGTATCTCAGCCAATTCAAGCAATGAAATTTAAGCCACCAATATTTGATGGCACAACTTCGTTTGCGGTTTTCAAATTTCAATTTGAGACAACGGTTAACCAAAATGGGTGGAATGACGCAAATCGGGGAACAGCATTAATAGTGGCTCTAAAAGGAGAAGCGGCTGAAACACTGCAAACTATTCCGCAGTATGACCGTAGTAATTACAACGAAATAATGAAGGCGCTGGATCGAAAGTATGGAAGTGACCATAAGCGAGAGATGTATCGTATGGAGCTGAAGAGCCGATGTCAAAAGATCGGAGAGACTCTTCAAGAATATTCCGCAGCAGTCGAGCGGCTAGTGCATTTGGCACATGTGAATACATCTCCCGCATTCATCGATGGAATACGGGATCCGGAAACACGTAAAGCAGTGATGTTATCATCTAAGGCTACTTTTGCCGAGACCATCGCGTGTGCTGTAATAAATGAGACTGCGCAGGCTATCATAAAACCATCGCTTAAGGTACGACGAGTAGAAATGGATAGCAGCACCAACGTCGAGCGGTCGGTTCCAAGATACAGAGAGGGTGGTAGCAGAATAAAATGTTGGACATGTGACAAAATGGGTCATATGTCGAGAGACTGTAAAGAAGAAAATTGGAGACCTACAAGATCGCGATCTCCTATGCAACGACGAGTATTAAGTAGAGAGCAACTACAAAGCTATCATTACCAAATCGAACATCGGAAAGGGAGTGCACATGGAAATGCTGATGCATTGTCAAGACGACCATGTCAAGTGGAATGTAAGCACTGCGGGCGTATAAAGGAAGGCGTTATCGACATCAGGCTTATGCAAATACTACCCGATAAGGAATGGACGGATGAAACGGTTAGGGACGAGCAGTTAGCAGATCCAGATTTGGCAATAATCATGCAACTTAAAGAGACAGGAAATCGTCCAACTTGGTGTGAAATTGCGGATAAGAGTCCCACGGTAAAGGCTTACTGGGCACAATGGGATAGCCTCCAAATCGAGAACGGATGCTTAAAACGAATATGGGAAAGCTCGGACGGTAATGTGAAGCAATTGGTAAAAGTGGTGCCTAAATCTAGAATTGCCGAGATATTGAAGGAGTATCACGGAGGGGCAAGTGGGGGTCATCTGGGAATTAATAAAACACTTGCCAAAATACGTCAACGTTTTTACTGGTCAGGATGTAGACAATCTGTAGTGGAGTGGTGCCAAAGATGTGATCAATGTGCGGCGGTAAAAGGTCCTGCACGGAAAAGTCGGGGAGCAATGCAGCAATATAACGTTGGAGCGCCGTTTGAAAGGATCGCAATGGATGTGGCAGGACCATTCCGGACTACGGATGTTGGTAACAAATATGTGCTAGTAATAATGGACTATTTTAGTAAATGGCCAGAGGTGTATCCCATACCTAATCAGGAGGCAACCACGATAGCTGACGCCGTGGTTAATAATTGGATAAGTCGTTTTGGAGTACCAATGGAGATTCACACAGACCAAGGAAGAAATTTCGAGTCAGTTGTATTTCAGGAAGTCTGTCAGTTGCTCGGTATAAATAAAACAAGAACAACGCCTCTGCATCCACAGTCGGATGGTATGGTGGAAAGATTCAACGGGACGTTGGAGAAATATTTAGCAAAGGTCGTGGATAATGATCAACGTAACTGGAATCGACATATTCCAATGTTCCTAATGGCGTATCGATCAGCAGTACATGACTCAACGGGAATGACACCAGCGAGAATCCTTTTGGGAAATAATCTGCGATTACCCGGAGATCTAAAGTTTGGAGCTGTTCCATCATCAGCTTTAGATAGACAGAATTATGTTGACCAGATGAGAGGAGAACTCGACGAGATACACCAGTTTGTACGAGAGAGGATACGAGTATCAAGTGACCGGATGAAGGCTCGATATGACATACGAGCAAATAATAAAGGTTTCGAAGAAGGAGAGTTAGTATGGCTTTACAACCCACAACGGAAGAAGGGTTTATCACCAAAGCTGCAACCTTCATGGGAAGGGCCGTATACCATCATCACCAAAATAAATGACGTGGTCTACCGGATCAAGAAAGGGCAGCGAGGAAAGTTGAAGGTGGTGCATATAGAGCGATTAGCGATCTACAGGGGTAGTGAGTTGGATCCTGTTCGGGACGAATCAGGATTAGGTAGGGGTAATGTTACGATCGTGGCGACATCTATGTTTGAATAGCGACACTATCGTTAATGTAAAATTGTTATAAAGTAGAACAGTAGAGGTGTCTAGACTTATCTAGACTAATCGAATATTCTGGACATTTCTAGAATGGTTAGAATATTTGGTATAAATACGCGACAGACATTTGGGAGTAAATCAGTTGTGTTTTAACCGTGAGAGTGCTAATAGTAATTAAAAGGAAAGTGTTTATAAAATAAAATAAAGTGTTATTAAAGTGTAATATAGTGTTGTTAAAGTGTAGTAAAATAATTATTGTGAAGTTAAATAATTAAGTTAAATAAGTGAAATAATTAAATTAGTGTAAATAATCGGAATAAATAAATTTAGTGTGTTCTAGAATTTACATCGTTTGTTTTATTCACAATCCAGTGATCGAACCTTGAATTTGACAAGGCAAAAACGTAACAATATTTATTTTAATAATAAAGTTGTCTACATAAATTTCTTATTTTTGTATATGATAGACCACGGAAACCGTTTTTTCATTAGGGAGAGTAATTTATAACCCGAACTTTATTATGAATGTAATTTATAGAGTTTATAATATGTATGTAGGTATAGAGTTTTGGTGCAAACGTATAAATTAAATAATGCAAAATTTGGTTAGACGTGTAGATTTTGGGCAGATTGATCCAATGCTAAGCGGCTTTGAGGAGTTCCCTATTTTAGTATGCGTTTAAATGGTAATAATATTTTGTTATGGACTATAAACAAATTTACAAGTAATTTATGAAAATTTAATTGTAATATTTGAGTTAAGAAACTACAACGAATTAGATTCATATATATACCTACAACGAATTAAATTCATCTTAAAATTACATATGTATACAACGAATTAAATTATAAATAAAAATCAATAAATTAAATGTACCTGCGTTAATTAGAAGTATTTTATACTCGCGAAGCGAGTATAAAATACTTCTAATTAACGCAAAACCGAAAAATTTGGTACATACGTGTAGATTTTGGGCAGAAGGGTCCAATGCTAAGCGGCTTTGAGGAGTTCCCAATTTTAGTATGTGTTTAAATGGTACTAAAATTTGAATCAACCGATAATTTGGTACATACGTGTAGATTTTAGACAGAAGGGTCCAATGCTAAGCGGCTTTGAGGAGTTCCCAATTTTAGTATGTGTTTAAATGGTACTAAAATTTGAATTTCAACCGATAATTTGGTACATACGTGTAGATTTTAGGCAGAAGGGTCCAATGCTAAGCGGCTTTGAGGAGTTCCCAATTTTAGTATGTGTTTAAATGGTACTAAAATTTGAATTTCAACCGATAATTTGGTACATACGTGTAGATTTTAGACAGAAGGGTCCAATTCTAAGCGGGTTTGAGAAGTTCCCAATTTTAGTATGTGTTTAAATGGTACTAAAATTCGAATTTCAACCGATAATTTGGTACATACGTGTAGATTTTGGGCAAAAGGGTCCAATGCTAAGCGGCTTTGAGGAGTTCCCAATTTTAGTATGAATTTGAATGTTAATAATAATAATTGAATATCAACGGAAAATTTTGATCTTTTCTGAAATATTTTACAATTGTTCAAAAACTATGATCCGTTTGCGTTTGGGTATAAGGAATCGAGATATTCTGCGCGTACTGCATTGAATTTGGGACTGATAATTAATAAATATGAATCACAAACAAAAAACGTTTTATTTATTGTTACATATTGACAACAGGCAAAACTCGATATTTAAGGCAATGTGAATGTAATATCGTCGGTAAAAGAAAATCGAGATGATGCCTATTAAAAATATAATTTATATGTATTATAAAAAAAACAAATACATACTTCAATCTCACATTTCATATTTGACAGATAAAACTATGTACATATTGTTACGATCGTGGCGACATCTATGTTTGAATAGCAACACTATCGTTAATGTAAAATTGTTATAAAGTAGAACAGTATAGAGGTGTCTAGACTTATCTAGACTAAACGAATATTCTGGAGATTTCTAGAATGGTTAGAATATTTGGTATAAATACGCAACAAACATTTGGGAGGAAATCAGTTGTGTTTTAACCGTGAGAGTGCTAATAGTAATTAAAAGGAAAGTGTTTATAAAGTAAAATAAAGTGTTATTAAAGTGTAATATAGTGTTGTTAGTGTAGAAAATAATTATTGTGAAGTTAAATAATTAAGTTAAATAAGTGAATTAATTAAATTAGTGTTTAATCGGAAATAAATAAATTTAGTGTGTTCTAGAATTTACATCGTTTGTTTTATTCACAATCCAGTGATCGAACCTTGAATTTGACAAGGCAAAAACGTAACAATATTTTTACAATTTTTTATCCTAGATTCAAATCATTATTTTATCCGGGTAACAACAAACCAAGTGTTGACATGTATCAATGACATGTATCAAATCTGGGGCGGGATTTTGTAACATCACTTTCGATACTATCGAAAATGATGGTCGAATCGAAAATGGTAAGAGTAGGTATTTTTTACCATTTTCGACTGATAAGCGAAATTTATATATGGCAACCCATTTTCGAAATTGAAATGACAGTTCTACAAATATTTTTTTATGACAAAAATTGTTTATATATGTCAAAATTTGTGTTTTTTTAATTCAGTTTACGTAGTCTGTAAATTAATTTCAACAATTAAAATGATTAATTTTAGTGCAGTGTTTTTGAGTGCCAATGAAGAAAAAGATGGTGATAATGGTTCGAGGATAAACACCTGCGATATAAAATAATTTATTTATTAATACGATTTCATTAACTAATTTGTACAAGTAACATCCTTTTTTCCAGGAGTCATCATCTCGCACAGGGGGGCCTTCACCGTTTAAACGGTTTGTTAGCTCGCGCCAACCGTCTTGCATACTTTGTCGCGTGGATGTGTTGTTGAAACTACCGGTGACAAGTTGCCGGTGTTCCTCTAAATAATCCAACATTATTTGAAATTGTTTTGTTGTGGTAATTTTCTTTTGGCTGTATTAGATAAAATTAATTTTAGGTTATGTCATTTTAAATTATAAAAAATTTAAATGTATTTATTTATTTTTATTTACAAATTGTTGTACATGATCATTTATCTACTCACCTATTCATTCTATTTATATTTATACTTATATTTCAGTTAAACTTTAATAATTATACTTTAATAAAAAACTACTATCACATAACATCACTTATTATCACTTAGATTTTCTTGAGTGATGAAGTATCGAAGTTATCGCTCGTCGATAATGATACAAAATGCATACTTTTCGATACTATCGATATTTTTTCGAATATCGAAAACTGTGATGTTACAAAATCCCGCCCCTGTTCCAAAAAAATACACCAACGCTGTATAGTGTTAAAATTTTGAAACCAACCATTTCCGAAATTTTGGGCCCAAGCAATGCCTATGTATTAATGGCCTGACAAGTCTGTTATAGCATATGTATGTGTCGAGTAATAACAAACAAAAATCGCTCCATACAAATCATATGAAAACTATTTTTTTTTTTGCATTTTTAGGTCTTAGATTTGTAATAACTTCTAAATTAGGCCCAAAGACACTTTTTCCTGTACCTGAGTACAAGGAACAATATGTTTTCGTTCATTTTAAGATGAAAAATTATTCAATTTCCACACTTTTCATTCATGAATTTCAACAACTCTCAGTCTAGATTTTCCTTATTTTTTTAGGGGAAAATATGAGAAATTAATAATTTTCGCTATTCGTGTCCCTTATTATTCATATTAAACTGCATCTGTTTCACATTCGAAATAAGCGAGCTAACAAAAATCACTTGGTGTGAGTGACAGGGATAAATAGAATTTTTACGAAAACAAATGGAATGAAAATAGGTGGGGATTCTCAGGAAGAGTATAAAATACAAAATAAAATATTTTTAATTTACACACACATAAATTTTAGTTACACATTTTTAGTCAAAGAGGTATGACGCACAATTTCACGTGGGCGTTTTATTGCTGGTATAATTATATTTATTGAATTAAATTAATTTATTAAAATGAATTTACTAGTTTATTATTATTTATGTGCAACAAATATATGATAGCGAACATTTTTTTTGTAAAACATAAATTCTAATAAACTAGTTGATCATAAAAAAAATTAATTTAATTCAATAAATGCATCATTCCAACAATAAAACGCCCACGTGAAATTGTGCGTCACATTTCTCCCACTAAAAATGTATAACTAAAATTTATAATTTCAGAAATTCAAGTTGGGTATATTTTCTCCGGTTTGCATGTGTGTGTAAATTATAAATATTTTATATTGTATTTTATACTCTTCCTGAGAATTTCCGCGTGTTTTCATTCCATTTGTTTTCGTAAAAATTTTATTTATCTCTGTCACTCACACCAACCGATTTTTGTTAGCTCGCTTATTTCGAATGTGAAACAAATGCAGTTTAATATGAATAATAAGGGACACGAATAGCGAAAATTATTAATTTCTCATATTTACCCCTAAAAAAATAATGATAATCTTGACTGAGAGTTGTTGAAATTCATGAATGAAAAGTGTGGAAATTGAATAATTTTTCATCTTAAAATGAACGAAAACATATTGTTCCTTGTACTCAGGTACATGAAAAAGTGTCTTTGGGCCTAATTTATAAGTTATTACAAATCTAAGACCAAAAAATGCAAAAAAAAAAGTAGTTTTCATATGATTTGTATGGAGCGATTTTTGTTTGTTATTAATCGATGCATACATATGCAATTTCAAAATTGATGTAGAAAATCGGCCTATTATATATTGGTATTGGCCCAAGTATAACAAAACTGAAAACTTGAATCTATTACCAAATTGTTTCCGTTTTTCAGTAGCAAAAATCGGGAAATGATGAAATTTGGTTTCAAAATTTTAACACTATACAGCGTTGGTGTATTTTTTTTTATTTCTGTCAGAAACGCCATTATGGTTGGTTACCTTTTTTTGCTGTGAAATTTTCTGTTTTATTTTCGAGTATTTTCCGTGTTATTTTTATTTTAAATTAATTTTATGTATATAATATTATAGTGTATAATATTAATTTAAGTGTATATAAATACTTTTTTTTTGTGTATAAAAATAAATTTCCGACGTAAATAATATTTCTTGTACACATATAATTAACTACGAGTTTATTTTGTTCAATCATTTATTGAAAGGTAAATATTTTGTGATATGTTTTATTTTGTTATGATTAAATAAGTTGGTTACTAACAAAATTAAGGTTATGTTTATTTATTAAATTTGGTTTATCTCAATATTGGGGCTAATTAGATATGTACATTATGTACATTTAAATTCTTATAAAAAACTAATCGTAATCTCAACATGTCAATAATTTCCCACACACATCTCTGAACTTTTTATCTCGACAATAATTTTTCAGCTGTTGAGATGAACCAAATTTATGAGCTATTGCTTTACCTCAACAAATTTTTTATTTATATTGATATTAAATTATTTTTAAAAATATAGGTATCTTAAAATTCAGACATGTCGGAACGGACCAGATAAAGGCGAATGAAGCTAGATCTACAAAGAAAGCTTCCTCATCATACATCACAATTCGACGTCAAATAGCTGTGAAGTAATAATCCCGTGATTATAATTAAATGTACTTAGAATTAATTAAATTTAAGAAGAGAATATATTTATTTAAAACCGTTAAAAAAATTTTTTTATTTACATTTTCAAATTTAAATTTCTGCCGCTAAAATCTATAATAAAGGCTCCGCCCACATTTTTTTGAAAACATAACCTAACTTTTTTTCATCATTGTCCGACTATTTGCGACAACGTTCATAGTAAATCTTACAATAAGTCGGACATATTTGATGAAAAAAGTCGGAGAGGAATTCATCAATTTTTCCGAAAAATGCGAAAAAAGTCGGATTTCGTTATACTTGTGGAATTGTGACATATGTAGTAGCGCAAAATATGATCGAAATCCTATTAAACCAAAATTTAAAAAAACTGAATTACCTACGGACAAAAACCAAATTATTCATATAGACACTTACGTTAATAAAAAACAATCATTTCTAATTTTATAGACAAGTTTACAAAATTTGCAACGGTTTATCCACTAGAAAATAGAACCCATGTAGAAATTATAGAAAAACTTAGAATGTATTTTAACCATAAAAAACCCGCAAAAATAATAGCTGACAATAAATTTAAACATATAAATATTAAAGAATTTGTAAAACAACAAAATATAGAACTACATCTCGTAAAACCAAATAGCCATACAGGTAACGCAGATGTTGAAAGATTAAATAATACAATTACCGAAAAAATACGAATATTAAATATAGATCAACCAAATCCAGTTAGGACACAAATGTTAGAAGTTATCAAAATTTATAATAATCAATATCATAGTACGATAAAAACCAGTCCAATCAAAGCAGAAGACGGAAATGCTTGTAAAAAACAAATTTACAATAAATTAACTGCTGCACAAAATGAAAGATTAGCTAAGCATAACAATAATAGAGAAGAATATGAAGAAGTTAGAGAAGAAGGCTATATAAAAAACTACAAATCATTAAGATATAAAGACGAACCAAGGTTTAGAAAATACAAACTAATAAATATACATCCAACAAATATTAAACGACCACTAATGACAACACTAACATCAGTACAAACCCAATTACAAGTAGAGAAAATTGAAACAAATTCAGGATACACAATTTTACAGGAAACAGAATTACTAATACCAAAATCATATAATTACTCTTTACATATTATCGACTTAAAACAAATAGATTTAATAATAAAAGAATTAATAAAAAGCGCATCACGAATTCCTAAAGAAAATAATAATACATTATCAGAAGATATAGAAAAATTGTTAGATAAAGTAACAACATTAAATAAAGGACATCATGTAATAAATAAAAGAGGACTAATAAATTTACTAGGTACAGTTAATATGGATAACAGGTACAATGGACGATGACGATAGACAATTAATAAATAAACAATTAGAAATAGTAGAAACTAATAATAATAATTTAATTTCAAATATGAATAGTCAAATTCAAATTAACGATAACTTTAATAAATCAATAAATAAATTATTAAATGTAATTAAAGAGGATAGGCAAATTATTGAAAATTTTATAGCAGAAAAAGCGAATAAAACTATATTTAAATTAATAATATTTGATATTAGATTAAGAATACAAGAAATAAATGGATTAATTAATGAATTGCAAGATAACATAATGTTTTCCAATCTTAATATAATTCATCCTTCACTTTTAACTCATGAAGAAATTTTCAATTATGAAATTGACGCTGACAAGGTCAAACGATTATAAGCAGGTTTTACCAAAACCACTACAAATAAATTAATATTTTTAATTAAAATACCTTTTGAAATGATAAATATTAATAAAAAAATAATTATACCATTAGCAAACGAAAATAATTGTAATACTATTAATTATCCAATTACAAATACTTTTGAATATCAAAATAAGTTTTATGAATTTGATGTAAATAAAGCTTTTTTTCAGTTAAATAAACTAAAACATTGCATACTAGAAAAAAATTGTGAAAATATAAAAAACTGTAATATGGAAATTTATAATATTGATGACAATAGTATTTTAATTCAATTAGCTAATAAGATATATTTAACAAGTAATTTAGATAAAAGAAAATATGAACTAAATGGAAATTATTTTATAAAATTTTATAATTGTAGTATCAATTTAAATAATCAAACATTTTACAATAATATAATAGAAATAAGAAATAAATATATACTTCCTAACCTAGAATATAAGTCAGATGGCAATAGTACGTTGACATTTAATGAAATTGTATTAGAAACAAATAAAAATATTAAAGAAATAAAATCATTAAAATATCATAAAATGTCAATATATTTTGGAATAAGTATTTCAACATTAATTATATTAATAATAATAATTGTAATAATAGTAATATATTGTAAGCAAAAAACTCAAATTTTAAAAACATCCAAGAGAATTCAGGAGAATTCTAAATTTAACGAAGGGAGAGTCACATTCCATGCCAGACAGAACACTTGTGCATCGAATGTACATTCTGAGAACACAAATGCACATGAAGTGATTTTGTTCTAGGATTACTTACATATGTTTTCTTGGAATAAAGTCTGTTCAATAAAAACACTTACATATGTTTTCTTAGAATAAAGTCTGTTAAATAAAAATACTTACATATGTTTTCTCAGAATAATAAATAATAAATAATTCTCAGAATAATAAAAAATAGTTACATATGTTTTCTTAGAATAAAATATGTTAGCCATATTAATTATTAGAATTAAAAGTGTTCCGAATTTATAAACATGTAAATAAATTCTTGGAACCATAAAATAAACCATAACATAAAAATGAATATAAAAAGAATAAAAGTCAGTCAATAAGTTAATATCGAATTGAGCAGTCACTCTGAAGAGTAACCTCTAAATATTACTCTAAAGAGATAATATAAAGATAGTACCCAGCAAACGTAGCAGTACTTCCAGAACTAGTGCAAAAGTAGTGAAAGAAAGTACTTTTTTTCTTGTGAAAAAAGATAGGACGTCGGGAAAAAATTCATGAGTTTAAAAAAAAAAAAAATTGTCTTTCTCTTTTACTCTTATTACAAAAAAAAAGGTTGTTGTCTCTTTCTAACTACTTATTCTTCCACATATAAAATGTACTTTAATACTACTCTGTAGAAGTGGTTCTAAACTACTTCCGTAGAAGTACTTTAGAAGTAGTTCTTAATCAGTACATTAAAAGTACTTCTACAACTGGTATATCTGATTTTTTTTTTTAAATAAAAAGCAAATTTATGATTTAGCAATAATGTTTATACATATTAATGTTTATTTATCACAATAATTTTTTCATATTCAATATCACATTTCAGTTATCATATTACTTTAGTAACTACATGTAATATTTAAGAACTACATGTAATATTTAAGATAATTATTAATTCAATATTTTGTATATATCATATGTTTTAATAAATAGCATTTAAATTTAGAAAATATATTATGCGTAATTCAATTAATTAATTGCAAGCGATTAAAAATTTTAATTCATTGTAAATATCACATTCAATAAAATAATTCAAATGATGTGTAATTCAAATTATAGCTTAATACTATGTACATCTTAAAATAATAAAATTAAATCCCTAATATATCACATACATATTTAGTCTCGAACCGAAAAATCCATTGGTAAAATTTGTAGACTTTAAAATATTAAAAACTAGTTCAAATAATAAAATAAACCATATTCTTAAGAAATTTTGTTACCATTATTTGGTAATATCATTTTAAAAAACTATTATATTTTTGATCCGCCTCAGAACTTCTTATTTGGGGTTAACCATAATTTTTTTGAAACGACAAAGAAATAAAATAAATATAGTTCTAATAAGATGGTTGATACCCGCAAATAAGAAGTTTGCATAACATTTATCAAATTAACTTATATACTATGTTTATATTAATTCATTTTTGATTATTTTATATTTATTTTTTATTTTTAAAAAATCGGTTATGGGCATGTTGAATGCATTTTCTAATTTCATCCTGAAAATTTTCTCTCCCAAGTAGACCACCGCAATATAAAATAAAATTAAAAAAATTAAATATGTATATATTTTTCTAAGTTTACTTTCTTTTTACCAAACATAACTGAATTGAATAGCTTTAGCGAGTTTAAAGATCTTTTACCCGCTCGCCCATTTAAATTAAAATCGTGGTAAACATCGTCTGTTGCGATGAATCGAAACACACTATCCAAGCTGGAAGATCCCTTTAGTTTTCTCAGAAACATTATCTAATAATTAAAACTTGATTAGTTAGGTATTAAGTTACTTTTAAAATGGTTTCTTACCACCTTTGCTAGGTATGGTTTGTCGATTAATCGCAATTCCACATCACTAAGCTCTGCTATTGATTTAATAGGAAAAACCGTTTCAAACTCAACAGACGAGTCTTCTTGGTCGCCAACCAGTCGTGATAATAATTGATTAACCTTTTTGACATGAATTAAAGTTTCCATATTTAACTTATTTTGCGCATTTCGGTGATTTTGATTTTCTTTATCTTGCTTTTCCATATTCCTTTCCAAGTTAGTAATTTTGCTGATAATAGTGTTCATTTTCTCGGATAAATTTTCTGAAATTCACAGTAAAAGCACAGATGAAATACATATTGAAATATATAAAATTAATATTTATGCAGAGATATTTAGTTTTAAAAGCAACTGTAAGAGCTAAGTTGAGCTTAAATAGTTTATACAGACTTGAATTGGAAACAAAAAATAATTTACCTGATACGTTTAAGGTTTCTATACTATCCTGAAGATCAGTCAATCGATTTTCATTTAAGCAACTTGAAGTTGACGGTTGATTTAAGAAATTTGGTAATTCTTCTAAAAATGGACTTATTTGTAATGCTATCAATTGCTCTGCCGGTACTTCTGGTGTTGATCGGTTAGTTTCATGATTTCTGAAATTTAATTTTTTTCGTGGAGGAAATAAAATTTCACTCTTTTCAAAACAGCTTTCATCGTCTGATTCCTCTATTTGCCGTTTTTGTGTAGACGTTATGAAGCCTTGGGAAATATTTTCGCTGTTCGCTATGTTTTGCCAATTGTCGATGATAGGCGACAATGGTATACCTTAAGGAAAAATAACAGCAAAATAAATTATCATCCGATTCCGCTAGTCGTATTGTTTAAACAATTGTGACTCCAAGTGACAATAAAATCGAATATTTATACTTTGGTTGGTTCTACAGTTGGTTGCTATATATTATTCTTAAATATATCATAAAATTATATACCATTTGCTTTATCACCCATTTTGATATACTGCACTCAGATAAACTGGAAGTAGTAGTGAAATACTGGAACTTTAATAAATACATTTAATGTGAAAATTTTTTAAAGGTTTGGTGTAAAATTGGTATTAAAATGTACCCTTCCTCTGATGGCACACAAAAAAATTTATATAAAATATCGTTCATGTTGAAAGTTCGAAGTTCAGGGTTAATATCATTGGCAAGTACAATTCCAAGAGCTTGTGATGAATTAATGGGGTTATCATAATATTGTGACACATTTTTGAAAACATGGCCAGTTACTGTCTTTTTACCTGCAACTAAGCCAAAGCGTATAACCTTGAGGACAAATCTGCCAACTGTTAAGCAATAACAATCTGCTTCACTTTCATTTGAAAGATGAAACATATCAAATTTAGTAGGTTTCCGTTCTAAATCAGCAGCTTTTATTTCTTCTGTTCGCCGGAATATTTGTTGCAAAATTTTATTTGGTTTCTTAATGATCCTTTTGATAAACTGCATGTAATTTTCATATTTGTAAGCAGAAAATGTATCTAAAGCACCAAATTGTTTAACACAACTAGGTAAATGTAGTAGTGCATGAATATTGAAACTGACTTTGTCCTCTCCATAAATCGATGGAAATTGTTGGACAAACTCATTTATTAGAATGGAAGCTGCATCAGTATTTTGTCTGCAGTATTTGTGGTCTGATAATAGCCTTATAGCGCTATGTAGTAATAAAAAATGGCGAAACATGTTATGATCAACTACGTCTTTAAGAACAATAATTCCTGTGTACAGTAAAAATTGCCTAAATTCAGTGGCTTTCCATAAGGCTAAGTCTCGAAGTGTTCTACAGCTTCGGCCAAATTCGAACGGAGTATGTGAAGAGCATAATGTCAATTTTGAGTTCAAAACTTCTAGATTTACTTTCATGCCTGTAAATTTATTTTTTGAAATCAAACCCAATATTTTTTTTACAACTCCTAAATCGACTATGTGCATAGGATCGAGAGGAAATTGAGATACCATTCCAACATCAATCGTTTCTAATATATTTTCTTTATGCAACAACTCTCGATGATGGTAATTTTGATCCCTTCTGATGCTGTATGACATATCCGTTCTTTCACTTTTAATTTCTGTTTGAAATACCACTCTCTGGTTTTTATATTCACCCATTTGGCAGCATTTGGGACAACTATTTTTTCCAGTATGGTACTGAGTGGCAGTAATAAATGATCGTGCTGGGCTATCACATACAAATAACCGTATGTTAAATTTTCTAACAGTTCCTAATTGACCTATTTTAACACAAGAATTTTCGTTTCTTCCACAAATGGTTTCAAAAACTCATTTACGGAATGAGGTTTCTCAAAACCTGAGTAACATCCAACTAAAAATGGGGGTTGATTTGGAAATTCCGAGAAACTTCCAATTATTGGCCACAAAACACGTCGGGAACTTTTAAAGACTTGTAGCCCATCAATTCCTATATCAACCAAGACCAAATCCTTTTCTATTAAAAACTTAAAAGAGTTTGATTTGATGTGATTTTGAATCCCAAAATGTAAATATTCGCCAGGAGCAACGTTGATAATATTAACATTATAATTATTAATTACGCCAGTTTTAGTTTTTAGTAATTTTCTTGCAGTTGTTGGTATATGCTTTACACCGGACTGGATCAGTGTTTTCAACAAATCATCTACATGATTATGTGCGACCTTATTTCTAATAGCCCAGAGTTTCAAATTATTGCTAATTACTGATTCTATATCCTGATCATTGTCGCTGGAGCTATCACTAGAGTCGTATTCATCACCTTCCGAAATATCTACATTAACAACAGGATTATTATCGCTGGAGCTACTAATAGAGTCGTACTCAACCGAAAATTTATCATTACGCTCTGAATTATCTGCATCAGCAACTGGATCCGAAAAAAATAAAGCATTTACATTTTCCGAGCTTGACGCTGTAGACTTTGGAATTGTTATATTATCGAAATTTGGAATAGCTGCCGGCCTTGCGAACGAATCTAGATTTTCATATCTTAATAAATCATTTAAAAATATTTTTTTTTGTGTCGCTAAACGATTCATAAACGTTTTTTTTGACATATTTACGTAAAGTTGAACCAAATTTAGATTTTATATGTGTCAACAATTATCGTACATGTATATTATGTTATTTTTTATCTAATATCTTATCGGTGGATTACCTATATATTCCGTGTAGGTACACTCCGGGAAATATTATAATTATACACAACCACTAAATCTATATACACAAACATTAACTGTTTTAACTTATTTATATACACTATATTATATTATACGACACGCAAGCACTAAATACAAAGATTATCTATGTTTTGGTTTAAATTGTCCTACTAATCAGAAAAATGTTTATACTTTTTAATTAAATACTCGAACTTTATTTATTTTAATTTGACTCTATGACACAAAAAATGATGATGAAATGTGAAAAACAATACAAATAGCAATATGGCGACTACAAAAACTACGAAAACGAGATGCAACTACATTATTTTTATATTGCCTACTCGCTTTATTTATATTTTATTTAAAATCGTTTTTGTGTGTGTGAGAAAATGTTTATATGTAGTTTAAACTAATGAACGTACGTTTGCTGGGTATTGAACTCAGGAGTAACTCTGAAGTATAATCTCCAAATATTACTCTAAAGAGATAATATAAAAACATTAAGTAAGTTTTTAAATAAAAATAATAAAATTAATAAAAAGAGTTTTATTGTTTAATTTCAAAAATACAAAATTTACGCAGTGTACTATTGATGAACTGCATAGTTTGCTCTTTTTGAATTTTGACGTTTAATTTGATTTGATTTTTCTATTCCGTGTCACCGATAATTTTTGTGTACATATGTATATTGTTTTAATTATATTTCGTGTAGCTATTTAATTTTATTATAAAATTATGTAATATTATAATAAAATTAGATTTTTATATAATATAATTATTCCATATTATCAATTAAAATAAATGATTTTCAGTAGGTATTGTGAATTTGTGAATATGCAAAATAAACCGTAGTAAAGATAATAATCCGTCATAGAGATGAGAATCGTTTTGTTCGACGGTATACCGATCTAATCTTAAAGCCGTTGCCACACTCTGATTTTCACTCTGTTTTCGATATGCTACGAGTATATACGGGATTATCTCTATGTATGTATGTATATGGAGAAAATTATAAACTTTGTCGAGAATAAAATTTAATTATTTGGGATATACTAATTTAATTTCTTATGACGTATAACCATGCGTCTTTTAAAATTAATAAATTCAAATATTTCTTAAAGGCGAATTATAAACTTACCGTATATTACATGCTATTGTTCAGCAAACTTTATATCAATTCATTTTGAAATCAACAACTAACAAATATAGTGTACAGCTTCTATAAAGTAATACTGTAATGGCGTTGAAAAAACTAATTTTTATGGTTGATTTTGTTTGGGTATAGGCTACAAAATAATTCTTCATGAGGATGAATTAATGAATCCAAACTGCATCCAAATAATATTTATTACAAAATGCTTCAGCATAAAATTGGTATTTCATATAAAAGTGTTACAGCTGATGCGGTTAAAACCTTCAAAATTGTTACAAAAAAATCATAGATCTTTAATTATTGGATGACCTTCGACCAACTTTAATGTGGGCATAAAAAAACGAAGTTTATAAATCTGCATCAACTACTATATTTACTGTCACTTCAATAAGTCAGATTGTTTTGCGCAAGTTGTTATTTTTATGCGGGATAACAATTGCAAATGTTGTTTGTAGTCCATCTTTAAGAAACTGGCCCATTTTCAAATTTTTAGCTTCTTCCCAATGAAATCCTCAATAATTATTTGTCAACATAATCGTGGATTTGCAAGTCAAACTAACTAAATAGAACTGTAGGTGGTCTGGTGCGAAGCTGTCTTGGGGGAATCAAGTTGGTACTTGTTGCCAGCTCCGTATCTTGTAGCTTTTACAAGTGTGCTTCTGCTCAAAATGGAATATGAGTCCATTGATGTGGTTCTGGTCCAGGAACCATGGATCAAGGTTGACCAGGTGCTAGGCCTAAGAACTTCCAAATATAAAATACTAAATGCGAAAAATGAAGGTAAGATACGTTCCTGCATTCTCACTAGAAATCATCTGAACATTTTAATACTACTAAATTATAGCAACGCTGATGTAGTGGTGGCTAGCATCGGGATGGGTGTGCAAAATCTCTGGCTTATATCGGCCTACCTACCATATGAGAAGGAAAATATACCACCAGGTAAGTTGGGTAGTGCAATAACAGAGGCTCAAAGACGAAAAGTCGGAGTCATCATGGGCAGTGATTCTGTCAGTGATTTATTATAATAACATAATTGTTATGGACAAACCGGCAGAACATGTTTGCATTGTGTGGGATGTGGATTAGCTTGATTTTATCTATAAGCTCTAAGTTATTTTTGATAGACATGTTGTGTTCGATGGTTACGTGACACGTCAGCCAGTTATTTAAGATTTTCGCTATTTTGTATGTGGGTGATGTGGTAAAATTTATCAGAGGCCTTATTGGTATATCGTCTTTGTGTATCTTTGGAAGCCCTGTGATGTGTGGAGGTTCCGGCTTTATCATTTTGCTGTAATAAATTTGTCCTTTGCTTAGTATATTTGTTGAATTGCTGATTTTGGCATTGATAATCTTCAGATACAATTTTGTTGGATCATCTTTCATTTTTCGGATGTTGTTGTTATTGATGTACTGCTCTATTTTGTCATTGTATTGTAATCGGTTTCGCTTATAATGACTACAGTGTTGCCTTTGTCCGCTTTAGTGATGATGGCGTTATTGTTGTTTAATTTTTTCCGTATATCCCTAATTGCGAAATAGAATACAATTTTGTTCGTAAAAAAAAGAGACACAAATGTCTATCGAAGCGAATCGAAGTGATGATAGAACATATCCCAGCACTGGGAATAATACTGGGAAATTTTATTTAGTTTAACCAATATATTTTATTTAAGTTCTATTTATTTGAATAAATTTCAACTTCTAACTATATTTTTTTCCGTTTATTGTCAAATAATACAGGTATTAAGCTAAATACAATTAAAAATATTTATTTAAAATATTTCCTTTTAAAATTTCCCTTTTTTCGAGTTCGTGTACTATGAATTTATCGCGAACTTGAAAAAACCAATGTTTTATCCAGAACAATCAAAAATAAAGTTAATTCGATTTTATTTCGATAATAGTGAATTAAAACGTGTAGTTTAACATTAAATGTATCTTATTTGTTGATAAAAAATTAAATTCATTTGGATATTACTGAAAAAATGAGAAAATTCTTATCCAGAACTTCATTCGAACTCTAAAATTTTTGAATAAAAAAACCCGACTTATATGGTTGTTTTCGTCGTTGTTTTCGTGTATTGTTTTTCGGTTTTAGTTTTTGTTGTTGTTTTTCCCATAGATCGCTTACGCCGTAAAAATATTGAATATGTACATTGTCAGTGTACCCAAAACTTTACTCGAAAACAACATAACAAACAAAATCATAAATATGTCCTAAATATACATCTTTTTGGTTGTTTTCGAAAAACAACTTATCGATTGTTTGAATATACTTTTAATTTTTTTTGTATTTATTATAATTATGAATTTAAATTGATATATTTAATAATAAAAATTGATTTTAATATATATATTTAATTATTTTTGGTAGTTTTATTTAAAAACTTAAGGTTACTTATCGATACATCGATATTTATTTGTTTATAAATTCAATCTGACAGTACTATTTCTTCAATTATTCAGAGATTGAAAAATAATTATAGAATTTACACAATTTTATAATTAATAATTTATATTGTATGTTACACAAATTTCGCACTATTTCATAAACACAGTTTGACACTTTGACATCACAACAAATATGGATGCTACAGTCGAAAAGCGATCGGTTAAGTTTTTGTTGTTGCCCCACGTTAAGTCGAAAACAATACTCGAAAACAACCATGTAAATGGTAAATGAAGACTAAGTTCTATTTATCTTGAATAATTTCAACTTCTAACAATTTTTTTTCCGTTTATTGTCAAATAATACAGGTATTAAGCTAAATACAATTAAAAATATTTATTTAAAATATTTCCTTTTAAAATTTCCCTTCTTTTCGAGTTCATGTACTATGATTTTTGCTGCGTTTTTTTATTAACAGAACTTCAAGTCCTATATAGAACATCGGGAATAATACTGGAAAAATTTATTTAATTTAACTAATATATTTTATTTAAGTTCCATTTATTTGAATAAATTTCAACTTCTAACAATATTTTTTACGTTTATTGTCAAATAATACAGGTATTAAGCAAAATACAATTAAAAATATTTGTTTAAAATATTTCCTTTCAGAAGTTCCCTTTTTTTCGAGTTCGTGTACTATGATTTTATAGAGAATTTGAAAAAACATTGTTTTATCGAGAACATTGAAAAATGAAGTTAAATTTAAGTTTATGTTATTAATATTGAATTAAAATATGTAGTTTAACGTATAATATTTATTGATAAAAAATTAAATTCATTTGGATTTTACTAAAAAAACGAGAAAATTCTTATTCAACCACATTCGAACTCGAAAATTTTTAAATAAAGAAACACAATTATTGAAAACTAAAGAAAAATTTGATTTTATATTGGTAATATTGACTTAAAATATGAAGTTTAACATTAAATGTATCATATTTATTGATAAAAAATTTAGTTCATTTGAATTTTATTGAAAAAACGAGAAAATTCTTATCCAGAACTTTATTCGAACTCGAAAGTTTTTGAATAAAAAAACTCGACTTTTATCGAGAACTTGAAAAAACATTGTTTTATTCACAATATTGGAAAATAAAGTAAAATTTAATTTTATGTTGATAATATTGAATTAAAATACGTAGTTTAACATTAAATGTATCATATTTATTGATAAAAAATTAAATTCATTTGGATTTTACTGCAAAATCGAGAGAATTCTTTTTCAGAACTACATTCGGACTCAAAAAATTTTGAATAAAAAAACACGACTATAGATAATTAGGATTATAAAGCAATAATAAATCAAAATAAACTAAAATGAATCAAAGCATCAAAAATTAGAGTAAATTACTTTGAGTTTACCACCAAATATTTGTTTTTAGCAGCGATCTCAAGTATTTTTACTTCCAGCTTTTTGCTCGAATTTCCAGAATTCAATCAAAACTTAGTTTAGATTAAGTTCCACCTAAGTTCTTTATGAGAATTCCTATGAAACTTGGCACGGAGCTCTAGAACTGGAGGAGATTGAAAAATACCCGAATATGTACTCATGTGTTTGTTGGGCAAAAGCAAATGTTAAAATAAATATTGCGCATACTTATCGAAATTAAATAACGGGTTAAATGAAAATAATTTATTTGAGTAAAATAATTGTTTATTATTTATAAATAGGTATTAAACTTATAAATTAAAATAAACAATTCTGCAGTTGCATTCTACATATATATTGTCAAATAATATTATTATTATGTATTAATTATGAATACATAATTCATGGCATTATCAGTTATACATATGTACTGTAAATTCATAATTCGTGTGACTGTTATACATATGTACTGTGCAAAATAGAAAGTAAATTTGAATTAAGATAAACATAAATTATGCACTTAATATTTGTATGTATGTACTTATCTTAAATTATCCCTATTATGTTGATTTTTTAATTTATATTTACAACAAAATCCGCCATTTACATACTTTCATGCAGTGCTCAAAACAATATGAAAAGAAAAACTTAAAATTTCATCAACACAATAAAAAAAAATTATCACCCTGTGTCACAACAAAAAAAAAACCATGGGTCTATTTTTTAATTCAACCCGAGCGAGCAGTGCGCTGTCAAAAATGTGCACTCCTTTTTATAATTCAACCTGTGTAATTTTACTCCACACACTGTATTTTTTAATATGAACAGAGCCTACTCGGTGCACCGAGTAAAAATTTTTGCTCTGAAATGAATGTAAAACCTGGTTTCCATCCATTATACTATTATACTACAATGATGGAAACCCGGTATAAGTGTCAAGGGGGTCGATTATGTATCTCTCGTATTACGAGTTACGACAACTCGTAATCCATGAAGTCGTAATTGCGACATAGCGCGATTATGTAAGCAAGTACGAGATACAATTTTTTTCGAAAAAAAGAAGTTGCCCGATATGTTCATTTTCGGACACATATTTGGTTTTGGTTTTTATTTTGTTTACAAATATTTTAATAATAAACTAATAATTTTATTTAGTTGCTGTCCATTTGTTCGGTTTGCCCTAAATAATAGTTTTTGAAAACAAAATAAAAATTATATTAGTAGGTATTGGGGCGCTTTGGCGTGGGAAAATTTGTAATTTGACACCTGACCTTGAAATTTGACACCTTGAAATTTGATACCTGTGGAAAAAAAAAAAAAAAAAAAAAAAAAAATTTGTAATTTGACACCTGTGGGAAAAAAAAAAAAAAAAAAAAGTGAAATTTGATACTGCGGAAATAAAAATATTGAAATTCCATGAAAGTCAGTGACCCTAAAAATTTACACAAGGTCATTGACTTTTATGGAATTTCAATATTTTTATTTCCGCAGTATCAAATTTCACTTCCAAGAATTGTGACGTCATAGCATTGTGGGAAAAAATCTGATGATGTGTGAAATTATTTAAATTCTAAGAAAAAATTTAAAAAATTAAAAAAATTAAAATATATCGATAAAAAAAAATAGGTACGAACTCGGTGCGGAGCGGCGGTATTATGAGGGTTGTACTTTTAGAATGTAGTAAAGGTTTTTAAAAATAAAAAATAAAAAATTGAAATTTAACACTATTGATATCTGAATAATATGATTTGTTGTTGTTGTTTCGTATGAACACGATCAAACATGAATTTTTGTTTCTGTAAAATATTAATGTATTCATCATAACAACAACAACGAACCTGTTGGATGAAAATTGAACTAATATAATATATAATATAGATATCGCAAAGGTTTTTTAAAAAAAAAAGTGAAATTTAACACTATAGATAAGAGAATATGACTTATTATTTTGTATGAACACGATCATACATGAATTTTTGTTTCTGGAAAATATTAATGTATTCATCATAACAACAACAACGAATCTGTTGGATGAAAATTGAACTAATATAATATATAATATAGATATCGCATACACAAAAAAAATTTACATGTTTTCGGCATTGTATTGATGCGATTGAAATTCTATAAGTAGAAAAGATAAAGAATTATTATTTTTTAATTGTTAGATGATGTCTGTATCAGACTACAACCTGATTTTATTAATGAAATTTTACGATAGTAAAGGTTTTTTAAAAAAAAAAGTGAAATTTAACACTATAGATAAGAGAATATGACTTATTATTTTGTATGAACACGATCAAACATGAATTTTTGTTTGTGGAAAATATTAATGTATACATCATTACCACAACAACAAATCTCTTGAATGAAAATTGAAGTGAAATAATATAGATATCGCATACACAAAAAGAATTAACATGTTTTCAGCATTGTATTGATGCGATTGAAATTCTATAAGTAGGAAAGATAAAGAATTATTATTTTTTTAATTGTTAGATGATGTCTGTATCAGACTACAACCTGATTTTATTAATGAAATTTTACGATAGTAAAGGTTTTTTAAAAAAAAAAAAAGTGAAATTTAACACTATAGATAAGAGAATATGACTTATTATTTTGTATGAACACGATCATACATGAATTTTTGTTTCTGGAAAATATTAATGTATACATCATAACAACAACAACGAATCTGTTGGATGAAAATTGAACTAATATAATATATAATATAGATATCGCATACACAAAAAAAAATTTACATGTTTTCGGCATTGTATTGATGCGATTGAAATTCTATAAGTAGGAAAGATGAAGAATTATTATTTTTAATTGTTAGATGATGTCTGTATCAGACTACAACCTTGATTTTATTAATGAAATTTTACGATAGTAAAGGTTTTTTTAAAAAAAAGTGAAATTTAACACTATAGATAAGAGAATATGACTTATTATTTTGTATGAACACGATCAAACATGAATTTTTGTTTCTGGAAAATATTAATGTATACATCATTACCACAGCAACAAATCTCTTGAATGAAAATTTAAGTGATATAATATAGATATTGCCTACACAAAAAAATTTACATGTTTTCGGTATTGTATTGATGCGAATGAAATTCTATAAGTAGGAAAGATAAAGAATTATTTTTTTTTTTAATTGCGAGATGATGTCTGTCTATCTGACTACAACCTTGATTTTATTATTGAAATTTAACGATAGTAAAAGGTTTAAAAATAAAACGTGAAATTTAACACTATAGATATCAGAATATGATTTGTTATTGTTTTGTATGAACGTTTTGTTGTATATGGATATTAGAATATATTATGTTGCACACTCACATAGATAAATATCGGAAGCAAGATTTTTTTGTTGTTGTTTCTGTTTTTCGTATATGCATATCGGATGGAATGAAATACAAACAAACAAATGATCAAACAAATAAATACATATACATACATGTATATTACCAGACTGGATATTATCATACAGAATAAAGATGATCATACAAGAATTCTGAGTTACAATTTCTGATATAACTTAAAAACGATATCGTTTTGGAAATTACTATAAAATGATATACATATGTATGTAAGATGCATTGTACAAGTGTATATTTAGCAC
The DNA here is from genome assembly GCA_951394425.1 of Tipula unca. Taxonomy (NCBI): domain Eukaryota; kingdom Metazoa; phylum Arthropoda; class Insecta; order Diptera; family Tipulidae; genus Tipula; species Tipula unca. Next base: position 110,672,163 of record OX596381.1, read on the forward strand.
GAATAAAAATGTATCTATATAATATACATACATATATATATATATATATATATATATATATACATATATAAATTGTACAAATTGAATTAAAAAAATTAATAAAAAAATAATTTAGAAATAAAAATATTTTAGAACTAAAAAAATAATATCTAAAATATCTGTTAGGTGAAAATTGAAACAATACCTGGAAATATCGACCAATGTGATCGTACAAAAGATGAATATGATTTGTTGTTTTGTATGAACACGATCAAACAAGAATGTTTTTTTTTTTTTTTGATATTAGATCTTAGAGATTTTTGTTGTAATTTCATTTTTGTGTTTTTAAAAAAAAAATATTAATGTACATATTATAACAACAACAAATCTGTTGGATGAAAATTGAAGTGATATAATATAGATATCACCTACACAAAAATTTTTTATTTATTTATTTTCGTGTACATAGACGATATGTATTGAAATTCTCTATGTAGGAAAGATAAAGAATTAATTGTTTTTTAATTGTAAGATGATGTCTGTATCAGACTACAACCTTGATTTTTACTATGTATACTAATCCACATAGTTAGTGACCATAATTTATCAAAATTAATTTTTCCTATTAATTAGAAACATAATTACTAAGCATGAATTATAACAACAAATAATTTTTGGTTGTTGCTGTTGTAAATGGATGTTAGAATAAATTATGTTGCACATTCACACAGGTGAATATCGGAAGCAAGATTGTCGTTTATGTTTTTTGTATATGAATATCTAATGGAACGAAATAAAAATGAAATGAAAGCTGGACATTATCATTCAGAATAAACATGATCATACAAGAATTTTTAGTTACAATTTCTGATATAACTTAAAAAACGATATCGTTTAGGAAATTACATTGAACTGATATACATATTATGTATGTATGATGCATTGTGCACGAATAAAAATTTATCTATAGAATATACATATACATATACAAATATAAGTGTTTCGCGGGTTTTGGGTGAAAATTGAAATCATACAAAAGATCATACAAAAGATGAATATGATTTATTGTTTTTGTATGAACACGATCAAACAAGAATTTTTCTATTAAAAATTGTACAAATTGAAAAATTAACTAAAAAAAAAATAATTTAGAAAAAAAAATTATTATTATTTCAAAAATTACTTTCAATTAAAAAACCTTCACAAATTTAAATTAATTATTTTTCTATATTACATTACATAAAAATGTAACATATAAAAATATGTAATATGAAATAATTTATTCTGTAAATATAATTATAATTTATTCCTTTTAGAAATTTTCCGCATATAATAACTTTTTTTATTTTAAAAAAATCTTAAAATGTGATATCATAACAACAATAAATCTGTTGGGTGAAAATCGAAACAATACCTGGAAGTTTCGACAAATATGATCGTACAAAAGATGAATATGATTTGTGGTTTTGTATGAACACGATCAAACAGGAATTTTTCTGTTTTTAAAAACAATTATACAAATAACCTTATGTATACCAACACACTTCTTTTTAAATATGGATTACTTTTTAATATACTATTACGAACGATTCTTAGTACAACAAAAAAGATAGTTACTGATCTAAATTTTTCAAAATTAATTTTTCCTACTAATTAGAAACATAATTACTAATCACGAATTACAACAAAAAATTTAGGTCACTAACATGTATGTAAAATAATTTTCGTTGTGTATTTTAAGTTATACGAATAGAAGTGTCCTATTGAAAAAGTGTATCGTTGTTGAAAAAAAAAAATACGGTACAAATTCGAAAACTTTTCTAGTTGTAAATTTTAACACCCGTGTAAAAACAAAAACATTTTTTAAGAGAAGACAACGAGTAAACTCATTTAGAAACAACCATTTACAGAGATCGGTCGTTTAAGAGTATTTGGTTCTGATTTTTAAAAATAAAAATATTTATCAAAATAATAAATAACACTCTCTTCATAATGTCAATCGATAAACATCAAGTTGCACGCCTAGTCTCGAAAATTATATCTGAAGAGTTTATTCGAGAAGGAATGTATGGAGTCTGTCTGCCTGCGTCTTTATTGCTCTTTGACCATTTAAAGAATTTTGGTATTAAAATGATGTATGGAAAGATGGTATACGATAATTTGGTACTTGCACCTATACATATATGGACCGAAATTGATAATGTGAAATATGATCCGACAATTGCTATCAATGAAACATATCTGACACAAGAAGAAAAATCATTTTTTGATGCAACAGAGTATAAATATTATTCAGAAGACCCAATTTTTACGAATCCGGAAGATTATGCTATAATGAATGTATTCTATGAAGTAAAACATACACAAAATGTTGCTGATTATTTTGAGGCATCTCCACCAATATTAAAAACTATTAGAAATAGAATTAATGATAGAGTTAAGATAATCTTAAAACAACACACAAAAACATAAAAAATAATAAACTTAAATCTTAACTTATGTGTTTCATTTTTTTTGTTTCGGTATTATTAATAGTATTATATTATGTTTTTGTTATTATTTGATTATTTTTCTTATAAATATTAGTTTTTAATTTTATATTTTATAATAAAGTTTTTATAAATTTATTTCTATACTTTACTGAAATTAATTTGTGGAAAAACAATTTAAAAAAAAAAAAATTTTGTTTAAATTAACATTTGCAAATTCACGTTAATAAAAATTAATTTAGAAAATAAAGAAAATTATTTTAACTATAATGAAAATGATTAAAATATTTATCGAGGGACAAAACAAATTATATAAAATAAAACTTATTTATAAAAAAATTAAAAAATTAATTATTTAAAACAAAAATTTGTAAAATTAGAAAATTATTCATCGATTTGTAATACATGCTTTCTATATGTAATATTAATTAAAAAATTAGTATAATTTATTCTATAAGTATAATTTTAATATATGTATATGAAGAAATTTTCGGTACATAATAGTAGAAAAACATTATAAAAAAAAATTTAATAAAAAAAAAAAATTGATAATGAAAAATAAATAGAAAAATTATTAAAAAAAAATATTGATAATAATTATTTTAGACAAATGAAGAAAATCTCAATGTAATGGAAAGGTGGAATTCCGTAACCAAAAATAAAAAAATAAAAAACAAAATGTAAATAACAACACTAAAACGTTGTTTGATATGGATTTTTTACAGTTTGTTAAAATTCAAGATCTGGCAAGGCAGTGAGCAGGAGGATGAAGAGGAAAAGCTGCGAAGAAGAAAGAAATAATATTTTTTTTTTTAAATGGGTAACAAGAAACATGGTGATTCTAATTATCTTAAGCTTTGTAGAATTTAATTCTGAATAAAATATTAAACAGTATATGTATGCATGTTTGCAGTAAATAATATTAATAATAACAAATTATAGTATTATGTAAAAATAAAAATAAAAAATAAAAACAAAAAAAAATATATATATATATATATCTGATTTATTATTTTTATTTCATATATGATATAAAATGCGTGTTTTTAAATTATTTTTTTTTTTTACAAAATTATTAAATCATCCAATTCTGTCTCTATTACACTGCAGTATATTTAAGTGTTGAGCCCATCTCTTCTTGACACTAGCGACGAACCCAAATCCTTTTTCTTGTCGGAGAAAGCTGCATTCCGGGAACCAAAAAGCATGTTCTTCCCAAGGGTTATCGGTGAAATTCCAATCACCTAGAACCCCACCACAGCTGAAACATTTCAGTTTATCATCTATACCTGTGTAGTAAAATCCGGCCGACGATACTGCTTCGTGATCAATGAAATACCTCATCCATCGAGATTGATGGAATGAATTTAACCGATCTTCTAGTTTCCTCATGTACGGAACATTATCATTATACTTCAAATCACAAGAACTCATGTTTACTATATTGGAATCTTTTGAAAAATAATTCGTTGTCGTATGATCTATTTCTCGTCTACGATCATCAGAAAAATTTTTGGAGTCAGTTTCGATAATACTACTTTGAAAGTTTGTTGAATCTACGAACGGATTAGTAAACATCTTTGTTACTTCTAATTTTTCAAATGACTCACTTGTTTATTGTTACAGTTTTAACTATTTACTAAAAATTTTATCAGGTTTGAAGTCAATATTTATAAACATTTAAACTCATTACGTCTATGATGACCAATGATCACAATCAGAAACACGAATAAACTTGATCGACAAAAATTCACGTAAACCAAACAAACAACAAAACTAAAAAAAAAAAAAATAATAAAAATAAAAATAAAAACAAGATCAGACATGATTCGCGAACGTTGTTTTACCCTCCTGCATTATGGTCGTACAAAAAGATGAATATGATTTGCTGTTTTGTATGAACACGATCAAACAAGAATGGATTTTTGTTATTAGATCATATGTAAGAGAGATTTATGTTGTAATTTAATTTTTTGTTTTTTGAAAATAATATTAATGTACACATCATAACAACAACAAATCTGCTGGATGAAAATTGAACTGATATAATTTAATATAGATATCGCCTACACAAAAAAAACTTACATGTTTTCAACATTGTTTTAATATGTAGCAGCTCGAATATTCGACTCACCGATATTCGATTCTGCCACAAACAAAACAATTAGTGAAATTCAAATATAATCCAACTTATTTGAATTAAGCGTTCACTAACCCCATCACATATACATCTATCCAACCAACACTATCCAATAACCGAACCATTACTATAAAACATTTATAGTAAAACAAGTCGCCATCTAACAACATCACCACGAACAACAATGTTCGGTGATGCAACACTTAACAAAAAGTGCAATGTCGACCGTCGCCGGCGCATGTGTTCCCTCTTCACAAAACGAAGACGAAGGCGACGTCACAATTCATACAACATTTATCAAAACAATACAACAAACAGCAACACGTCTTTTTGCAATACAAAGCGTCCATTATTATTTTCTATTTATTTTTGGTCCAATATAACCAACGTATTAATATTTTTGGTGGTGAATAAAAATGTATATTTAATTAATTAAATTCAATAATAATAAAATAAATTTAATAATAATAATAATAATTGTGTGAATCAAATTACAATAAATCACAATAAATTAAAACATAATAATAAATTGAATTGTGCATATATAAATTGTGCATATATAAATAATTGTTTTATTTGGACTACATATATATATAATACGTCCAAATTGGTGACCTCGACGTCGGTTTTTACCGAGAAATAAAATATAAAAACCAACCACGCAACCGCGTGGGAAGAAAAATTAAAATACGTGCCTCCGAGGGATTGGAATTGTAGTACACGTGGCGAAGAGAACATAACCAACCCACGCAACGCGGGACACCGAGGGACGACACAACGGTGAAGCGAACGACCCTCACCGCAACAGGACCAGCAGCAGCAGCAGAAACAGCAACAACAACAGCGGAAATACAAAAAAATAAACCGGTAACAAGTTTTTTTTAAGTAGATTTTTTTCCTTGTATTTTAAAAAAAATATTTTTTTTATTTATTTTTTTTCATTCAATCTTTAATTTTTTTGCATATAATTTAACGTAGAATCATTTTTTTATTTTCATACATATTAACGTAAACATTTTTTTTTCCTCAAAATTTAACGTAAATTCTTTTACTAATGTAAAATTTTATATATATATTATTCACCACCACATTGCCACCCATCCATAATCTCACACACATTGGTCGTTTCTCGTCGCACGTCCACCCGCCATCAACGTTGTGGGTAAATACAAAAGAATAATTTAATAAAAAGGTTTTTATCAAAGCCACAACCACAACGTTGACTCACAAACCCGCTGTTCCCAAACTTCACCTCGGATGACAAAAAAATTTTTTTTTTTGCTTTTATTGTTTCTAAATTTCAACGAGCCCCCCCAATATAAGGTAGGACGCTAGGAACTCCATATTCGGGGGTATCTCGCATCGGGCGTTAAAAAGAAGGAGCATCCCGGCCTTCAAACCATTCACTACACGGTAACCATTCCGCTTTAAAATTTTGTATTGTTGTATTTTTTTTTATTGTATTGGTTTGTTGTTAACAAAAGAACAAAATGACAGAAGATGCAAAACATCTATCACAGGACATGGACACCACGCCTGAAGGCGCTAGTCCACAAGTAGAGATCGCGGCATCACATCAGCGAATCACAATACAACCTTTCTGGCCACAAAGAGCAAACACATGGTTTCAGCTCGCCGAAATACAATTCGGGCTACAAGGCATATACGCTGATAAAACAAAGTACCTGCAAACATTATCAGCTTTGCAACCAGAAACGTGCGATGTGATCTCGGATCTCCTCCTCAATCCGCCGACAACCAACCAATACAACACACTAAAACAAACGCTGCTAGAACGACTAGCACCATCGGGCGAACGTCAGCTAGAACAATTGCTTTCAGGCCAGCAATTAGGCGACCAAAAACCATCTGACGCTTTACGGCACATACAAACACTGGCTAACAATAATTTTAATGAAAATATCATTAAATCTTTGTGGGTACGTAAAATGCCGGAGTTGATTCGCATAGCGCTGGTAGCACAGCCCGAATCCTCCACGACACAAACGTTAGCCAAAATAGCCGACAAGATGTATGATGTCATAAACATCACATCTCAAAGCGTCAGTCAAGTCAATGCACCATACCGGCAATCAAGAGAACGCAATGGAGACAGAACTCCCCGTTCAACAACACAAGCACCAAACACATTCGAAGCAAGACTGGCGAGAATCGAGTCTAGACTCGACGAACTTTTTCGAGGTCGAAGCCGTTCGCGTGGGCGACGAGCTCCCTCCACAAAAAGAATCCGCAGTCCCAGCAACAACACATACCGACACGGTAATTGCTGGTTTCACGCAAAGTTTGGTAGAGCCGCGCGAAAATGCACGCCACCGTGCAACTTCATCACGTCGCAACCATCGACGTCCGCGGCCGCCGTAAGAATGGACATTGACGAACAAAAAAACTATTAGAGTCACGGGTTGAGAACAACATGCCTCCCCTGACCACAAACACACCCTATACATCACGTTTGTTTGTGTACGATAGACACAACAAACTCACCTACCTAGTCGACACTGGCGCTGACCTTTCGGTTATTCCAGCAATGAATTTCAAAATGAATTACACATTAGCTAATCGAAATTCAAATCTAGTCTTATCGGCTGCCAATGGTTCAATCATCCACACGTACGGCACAAAATTGCTTAACGTGGATATCGGACTCAAACGAACCTTCACGCATGCTTTCATACTAGCTGCAGTGAACCGTCCGATCATTGGCGCCGATTTTCTAAGCAAATTCGGACTTCTTGTCGATGTCAAACACAAACGGCTGATTGACCCAGCTACAAAGCTGTCAATAAACGCCACAATGGTTCGTGTTAACACACCAACACCGATCCATTTCAACATCGACAACGGCTACGGCACTCTGCTCAAAAAGTACCCACTACTTACAGCAGAGCCGAACTACAAAATGCCAGTCCGACACAACGTGGTACATCACATCGTCACAGAAGGCCATCTGCCCGTGTCGAGACCACGCAGACTAGATCAGGTGCGTCACAAAGCTGCACAAGCAGAATTTCAACACATGGTGGAATTAGGGATTTGTCGAACATCGACATCTTCCGTTTCTTGTCCATTACACATGGTCAAGAAGAAAGATCACGATTGGAGGCCATGTGGGGACTATCGGCGTTTAAACACGGTTACGATACCGGATCGCTACCCGATACCCCACATTCAAAACTTCACCATGCACTTGCATGGCTGCAAAGTTTTCTCCAAACTTGATCTCATCAGAGGTTATCACCACATTCCCGTGGCAACTGAAGACGTTTTCAAAACGGCAATCACCACACCATTTGGCCTCTTCGAATACACCCGAATGCCATTTGGATTACGCAATGCCGCACAAACGTTTCAGCGCTTCATGAACGAAGTCGTTCGAGATCTCGACTTCGTTTTCGTCTACATAGACGACATTCTTGTGGCATCACAAACTGAGGAACAACACAAACTCCATCTGGAAACACTTTTCCAACGACTTGTCGAGTTTGATGTTCACATCAAGAGCTCAAAATGCGTCTTCGGCGCATCCACTCTTGATTTCCTCAGCCACAAGATCACCGCTAATGGCATCCTTCCGTCACAAGACCGAATCAATGCCATTAAAGAATTCCCAGCTCCAACCTCAATCAAAAGTATTCAGCGATTCATCGGCATGGTCAACTACTACCACCGATTTATACCAAAGCTCGCTGATATACTCAACCCAATTCACAGCCACCTGGCAGTACTACTACGTAAGCCCAAAACCGCCAGGAACTTCTCTTGGCCTGACGAATGTCAACACGCATTCACGTCACTCAAGGCTGAATTGGCACGCACAACACTCTTGTCACATCCACTGAGCGACTCAAAGCTCAGCATAACTACTGATGCATCAAACACTGCTGTCGGAGCAGTCATGCAACAGTACAACGACAAGTGTTGGGAGCCCCTGGGATTCTTCTCAAAGAAGCTCTCGGATGCCGAAAAGAAATACTCTGCATTCGATCGGGAATTACTCGCAATATATCTAGCAATAAAACACTTCAGATATTTTGTCGAGGGTCGGGACTTCACAATCTACACCGACCACAAACCTCTCACTCGAGCAATTCAGTCTAAAACTGAACGCAATCCAAGGCAAGCACGCCACTTGGATTATATTAGTCAATTTACCACGGACATCCAGCATGTTCAAGGTACCGAAAACGTTGTCGCGGATACACTTTCGCGCACAACATCAAACGAAACGGCCACAGTCGAGACTCACTTCGACTGCAACAAGATCGCACAAGCACAAAAAGCAGACTTGGAACTTCAGAATATACTTTCTGGTTCCACACGTCACGCCAGTTCATCACTGCAACTGGAGCTTTTCAAACTACCTGGCCTCGAAATCTACTGCGAAACATCTACGGGTGCAAATCGCCCGTACATCGCAGAGCAACTACGTCGAACCATCTTCGACACATTACACGGTATCTCACATCCTGGTGTCCGCGCAACTCGTAAATTGATTACTGCTCGATACTTTTGGCCCAGCATAAACAAAGACGTGACCCATTGGGCACAATCCTGTTTATCCTGCCAAAAATCGAAAGTCCAGCGACACACAAAATCGCCTCTTGGACAATTCGCAATTCCACCTGGTCGATTCGAGCACATTCATTTGGATGTCGTAGGACCACTTCCTCCATCCAATGGATACTCATACTTACTCACCTGTGTCGATCGTTTCACTCGATGGCCAGAAGCGTACTGCATGAGCGACATGTCTGCAGCAACCATTGCCACCACATTCGTACAAAACTACGTATCACGATTTGGCGTTCCACTTGACATCACAACTGATCAAGGAACCCAATTCGAGTCGAAGCTTTTCTCGGAGTTAACGAAACTCCTCGGCTCGCATCGGATACGTACAACGGCTTACCACCCACAAGCCAATGGCATGGTCGAACGCTTCCACCGCCAGCTCAAAGCTGCTCTCAAGGCCCGAGGCAACACAATTCACTGGAGCTCCGAAGTACCAATCGTTCTACTTGGTATTCGAGCAACGGTTAAAGAAGATTTGAAGTGCTCACCAGCTGAAATGGTTTACGGTCAAACCATCAAGCTACCCGGTGAGTTCTTCGTCGAACATCCTCTACCGTCTCCATCCACAACCGACACAGTCATCGACCAACTCCGCACCACCATGCAAAATCTTATCCCCACGGCAACAAGACCAACGAATGAAAGCAACATATTCGTTCCTAAATCGCTCAACAATTGCGATTACGTCTTTGTCCGGGTTGATAAGGTTCGAACTGGATTACAATCTCCATACGATGGGCCATACAAAGTTATACGTCGCTTACGCAAGCAATTCATTGTCTCAATCAAAGACAAACACCACTCAATTTCAATCGACAGATTGAAACCGGCGTACGGTATTCTCAACACAGCTGATCAAATATCAGCCAGCAAACGATATAAAACCGTCCGGTTCACCGTATAACGTCTCAAAACCCATGGTTTCTCATCTGGAGAGGGGGTACTGTAGCAGCTCGAATATTCGACTCACCGATATTCGATTCTGCCACAAACAAAACAATTAGTGAAATTCAAATATAATCCAACTTATTTGAATTAAGCGTTCACTAACCCCATCACATATACATCTATCCAACCAACACTATCCAATAACCGAACCATTACTATAAAACATTTATAGTAAAACAAGTCGCCATCTAACAACATCACCACGAACAACAATGTTCGGTGATGCAACACTTAACAAAAAGTGCAATGTCGACCGTCGCCGGCGCATGTGTTCCCTCTTCACAAAACGAAGACGAAGGCGACGTCACAATTCATACAACATTTATCAAAACAATACAACAAACAGCAACACGTCTTTTTGCAATACAAAGCGTCCATTATTATTTTCTATTTATTTTTGGTCCAATATAACCAACGTATTAATATTTTTGGTGGTGAATAAAAATGTATATTTAATTAATTAAATTCAATAATAATAAAATAAATTTAATAATAATAATAATAATTGTGTGAATCAAATTACAATAAATCACAATAAATTAAAACATAATAATAAATTGAATTGTGCATATATAAATTGTGCATATATAAATAATTGTTTTATTTGGACTACATATATATATAATACGTCCAAAAATACGATTCGAATTCTATATGTAGGAGAGATAAAGAATTAATTGTTTTTTAATTGTAAGATGATGTCTGTATCAGACTACAAGCTTGATTTTTACTATGTATACTTTAAAAAATTTGGAAAATGTGAATATAAAAAAAAAAGAAGTTAATTTTAGAAAACAAAATATTCTTATTTGAAAAATAAAAATACTTTCAAATGAAAACCTCAGGGAGCGATCGGATTCAGACGTCGGACATCGGACGTCCGACGTCGGGCGTCGAACGTCGGACTCGGACGTCGAACGTCAGACTCGGACGTCCGACGTCCGACGTCGGACGTTGGACGGTGCAGTTCGTACGATGGAATTTGATCGTACTGTTAAGTTGGTCGCTTGAAATTATTTTATTTAAAAAAAATTGATATAAACGTCTTAGATTAAGATAAAAATTAATGTAAACGTCTCTAATTTATATAAAATTGATGTAGACGTCTATGATTTAGATAAAAACGGATGTAAACGACTATGATCTTTATAAAAATTGATGTAAACGTCTATGATTTAATAAAAATTGATGTAAACGTCTATGATTTATAATACAAATGCGGTGGGTACCGTACCTGCGCGGAGCGCAGGTACGGTACCCACTGTCATGTTCGGTGTCCCCGAAGGGGACACCGCACATGACCGCATTTGCATTATAAATCATAGACGTTTACATCAATTTTTATAAAGATCATAGTCGTTTACATCCGTTTTTATCTAAATCATAGACGTCTACATCAATTTTATATAAATTAGAGACGTTTACATTAATTTTTATCTTAATCTAAGACGTTTATATCAATTTTTTTTAAATAAAATAATTTCAAGCGACCAACTTAACAGTACGATCAAATTCCATCGTACGAACTGCACCGTCCAACGTCCGACGTCGGACGTCGGACGTCCGAGTCTGACGTTCGACGTCCGAGTCCGACGTTCGACGCCCGACGTCGGACGTCCGATGTCCGACGTCTGAATCCGATCGCTCCCTGAGGTTTTCATTTGAAAGTATTTTTATTTTTCAAATAAGAATATTTTGTTTTCTAAAATTAACTTCTTTTTTTTTTTATATTCACATTTTCCAAATTTTTTAAAGTATACATAGTAAAAATCAAGCTTGTAGTCTGATACAGACATCATCTTACAATTAAAAAACAATTAATTCTTTATCTCTCCTACATATAGAATTCGAATCGTATTAAAACAATGTTGAAAACATGTAAGTTTTTTTTGTGTAGGCGATATCTATATTAAATTATATCAGTTCAATTTTCATCCAGCAGATTTGTTGTTGTTATGATGTGTACATTAATATTATTTTCAAAAAACAAAAAATTAAATTACAACATAAATCTCTCTTACATATGATCTAATAACAAAAATCCATTCTTGTTTGATCGTGTTCATACAAAACAGCAAATCATATTCATCTTTTTGTACGACCATAATGCAGGAGGGTAAAACAACGTTCGCGAATCATGTCTGATCTTGTTTTTATTTTTATTTTTATTATTTTTTTTTTTTTTAGTTTTGTTGTTTGTTTGGTTTACGTGAATTTTTGTCGATCAAGTTTATTCGTGTTTCTGATTGTGATCATTGGTCATCATAGACGTAATGAGTTTAAATGTTTATAAATATTGACTTCAAACCTGATAAAATTTTTAGTAAATAGCTAAAACTGTAACAATAAACAAGTGAGTCATTTGAAAAATTAGAAGTAACAAAGATGTTTACTAATCCGTTCGTAGATTCAACAAACTTTCAAAGTAGTATTATCGAAACTGACTCCAAAAATTTTTCTGATGATCGTAGACGAGAAATAGATCATACGACAACGAATTATTTTTCAAAAGATTCCAATATAGTAAACATGAGTTCTTGTGATTTGAAGTATAATGATAATGTTCCGTACATGAGGAAACTAGAAGATCGGTTAAATTCATTCCATCAATCTCGATGGATGAGGTATTTCATTGATCACGAAGCAGTATCGTCGGCCGGATTTTACTACACAGGTATAGATGATAAACTGAAATGTTTCAGCTGTGGTGGGGTTCTAGGTGATTGGAATTTCACCGATAACCCTTGGGAAGAACATGCTTTTTGGTTCCCGGAATGCAGCTTTCTCCGACAAGAAAAAGGATTTGGGTTCGTCGCTAGTGTCAAGAAGAGATGGGCTCAACACTTAAATATACTGCAGTGTAATAGAGACAGAATTGGATGATTTAATAATTTTGTAAAAAAAAAAAATAATTTAAAAACACGCATTTTATATCATATATGAAATAAAAATAATAAATCAGATATATATATATATATATTTTTTTTTGTTTTTATTTTTTATTTTTATTTTTACATAATACTATAATTTGTTATTATTAATATTATTTACTGCAAACATGCATACATATACTGTTTAATATTTTATTCAGAATTAAATTCTACAAAGCTTAAGATAATTAGAATCACCATGTTTCTTGTTACCCATTTAAAAAAAAAAATATTTTTTCTTTCTTCTTCGCAGCTTTTCCTCTTCATCCTCCTGCTCACTGCCTTGCCAGATCTTGAATTTTAACAAACTGTAAAAAATCCATATCAAACAACGTTTTAGTGTTGTTATTTACATTTTGTTTTTTATTTTTTTATTTTTGGTTACGGAATTCCACCTTTCCATTACATTGAGATTTTCTTCATTTGTCTAAAATAATTATTATCAATATTTTTTTTTAATAATTTTTCTATTTATTTTTCATTATCAATTTTTTTTTTTTATTAAATTTTTTTTTATAATGTTTTTCTACTATTATGTACCGAAAATTTCTTCATATACATATATTAAAATTATACTTATAGAATAAATTATACTAATTTTTTAATTAATATTACATATAGAAAGCATGTATTACAAATCGATGAATAATTTTCTAATTTTACAAATTTTTGTTTTAAATAATTAATTTTTTAATTTTTTTATAAATAAGTTTTATTTTATATAATTTGTTTTGTCCCTCGATAAATATTTTAATCATTTTCATTATAGTTAAAATAATTTTCTTTATTTTCTAAATTAATTTTTATTAACGTGAATTTGCAAATGTTAATTTAAACAAAATTTTTTTTTTTTTAAATTGTTTTTCCACAAATTAATTTCAGTATCGTCGGCCGGATTTTACTACACAGGTATAGATGATAAACTGAAATGTTTCAGCTGTGGTGGGGTTCTAGGTGATTGGAATTTCACCGATAACCCTTGGGAAGAACATGCTTTTTGGTTCCCGGAATGCAGCTTTCTCCGACAAGAAAAAGGATTTGGGTTCGTCGCTAGTGTCAAGAAGAGATGGGCTCAACACTTAAATATACTGCAGTGTAATAGAGACAGAATTGGATGATTTAATAATTTTGTAAAAAAAAAAAATAATTTAAAAACACGCATTTTATATCATATATGAAATAAAAATAATAAATCAGATATATATATATATATATTTTTTTTTGTTTTTATTTTTTATTTTTATTTTTACATAATACTATAATTTGTTATTATTAATATTATTTACTGCAAACATGCATACATATACTGTTTAATATTTTATTCAGAATTAAATTCTACAAAGCTTAAGATAATTAGAATCACCATGTTTCTTGTTACCCATTTAAAAAAAAAAATTTTTTTTCTTTCTTCTTCGCAGCTTTTCCTCTTCATCCTCCTGCTCACTGCCTTGCCAGATCTTGAATTTTAACAAACTGTAAAAAATCCATATCAAACAACGTTTTAGTGTTGTTATTTACATTTTGTTTTTTATTTTTTTATTTTTGGTTACGGAATTCCACCTTTCCATTACATTGAGATTTTCTTCATTTGTCTAAAATAATTATTATCAATATTTTTTTTTAATAATTTTTCTATTTATTTTTCATTATCAATTTTTTTTTTTTATTAAATTTTTTTTTATAATGTTTTTCTACTATTATGTACCGAAAATTTCTTCATATACATATATTAAAATTATACTTATAGAATAAATTATACTAATTTTTTAATTAATATTACATATAGAAAGCATGTATTACAAATCGATGAATAATTTTCTAATTTTACAAATTTTTGTTTTAAATAATTAATTTTTTAATTTTTTTATAAATAAGTTTTATTTTATATAATTTGTTTTGTCCCTCGATAAATATTTTAATCATTTTCATTATAGTTAAAATAATTTTCTTTATTTTCTAAATTAATTTTTATTAACGTGAATTTGCAAATGTTAATTTAAACAAAATTTTTTTTTTTTTTAATTGTTTTTCCACAAATTAATTTCAGTAAAGTATAGAAATAAATTTATAAAAACTTTATTATAAAATATAAAATTAAAAACTAATATTTATAAGAAAAATAATCAAATAATAACAAAAACATAATATAATACTATTAATAATACCGAAACAAAAAAAATGAAACACATAAGTTAAGATTTAAGTTTATTATTTTTTATGTTTTTGTGTGTTGTTTTAAGATTATCTTAACTCTATCATTAATTCTATTTCTAATAGTTTTTAATATTGGTGGAGATGCCTCAAAATAATCAGCAACATTTTGTGTATGTTTTACTTCATAGAATACATTCATTATAGCATAATCTTCCGGATTCGTAAAAATTGGGTCTTCTGAATAATATTTATACTCTGTTGCATCAAAAAATGATTTTTCTTCTTGTGTCAGATATGTTTCATTGATAGCAATTGTCGGATCATATTTCACATTATCAATTTCGGTCCATATATGTATAGGTGCAAGTACCAAATTATCGTATACCATCTTTCCATACATCATTTTAATACCAAAATTCTTTAAATGGTCAAAGAGCAATAAAGACGCAGGCAGACAGACTCCATACATTCCTTCTCGAATAAACTCTTCAGATATAATTTTCGAGACTAGGCGTGCAACTTGATGTTTATCGATTGACATTATGAAGAGAGTGTTATTTATTATTTTGATAAATATTTTTATTTTTAAAAATCAGAACCAAATACTCTTAAACGACCGATCTCTGTAAATGGTTGTTTCTAAATGAGTTTACTCGTTGTCTTCTCTTAAAAAATGTTTTTGTTTTTACACGGGTGTTAAAATTTACAACTAGAAAAGTTTTCGAATTTGTACCGTATTTTTTTTTTCAACAACGATACACTTTTTCAATAGGACACTTCTATTCGTATAACTTAAAATACACAACGAAAATTATTTTACATACATGTTAGTGACCTAAATTTTTTGTTGTAATTCGTGATTAGTAATTATGTTTCTAATTAGTAGGAAAAATTAATTTTGAAAAATTTAGATCAGTAACTATCTTTTTTGTTGTACTAAGAATCGTTCGTAATAGTATATTAAAAAGTAATCCATATTTAAAAAGAAGTGTGTTGGTATACATAAGGTTATTTGTATAATTGTTTTTAAAAACAGAAAAATTCCTGTTTGATCGTGTTCATACAAAACCACAAATCATATTCATCTTTTGTACGATCATATTTGTCGAAACTTCCAGGTATTGTTTCGATTTTCACCCAACAGATTTATTGTTGTTATGATATCACATTTTAAGATTTTTTTAAAATAAAAAAAGTTATTATATGCGGAAAATTTCTAAAAGGAATAAATTATAATTATATTTACAGAATAAATTATTTCATATTACATATTTTTATATGTTACATTTTTATGTAATGTAATATAGAAAAATAATTAATTTAAATTTGTGAAGGTTTTTTAATTGAAAGTAATTTTTGAAATAATAATAATTTTTTTTTCTAAATTATTTTTTTTTTAGTTAATTTTTCAATTTGTACAATTTTTAATAGAAAAATTCTTGTTTGATCGTGTTCATACAAAAACAATAAATCATATTCATCTTTTGTATGATCTTTTGTATGATTTCAATTTTCACCCAAAACCCGCGAAACACTTATATTTGTATATGTATATGTATATTCTATAGATAAATTTTTATTCGTGCACAATGCATCATACATACATAATATGTATATCAGTTCAATGTAATTTCCTAAACGATATCGTTTTTTAAGTTATATCAGAAATTGTAACTAAAAATTCTTGTATGATCATGTTTATTCTGAATGATAATGTCCAGCTTTCATTTCATTTTTATTTCGTTCCATTAGATATTCATATACAAAAAACATAAACGACAATCTTGCTTCCGATATTCACCTGTGTGAATGTGCAACATAATTTATTCTAACATCCATTTACAACAGCAACAACCAAAAATTATTTGTTGTTATAATTCATGCTTAGTAATTATGTTTCTAATTAATAGGAAAAATTAATTTTGATAAATTATGGTCACTAACTATGTGGATTAGTATACATAGTAAAAATCAAGGTTGTAGTCTGATACAGACATCATCTTACAATTAAAAAACAATTAATTCTTTATCTTTCCTACATAGAGAATTTCAATACATATCGTCTATGTACACGAAAATAAATAAATAAAAAATTTTTGTGTAGGTGATATCTATATTATATCACTTCAATTTTCATCCAACAGATTTGTTGTTGTTATAATATGTACATTAATATTTTTTTTTTAAAAACACAAAAATGAAATTACAACAAAAATCTCTAAGATCTAATATCAAAAAAAAAAAAAAAACATTCTTGTTTGATCGTGTTCATACAAAACAACAAATCATATTCATCTTTTGTACGATCACATTGGTCGATATTTCCAGGTATTGTTTCAATTTTCACCTAACAGATATTTTAGATATTATTTTTTTAGTTCTAAAATATTTTTATTTCTAAATTATTTTTTTATTAATTTTTTTAATTCAATTTGTACAATTTGTATATGTATATATATATATATATATATATATGTATGTATATTATATAGATACATTTTTATTCGTGCTAAATATACACTTGTACAATGCATCTTACATACATATGTATATCATTTTATAGTAATTTCCAAAACGATATCGTTTTTAAGTTATATCAGAAATTGTAACTCAGAATTCTTGTATGATCATCTTTATTCTGTATGATAATATCCAGTCTGGTAATATACATGTATGTATATGTATTTATTTGTTTGATCATTTGTTTGTTTGTATTTCATTCCATCCGATATGCATATACGAAAAACAGAAACAACAACAAAAAAATCTTGCTTCCGATATTTATCTATGTGAGTGTGCAACATAATATATTCTAATATCCA
Organism: Tipula unca; assembly: GCA_951394425.1. Taxonomy (NCBI): domain Eukaryota; kingdom Metazoa; phylum Arthropoda; class Insecta; order Diptera; family Tipulidae; genus Tipula; species Tipula unca. The sequence continues at coordinate 110,690,218 of OX596381.1, forward strand.
TATACAACAAAACGTTCATACAAAACAATAACAAATCATATTCTGATATCTATAGTGTTAAATTTCACGTTTTATTTTTAAACCTTTTACTATCGTTAAATTTCAATAATAAAATCAAGGTTGTAGTCAGATAGACAGACATCATCTCGCAATTAAAAAAAAAAAATAATTCTTTATCTTTCCTACTTATAGAATTTCATTCGCATCAATACAATACCGAAAACATGTAAATTTTTTTGTGTAGGCAATATCTATATTATATCACTTAAATTTTCATTCAAGAGATTTGTTGCTGTGGTAATGATGTATACATTAATATTTTCCAGAAACAAAAATTCATGTTTGATCGTGTTCATACAAAATAATAAGTCATATTCTCTTATCGATAGTGTTAAATTTCACTTTTTTTTAAAAAAACCTTTACTATCGTAAAATTTCATTAATAAAATCAAGGTTGTAGTCTGATACAGACATCATCTAACAATTAAAAATAATAATTCTTCATCTTTCCTACTTATAGAATTTCAATCGCATCAATACAATGCCGAAAACATGTAAATTTTTTTTTGTGTATGCGATATCTATATTATATATTATATTAGTTCAATTTTAATCCAACAGATTCGTTGTTGTTGTTATGATGTATACATTAATATTTTCCAGAAACAAAAATTCATGTATGATCGTGTTCATACAAAATAATAAGTCATATTCTCTTATCTATAGTGTTAAATTTCACTTTTTTTTTTTTTTAAAAAACCTTTACTATCGTAAAATTTCATTAATAAAATCAGGTTGTAGTCTGATACAGACATCATCTAACAATTAAAAAAATAATAATTCTTTATCTTTCCTACTTATAGAATTTCAATCGCATCAATACAATGCTGAAAACATGTTAATTCTTTTTGTGTATGCGATATCTATATTATTTCACTTCAATTTTCATTCAAGAGATTTGTTGTTGTGGTAATGATGTATACATTAATATTTTCCACAAACAAAAATTCATGTTTGATCGTGTTCATACAAAATAATAAGTCATATTCTCTTATCTATAGTGTTAAATGTCACTTTTTTTTTTAAAAAACCTTTACTATCGTAAAATTTCATTAATAAAATCAGGTTGTAGTCTGATACAGACATCATCTAACAATTAAAAAATAATAATTCTTTATCTTTTCTACTTATAGAATTTCAATCGCATCAATACAATGCCGAAAACATGTAAATTTTTTTTGTGTATGCGATATCTATATTATATATTATATTAGTTCAATTTTCATCCAACAGATTCGTTGTTGTTGTTATGATGAATACATTAATATTTTCCAGAAACAAAAATTCATGTATGATCGTGTTCATACAAAATAATAAGTCATATTCTCTTATCTATAGTGTTAAATTTCACTTTTTTTTTAAAAAAAACCTTTGCGATATCTATATTATATATTATATTAGTTCAATTTTCATCCAACAGGTTCGTTGTTGTTGTTATGATGAATACATTAATATTTTACAGAAACAAAAATTCATGTTTGATCGTGTTCATACGAAACAACAACAACAAATCATATTATTCAGATATCAATAGTGTTAAATTTCAATTTTTTATTTTTTATTTTTAAAAACCTTTACTACATTCTAAAAGTACAACCCTCATAATACCGCCGCTCCGCACCGAGTTCGTACCTATTTTTTTTTATCGATATATTTTAATTTTTTTAATTTTTTAAATTTTTTCTTAGAATTTAAATAATTTCACACATCATCAGATTTTTTCCCACAATTCTATGACGTCACAATTCTTGGAAGTGAAATTTGATACTGCGGGAATAAAAATATTGAAATTCCATAAAAGTCAATGACCTTGTGTAAATTTTTAGGGTCACTGACTTTCATGGAATTTCAATATTTTTATTTCCGCAGTATCAAATTTCACTTTTTTTTTTTTTTTTTTTCCCACAGGTGTCAAATTACAAATTTTTTTTTTTTTTTTTTTTTTTTTTTTCCACAGATATCAAATTTCAAGGTGTCAAATTTCAAGGTCAGGTGTCAAATTACAAATTTTCCCACGCCAAAGCGCCCCAATACCTACTTATATTAATTATTTGTTTATATTAAAAATACAAAATAAAGTATTAAATTATGATTAGTACCCAAGTATAACGAAATCCGACATTTTTCGCATTTTTCGGAAAAATTGATGAATTTCTCTCCGACTTTTTTCATCAAATATGTCCGACTTATTGTAAGATTTACTATGAACGTTGTCGCGAATAGTCGGACAATGATGAAAAAGAGTTAGGTTATGTTTTCAACAAAATGTGGGCGGAGCCTTTATTATAGATTTTAGCGGCAGAGATTTAAATTTGAAAATGTAAATAAAATTTTTTTTTTTAACGGTTTTAAATAAATACATTTAATTATTAAATATGAAAAATTAATAATAAAAAAAACATTTCTCTTCTTAAATTTAATTAATTCTTAGTACATTTAATTATAATCACGGGATTATTAGTTCACAGCCATTTGACGTCGAATTAAGTTGATTGTGATGTATGATGAGGAAGCTTTCTTTGTAACTCTAGCTTCATTCGCCTTTGTCTGGTCCGTTCCGACATCTCTGAATTTTAAGATACCTATATTTTTAAAAATAATTTAATATCAATATAAATAAAAAAATTTGTTGAGGTAAGGCAATGGCACTTAAATTTGGTTCATCTCAACAGCGAAAAAATTATTGTCGAGATAAAAAGTTCAGAGATGTGTGCAGGAAATTATTGACATGTTGAGATTACGATTAGTTTTAAAGATGCCAAAATATCTAATTTGCCCCAATATTGAGATAAACCAAATTTACTAACTAAACATAACCTTATTTAATCATAACAAAATATTTACACGTTTCAATAAATGCTTGGACAAAATGATATGAACTAACTATATACAACAAAAATTATACACGTCCGAAATTTATATTTATGTACACACAAAAAAAAATATTTATAGACACTTAATTAATAACTTATTATAAACATAAAATTAATTTAAATTAAATAACATGGAAAACACTCGAAAATAAAACATTTAAAATTTCACTGCAAGAAAAGATAATCAACCGAAATGGCGTTTCTGACAAAAATAAAAAAAAAATACAGCAACGCTGTAAGTGTTAAAATTTTGAAACCAAATTTCATCATTTCCCGATTTTTGCTACCGAAAATCGGAAAAAATTTCGTACTAGATTCAAATTTTCAGTTTTGTTATACTTGGGTATAAACACATATACCTAAGTATAACAAAACTGAAAATTTGAATCTAGTACGAAATTTTTTCCGATTTTCGGTAGCAAAAATCGGGAAATGATGAAATTTGGTTTCAAAATTTTAACACTTTCAGCGTTGCTGTATTTTTTTTTTATTTTTGTCAGAAACGCCATTTCGGTTGATTATCTTTTCTTGCAGTGAAATTTTAAATGTTTTATTTTCGAGTGTTTTCCATGTTATTTAATTTAAATTAATTTTATGTTTATAATAAGTTATTAATTAAGTGTCTATAAATATTTTTTTTTTGTGTGTACATAAATATAAATTTCGGACGTGTATAATTTTTGTTGTATATAGTTAGTTCATATCATTTTGTTCAAGCATTTATTGAAAGGTGTAAATATTTTGTTATGATTAAATAAGGTTATGTTTAGTTAGTAAATTTGGTTTATCTCAATATTGGGGAAAATTAGATATTTTGGCACCTTTAAAACTAATCGTAATCTCAACATGTCAATAATTTCCTGCACACATCTCTGAACTTTTTATCTCGACAATAATTTTTTCGCTGTTGAGATGAACCAAATTTAAGTGCCATTGCCTTACCTCAATAAATTTTTTTATTTATATTGATATTAAATTATTTTTAAAAATATAGGTATCTTAAAATTCAGAGATATCGGAACGGACCAGACAAAGGCGAATGAAGCTAGAGTTGCAAAGATAGCTTCCTCATCATACATCACAATCAACTTAATTCGAAGTCAAATGGCTGTGAACTAATAATCCCGTGATTATAATTAAATGTACTAAGAATTAATTAAATTTAAGAAGAGAAATGTTTTTTTATTATTAATTTTTCATATCTAATAACTAAATGTATTTATTTAAAACCGTTAAAAAAAAAATTTTATTTGCATTTGCAAATTTAAATCTTTGCCGCTAAAATCTATAATAAAGGCTCCGCCCACATTTTGTTGAAAACATAACCTAACTCTTTTTCATCATTGTCCGACTATTCGCGACAACGTTCATAGTAAATCTTACAATAAGTCGGACATATTTGATGAAAAAAGTCGGAGAGAAATTCATCAATTTTTCCGAAAAATGTGAAAAATGTCGGATTTCGTTATACTTGGGTATTTTCATTTTATCTCAGCAAACGTACGTTCATTAGTTTAAACTACATATAAACATTTTCTCACACACACAAAAACGATTTTAAATAAAATATAAATAAAGCGAGTAGGCAATATAAAAATAATGTAGTTGCATCTCGTTTTCGTAGTTTTTGTAGTCGCCATATTGCTATTTGTATTGTTTTTCACATTTCATCATCATTTTTTGTGTCATAGTCAAATTAAAATAAATAAAGTTCGAGTATTTAATTAAAAAGTATAAACATTTTTCTGATTAGTAGGACAATTTAAACCAAAACATAGATAATCTTTGTATTTAGTGCTTGCGTGTCGTATAATATAATATAGTGTATATAAATAAGTTAAAACAGTTAATTTTTGTGTATATAGATTTAGTGGTTGTGTATAATTATAATATTTCCCGGAGTGTACCTACACGGAATATATAGGTAATCCACCGATAAGATATTAGATAAAAAATAACATAATATACATGTACGATAATTGTTGACACATATAAAATCTAAATTTGGTTCAACTTTACGTAAATATGTCAAAAAAAACGTTTATGAATCGTTTAGCGACACAAAAAAAAATATTTTTAAATGATTTATTAAGATATGAAAATCTAGATTCGTTCGCAAGGCCGGCAGCTATTCCAAATTTCGATAATATAACAATTCCAAAGTCTACAGCGTCAAGCTCGGAAAATGTAAATGCTTTATTTTTTTCGGATCCAGTTGCTGATGCAGATAATTCAGAGCGTAATGATAAATTTTCGGTTGAGTACGACTCTATTAGTAGCTCCAGCGATAATAATCCTGTTGTTAATGTAGATATTTCGGAGGGTGATGAATACGACTCTAGTGATAGCTCCAGCGACAATGATCAGGATATAGAATCAGTAATTAGCAATAATTTGAAACTCTGGGCTATTAGAAATAAGGTCGCACATAATCATGTAGATGATTTGTTGAAAACACTGATCCAGTCCGGTGTAAAGCATATACCAACAACTGCAAGAAAATTACTAAAAACTAAAACTGGCGTAATTAATAATTATAATGTTAATATTATCAACGTTGCTCCTGGCGAGTATTTACATTTTGGGATTCAGAATCACATCAAATCAAACTCTTTTAAGTTTTTAATAGAAAAGGATTTGGTCTTGGTTGATATAGGAATTGATGGGCTACAAGTCTTTAAAAGTTCCCGACGTGTTTTGTGGCCAATAATTGGAAGTTTCTCGGAATTTCCAAATCAACCCCCATTTTTAGTTGGATGTTACTCAGGTTTTGAGAAACCTCATTCCGTAAATGAGTTTTTGAAACCATTTGTGGAAGAAACGAAAATTCTTCTCAAAAATGGTGTTAAAATAGGTCAATTAGGAACTGTTAGAAAATTTAACATACGGTTATTTGTATGTGATAGCCCAGCACGATCATTTATTACTGCCACTCAGTACCATACTGGAAAAAATAGTTGTCCCAAATGCTGCCAAATGGGTGAATATAAAAACCAGAGAGTGGTATTTCAAACAGAAATTAAAAGTGAAAGAACGGATATGTCATACAGCATCAGAAGGGATCAAAATTACCATCATCGAGAGTTGTTGCATAAAGAAAATATATTAGAAACGATTGATGTTGGAATGGTATCTCAATTTCCTCTCGATCCTATGCACATAGTCGATTTAGGAGTTGTAAAAAAAATATTGGGTTTGATTTCAAAAAATAAATTTACAAGCATGAAAGTAAATCTAGAAGTTTTGAACTCAAAATTGACATTATGCTCTTCACATACTCCGTTCGAATTTGGCCGAAGCTGTAGAACACTTCGAGACTTAGCCTTATGGAAAGCCACTGAATTTAGGCAATTTTTACTGTACACAGGAATTATTGTTCTTAAAGACGTAGTTGATCATAACATGTTTCGCCATTTTTTATTACTACATAGCGCTATAAGGCTATTATCAGACCACAAATACTGCAGACAAAATACTGATGCAGCTTCCATTCTAATAAATGAGTTTGTCCAACAATTTCCATCGATTTATGGAGAGGACAAAGTCAGTTTCAATATTCATGCACTACTACATTTACCTAGTTGTGTTAAACAATTTGGTGCTTTAGATACATTTTCTGCTTACAAATATGAAAATTACATGCAGTTTATCAAAAGGATCATTAAGAAACCAAATAAAATTTTGCAACAAATATTCCGGCGAACAGAAGAAATAAAAGCTGCTGATTTAGAACGGAAACCTACTAAATTTGATATGTTTCATCTTTCAAATGAAAGTGAAGCAGATTGTTATTGCTTAACAGTTGGCAGATTTGTCCTCAAGGTTATACGCTTTGGCTTAGTTGCAGGTAAAAAGACAGTAACTGGCCATGTTTTCAAAAATGTGTCACAATATTATGATAACCCCATTAATTCATCACAAGCTCTTGGAATTGTACTTGCCAATGATATTAACCCTGAACTTCGAACTTTCAACATGAACGATATTTTATATAAATTTTTTTGTGTGCCATCAGAGGAAGGGTACATTTTAATACCAATTTTACACCAAACCTTTAAAAAATTTTCACATTAAATGTATTTATTAAAGTTCCAGTATTTCACTACTACTTCCAGTTTATCTGAGTGCAGTATATCAAAATGGGTGATAAAGCAAATGGTATATAATTTTATGATATATTTAAGAATAATATATAGCAACCAACTGTAGAACCAACCAAAGTATAAATATTCGATTTTATTGTCACTTGGAGTCACAATTGTTTAAACAATACGACTAGCGGAATCGGATGATAATTTATTTTGCTGTTATTTTTCCTTAAGTATACCATTGTCGCCTATCATCGACAATTGGCAAAACATAGCGAACAGCGAAAATATTTCCCAAGGCTTCATAACGTCTACACAAAAACGGCAAATAGAGGAATCAGACGATGAAAGCTGTTTTGAAAAGAGTGAAATATTATTTCCTCCACGAAAAAAATTAAATTTCAGAAATCATGAAACTAACCGATCAACACCAGAAGTACCGGCAGAGCAATTGATAGCATTACAAATAAGTCCATTTTTAGAAGAATTACCAAATTTCTTAAATCAACCGTCAAATTCAAGTTGCTTAAATGAAAATCGATTGACTGATCTTCAGGATAGTATAGAAACCTTAAACGTATCAGGTAAATTATTTTTTGTTTCCAATTCAAGTCTGTATAAACTATTTAAGCTCAACTTAGCTCTTACAGTTGCTTTTAAAACTAAATATCTCTGCATAAATATTAATTTTATATATTTCAATATGTATTTCATCTGTGCTTTTACTGTGAATTTCAGAAAATTTATCCGAGAAAATGAACACTATTATCAGCAAAATTACTAACTTGGAAAGGAATATGGAAAAGCAAGATAAAGAAAATCAAAATCACCGAAATGCGCAAAATAAGTTAAATATGGAAACTTTAATTCATGTCAAAAAGGTTAATCAATTATTATCACGACTGGTTGGCGACCAAGAAGACTCGTCTGTTGAGTTTGAAACGGTTTTTCCTATTAAATCAATAGCATAGCTTAGTGATGTGGAATTGCGATTAATCGACAAACCATACCTAGCAAAGCTGGTAAGAAACCATTTTAAAAGTAACTTAATACCTAACTAATTTAGTTTTAATTATTAGATAATGTTTCTGAGAAAACTAAAGGGATCTTCCAGCTTGGATAGTGTGTTTCGATTCATCGCAACAGACGATGTTTACCACGATTTTAATTTAAATGGGCGAGCGGGTAAAAGATCTTTAAACTCGCTAAAGCTATTCAATTCAGTTATGTTTGGTAAAAAGAAAGTAAACTTAGAAAAATATATACATATTTAATTTTTTTAATTTTATTTTATATCATTAGATGCTTGCGGTGGTCTACTTGGGAGAGAAAATTTTCAGGATGAAATTAGAAAATGCATTCAACATGCCCATAACCGATTTTTTAAAAATAAAAAATAAATATAAAATAATCAAAAATGAATTAATATAAACATAGTATATAAGTTAATTTGATAAATGTTATGCAAACTTCTTATTTGCGGGTATCAACCATCTTATTAGAACTATATTTATTTTATTTCTTTGTCGTTTCAAAAAAATTATGGTTAACCCCAAATAAGAAGTTCTGAGGCGGATCAAAAATATAATAGTTTTTTAAAATGATATTACCAAATAATGGTAACAAAATTTCTTAAGAATATGGTTTATTTTATTATTTGAACTAGTTTTTAATATTTTAAAGTCTACAAATTTTACCAATGGATTTTTCGGTTCGAGACTAAATATGTATGTGATATATTAGGGATTTAATTTTATTATTTTAAGATGTACATAGTATTAAGCTATAATTTGAATTACACATCATTTGAATTATTTTATTGAATGTGATATTTACAATGAATTAAAATTTTTAATCGCTTGCAATTAATTAATTGAATTACGCATAATATATTTTCTAAATTTAAATGCTATTTATTAAAACATATGATATATACAAAATATTGAATTAATAATTATCTTAAATATTACATGTAGTTCTTAAATATTACATGTAGTTACTAATAAGTAATATGATAACTGAAATGTGATATTGAATATGAAAAAATTATTGTGATAAATAAACATTAATATGTATAAACATTATTGCTAAATCATAAATTTGCTTTTTATTTAAAAAAAAAAATCAGATATACCAGTTGTAGAAGTACTTTTAATGTACTGATTAAGAACTACTTCTAAAGTACTTCTACGGAAGTAGTTTAGAACCACTTCTACAGAGTAGTATTAAAGTACATTTTATATGTGGAAGAATAAGTAGTTAGAAAGAGACAACAACCTTTTTTTTTGTAATAAGAGTAAAAGAGAAAGACAATTATTTTTTTTTTTAAACTCATGAATTTTTTCCCGACGTCCTATCTTTTTTCACAAGAAAAAAAGTACTTTCTTTCACTACTTTTGCACTAGTTCTGGAAGTACTTCTACGTTTGCTGGGATGTAATAGATTGGAAAATACTTTTTTATTATTTTTATTCAAAAAATTGTAATCACTTCTTCAACAACACTTAAACAATTTTTGACAATTAAATCGATTTTCGCAATATCACCACACTACTATGGTTGTCGCACTTTTCAAAATGGAATGAACATAGCAATAAATCAAACTATTAAATTCATGTTTATTGAATTACTACTAAATGTCTAAAATCATTATTTGAACAGTTAATTTTGACAAATTTTCCTTAAAAACAATCATTTGAACCATTACGAGTTGCTTGTCGTACTCAAAAACTTGTACGAGTAAAACAACAACAACATGTCGCAATTACGAGAACTCGAAATGTGTTACATAATCGCGTTTGGTCGTAATTTCGAAAAACTCGTAACTCGTAATGCTTACATAATCGACCCCCAGTGTCAAATTATCAGAGTAAAAACAACGTGGATAAATAAAATGTTTTTATAAAAATAAATTTGTTGTAATCTGTTTTTATAAAAATATTACAACTAAGGTTAAGTTTTTTCTATAAACAAAACAAAAAACGAAAACAACTTGTTTAGAAAAAAAGTAGTTTTACAAAAACTAAAAATTATCAATTAAAAATGAATCAATATGAATTTATAACTATCTCAAGCTATTCTTCTCAAATAAATTTTACTTATCTCATAGAAAATTGATAATAAAAATTGCAATATAAATAGAAAATAAAAGCCACCCAAAATCCGCCTATAGAAAAATCCCATGGTAAATTTCATCGTTTCATACAAAAAAAACAACCAAATCGACCTACAGTACTAGTATATATGTATAAATGGTACCGATTGACGTTCTTACATATTTTATTAATTGGTAACTTATGTTTCTTGTAATATTATTGTTTGACAATATATTGAATGCAACTGCATATCTTGTTTTAACTGTTTTTTTATTTTAGTTTAAGTTAATTGGTGAAACGAAAACAAACTGTTTAGAAAAAAAGTAATTTTACAAAAACTAAAAATTATCAATTTAAATTTTATCAATTTTAATTTATAACTATCTCAAACTGTCTTCAGATAAATTTTACTTGTCTCATAGAAAATTAAAAATAAAAATTGCACTATTACTAGAAGATAGTCTTCCAAAATCTGCCTATAGAGAAATCCCATAGTAAATTTCATCATTTTATATTATAAAAAAAAAAGAAACGAATCTGCCTATACGCATACTTCATCAAAATCTTGTGTCATGGCTTGTAATATAGTGGCATTGCATTTAGGTAAATAGATTAAAACCATTGGGCCTGTTTAGACGATGCATACAGCGCATGATGTTTCTCCTCGTTTTTTTTCCTCTTTGCCTATAAACTATCGATATTTGCCTATAAACTATAGATATAAACCTATAAACTCTTTGCCTATAAATTTTAGAGTGGGGATATTTGTGTTGCGCTTTTTCCTCAAAAATTATAATTGCGGCACGATTTGTTACACACTAATACAATGAAAAAGCAATAAAAATTTGGTTGGGTCGGATTTTTTCTCAAAGCATCATACTGAAATGCAAATAATAATACACATCCAAAGATAAATCGCAATTGGTGTCAACAGTTTGAAATTTTACGTCTAAACACGAATGTGTGTAATGTCATGATGTATGGCATACACGTCTAAATAGGTCATATACCTCACATCAGTCAAATACATATTTTAATTTGAAATAGTGTTCGATAATAATAGTCGTGTTTTTTAATTCAAAAATTTTCTTATTGGAATGAAGTTCTGGATAAGAATTTTCTCATTTTTTCAGTAAAATCCAAATGAATTTAATTTTTTATCAATAAATAAGATACATTTAATGTTAAACTACACATTTTAATTCACTATTATCGAAATAAAATCAAATTTAACTTTATTTTTCAATGTTTTTGATAGAACATTGGTTTTTTCAAGTTCGCGATAAATTCATAGTAGACAAACTCGAAAAAAAGGAAAATATTTTAAACAAATATTTTTCATTGTTTTATGCTTGATACCTGTATTATTTCACAATAGACGTCAAAAAATATAGTTAGAAGTTGAAATTTATTCAAATAAATAGAACTTAAATTAAATATATTGGTTAAACTAAATAAAATTTCCCAGTATTATTCCCGATGTTCCTATAGAACTTGAAGGTTAAAAAAAACGCACCTACTACTCGTATATAATGGAAATCCGACTATAGGTTCGTTTTTTTATTAACAGAACTTTAAGTTCTATAAGAACATCGGGAATAATACTGGGAAATTTTATTTAGTTTAACCAATATATTTAATTTAAGTTCTATTTATTTGAATAAATTTCAACTTCTAACTATATTTTTTGACGTCTATTGTGAAATAATACAGGTATCAAGCATAAAACAATGAAAAATATTTGTTTAAAATATTTCCTTTTAAAATTTCCCTTTTTTTTCGAGTTCGTGTACTATGAATTTATCGCGAACTTGAAAAAACCAATGTTTTATCCAGAACATTGAAAAATAAAGTTAAATTTTATTTTATTTCGATAATAGTGAATTAAAATGTGTAGTTTAACATTAAATGTATCTTATTTATTGATAAAAAATTAAATTCATTTGGGTTTTACTGAAAAAATGAGAAAATTCTTATCCAGAACTTCATTCCAATAAGTAACACAAAGAATAGTTGATTTTTCTCTATGATATAAAAGGCGGCATCATTTTGAAATTCTTTGTCAGTTTATTGTTCCTTTAATTTTCTAATAAGTCCTATATAGAACATCGGGAATAATACTGGGAAATTTTATTTAATTTTAACCAATATATTATTTTATTTAAGTTCTATATATTTGAATAAATTTCAACTTATAACAATATTTTTTGGTGTTTATTGTCAAATAATACAGGTATTAAGCTAAATACAATGAAAAATGTTTGTTTAACATATTTACGATATCATTCATAGTCGGATTTCCATTATATAGTGTGAAGCCGTATCATTTTGTTTGAATATTGAAATTTATCTTTTATGTAATGTTTTATACAAATTTCATGACAACAATCAAATCACAATAACTATGTATGTAAATCAAAAACGTATAGTTATATCAAAATACCACAGAAAAAAAAACTTTGATCGAATCGAAATTATAAAAAAAAAGTACACTGTCAGGAAATATGTTGTTAAAAATATAATTTGACACCTACTATATTTTTGATAGGTATTATACTGAAATATTATAATAAAGTATTATACTACCAACTTCGCGTTTCCATCGTCGTAGTATAATAGTATAATACTATTAAACTATTATACTATCACGATGGAAACCCGGTATAAGTATCGGTTTCGGAAACAGCCCTATACATGTTTCATATTTATTAATAAATTCACCAAAAGCACCACACTAACAAGTGTCGCTGTTTTATCAAAATGGATTGAATATACTAACAGATTAAACAATTAAATTTTTAATAATTCATAAATGATTCCTATATTAATGACTACTAAAAATCCTTAAAATCCATTCAAAACTTATTTGGTTAGTTAATTTTGACAAATTTTCCTTAAACACAATCATTTCAACCATTACGAGTTGCTTGTCGTCCTCAAAAACTTGCACGAGTAAAACAACAACAACATGTCGCAATTACGAGACAAGAAATGTCTTACATAATCGCGTTTGGTCGTAATTTCGAGAATCTCGTAACTCGTAATGCTTACATAATCGGCCCCAAAATAAATGTTTAGTAATATTTTAATTTTAATCCATTTAACCTTTTTGGCTGCACACAGTTTTCCCATTTAAAAATGATTTTGTTTTAGTGATTTTTTTTATCACTAAAAGTTTCGCCTAATTCCTCTACATTTCCTCTAAATGAACCAAATGCAGATTTTATTGCAAATTATTTTATTTTTTTTGTGGTTACAAAAAACATACGTTGAATGTTTATTTTTTTTTTATTGCAAATATGTTTGATTTTATTTATTTAATTTGACATTTCGAAACCAGATAAACTTTATTGTTTTTTAGGTTTGATTCCAGCGAAATGTTATAGTATATCACCATGCATCTATTAACTATGTGATTTAAAAATATAAAACTAAATTATATAAAATACCCATAAAATATTTCGTTAGAAAATTAAATTACATATAAAGTAGTTGTATTTAGTTTTTCACAGACCAAACAAATGTTCATTTATTAAAATGAATAAGTTCCAAATAAATGTTTCTCAATATATCGAGTTTTTTTTGGTTTTTTTACAGCAGTTTTGGTTGCATTCAAATTTTAATAAAAAAATTTTTTCGCTAAAATTTGCGTTTGGTTCCTTTCTATACAGTATAGGAATTAAGCGCAAATTTTAGTGATAAAAAAAAATCGATATAGTTTTTGTCAGTTGCTAGAAAAAACGTACGTCTAATATTAAACTAAATTATTTCTTGTGGCGGTCGTATGTCTATACGACTGACTATTCGTATGCTTTATTGACAGGTTGACATTATTGTTGTTGTATATTTTGATGAACAATTTTTCTTAAATCAATTCGATTGAATTGTTAACATATAATATATTGATGCCTATTCCTTAAATAAATATATAAAATAATCTTCCTTATGGTATTATGACACTGGCTTTTTTTCCCACTTTTCTAGCGGCTAGACAAACTGAGCGAGAAAAAAAACTAGTATACAAAATATACACACGTGTGGATGAATACGACATAGCACGTAAAAAAATCGTTATATGTCAAAAACCAGCGTAGCTCAAATTGTCTAGCAAAAAAAGTGGGCAATTCTAACAGAAAAGAATTACATTTTGATTCTTTTTGTTTGACATACACACTTTTTATTTGACATCTTCAATAGCTGATTAATAAATGTTAAGACAATTTTTTTCGAAAGTTTTTATTTTACGACTGCGTTCTGTTTCTGTCATCTGTGTCAGTTCAGTAGTGGTGTGTGCAGTAGATAGTGCAGAAATCAAATAAAAATATTCAAGAAAATAAAATAAAAAATGAGTGCTGGACGTATTTTAGTTTATGGTGGACGTGGTGCTCTAGGAGCTACAGTCGTATCACATTTTGAATCTCTAAATTTTGTGTAAACGAAACGTTTTGTATTAATTAAAAATAAGGGGAACCCGCTTGTTTAGTCGTTGATGATTGATTGAACCAATTTTTGTTGTAGCTTGTAACGTGTGCAGTTATATAAAAATTACAAAACTCATGACTACGATTTATTTTTGAGTGTTAAGCATTGATCTTATCAACAATGAAATAGCCGACAATAGTATTATTCACAGGAAACCTCAATTTTGAATAATCTACAACTAGTGTTGAATGGTGAAAAATTAGATGCAGTATTCTACGTTGCTGGCGGATGAGCTGGAGGGAACGCTGAGAAAAATTTGGTGAAATCCTCTGAATTGATGTGGAAACAAAGCGTTTGGACATCAATAATTGCTGCTTCGCTTAGTGCACAATACTTAAATGAAGGTGGTCAAAATTCTGGGCTTCCTAAAAGTTCGTTGGTATTGACAATTGTACCAGTTACGCTAGATACAGACGCTAATCGTAAATCCATGCCCACCGCTGATTACTCAACCTGGACTCCGCTACAATTTATCGCTAAGTATGTTGTTATTAGTTATTTACTAAAGGCAATCTAATTTTTAACTTGATATTTTTCAGTTTATTCACTAAATGGGTCATGGATCGTCCACAAAACGGTAGTCTTATCCAACTCATTACCATTGCTGCCAAATAAACATATGTATTAAGAACATGAATTCTAACACACGAGGCGATTAATCTTTGTTTAGTAAATAATTATATAATAAGTACTATTTTTGTGTAATATAATATAATAATAACAGTGTTAAAGGCCATTACTGGCCCCTTACTGAATCAACAATCTGGCTCCAACGGTTTCGATCCTGAGCTTGGTCTTCATACTGTCTTAGACAATCTGAAGAGGCCAAGTCGTTCTCTACATCGTGGAGCCATCGTCGCCTGCAACGACCTCTGCGCCTACCATATGGTGGCTCTCCTTTCAGAGATCGCTGCACAATTCGTTCCGGATCAGCACGCAGAACGTGACCGAGCCAGCGTACTCGCTGAGATCTAACTTCATGTACAATATCGGGGATCTTCATCAGATCTCTGATCTCGAAATTGTACAGAGCTCGGTATGTACCATCTATTTCGCGTTTAGGGCCGTAAATCACACGCATGATTCTTCTCTCAAATGTAAGGAGCCATCTCTCGTACTCATCCGTCAGCGCCCAACTTTCACATCCAAACATAACAACGGGCCTGATCAACGCTTTGTAAAGCTTCAGCTTCACGGCACTTGATAAGTGTTTAGATTTTAGCAGTGGCCTTAGAGGATATAAAGAACGACTGCCAGCTGCCAGCCGCACTTTAATATCCTCACCCACACTGTTATCGTGAGTGATAAGAGAGCCCAAATATTTGAACCTCCTCACTCCCTCAAACGTGTGGTGGCCACTACTAAAATTGTGCCATTGTCTCTAAAACCAGAGATCAGGTATTTCGTTTTGGACTCATTGATCTGGAGTCCAACAGAAGCTGAAAACTCTACAAGCGGATCAAGTATTTCTTTCACTCCGTTGCTATTCAGTCCAATCACGCATATGTCATCTGCATATGCAAGCACTTGATTGGACTGGCGATATAAGATGTTGCGCTGAGGTGTTTCAGTTTTACGAAAGATGTACTCCAACATGAGATTAAAGAGTATCGGGGACAGAGCATCTCCCTGCCGAACACCCGAGTTAACTGTAAAAATTGTCGATAGCCTGTTCTCAACTTTAACACAGCATTGAGACTGCGTCACTGTCATCCTACACAGTCGTACCAATTTTGTTGGCATTGCTAGGTATTCCAGGGCAGACCACAAACTCTCTCGATTGATCGAGTCGTAGGCCTGCCGGAAATCCAGGAAAACCTGATGTACGGAGATGGATGTCTCATAATATTTAGATAGAATCATCCGCAGCGAAAAGACCTGATCAGTGACTGATCGACTCGGACGAAATCCTGATAGTCACCAACCAAGCCCTCCGCCAGAGGAGTGATTCTATCCAATAAAATGTATGACAGTAACTTGTATGCTGTGCAAAGGAGAGCTATACCGCGATAATTCTCACACTTCAAGCGGTCTCCCTTCTTGAAGATGGGGCATATCGCGGCCACTTTCCATTCATCAGGCATAACTTCGGTTCGCCATACTAATCGAATAAGGTCGAAAAGACAGTTCCACAAAGTATCCCCTCCGAATATCAAGAGCTCCGAATTAATGCAGTCCACTCCAGGTGAGCGGTTTCGTTTCATTCTCTGCATGGCCTTAGTGAATTCCTCATGGGATGGCTCCTCAGTGCAAATCTCCGCAGACTGTTTTAGAGATGGCTCAACAACAGTCTGTGACGCATGATGAACATCAAGTAGGTCAGTAAAGTGTCCACTCCATGCGTCAAGTACTGCGTCGATGTTGACACAGAGGTTTCCATCCCGGTCCCGAATGGCGGTTGACGAAGGCCTGAAAGTATGGTGCAATCCAGTAATTCCTTTAAAGAAATTACGTGAACTACGCTCATTGCTGAGTTGTTGTACTTTCAGAACCTCGGCCTTCCACCATTCTCGCTTCTTCCGTCTACAAATCCGCTTAGCTGCCCTTCTTGCAAGAGCTGCCTTGTTTTTCCTTGCGATTGTGAGACGTTGTTGCACTTCATTATGGGCTATATTTTGTTGCACAACTGCAAGACGACACTCGTCATCAAACCAATCATTCTTGGGTCTGACTTTCACTATACCTAAAGTCTGTTGAGCAGCACTGACAACCGAAGTTTTCAGTACCTCCCAGACAGAGTTCACGCAGTCAGACTGGTAATTAGCTCCCTCAATGTTGTCGCTGACAAGATCCTGATATCGTTTCTTTTGATCTTCATTTATCAGACCTTCACAGTCGAAACGTTCCATCCGTTTCGCTGTGTTCCCCGACCTGTACGAAAACTTCCACCGTAGCTTTGCAGCGACCAAATAATGATCGCTGCCTACGTATTTGGTTGCTGACCGATAAGTTCTCACATCCTGCACAACCCGAGCTCGCCCTTTTGAAATTAACACGTGGTCAATTTGGCTCCGGGATGTTTTGCGAGGATGTGTCCATGTAATATAATATAAACTTGAAATATATTTGAAGAAGATTTCTTATTTGTTCCATAATTTCATTTTATTTAATCTGGTCAATTACCAGTCACTCTACATAAATACTGACAAGTTACCAGTCACTTTCTAGTTTCTACATAAATACTGATTTATTAACGTACAAGATTACACTGAGTATTCATTTTCGTAAATATGATTAGAATATTTTTGTTGTGATAATAAAATAAATAAAATGAAAATCCTAAGAAAAACGCAAAGTTGTAACATTTAAAAGTTTATTGTAATTTATATTTTTTTTACAATAAAATGGTGATTTTAATCTTTTATTTTGTTTATGTTTACGTTTTGTGATGCTGACGCACGTGGCGTCCATTATAATAATGTTGTCTCCTGTTCCTTTCTCTTTCTTACTAAAATTGGTTTACAGCACTTTATCGCACTTCAAAACTAGCCAGTGTCATAACACCATTAAATAAAAATAAAAATTCTCAACACAAAATGTTTGAAAGTGTAATGATACTATCCATATAATCAATCTTTCCAACAAAAATTAAGACACTAAATTCATTAAAAAATAAAACATACATTTATCTGAATTTTATTTATTTTATCTATTTGATTAAATGTTAAACCGTGGCTACATAAATAAAAATTTCTGCAACGGAAAATATATTCAAATAAATGATTATTAAACTCAAATAATTTAATATATTTTCCGTTGCAGAATTTTTTTTTTATAGACCACTACATATATACCGATAAAATAAATTTTAATTTTAGTGATTTTTTGATTTGTTTTGGTATCATGAAACCTTATTCTAGCAGTTTTGGCTGCATACAATTTTGCATTTAAAAAATAATTTTGTTTTAGTGATTTTTTTTATCGATAAAATTTGCGCTTAATCTCTATACTGATTTCTAAAGACTATAATATTTAGTTCACGAAAAAACACAAATTATTATTATTATTATTATCAATAAAGCAATTTGTAAGAGTATATATTTATTAACATTCATACACAATTATGAATTGTCCGTCGTAGCAAATATTTTTTCTTTTTTTAAAAGTTCAATTTTCTTTTGATATCCGTCTTTCAATTCCTTAAAAAGTTCCGTTTGCACATCGTGTTCCTGTTTTAAATGTTTATACATTTTCTCTGAAATGTTGTAACGACGTTCCATTAAATCCCTTTCAGTTTTCAATCTCACCTCAACAGAATCCATGCGAATTTTCATGTGCTCAATCTCTGTGTTACGAATTTCGAGCATTTCTTTTGTAACAGCCAATACCTCTTTTAGTGATGTAACTTGGGTATTAAGCGCATTAAGCTGCATTTCTTGGTTTTTTGAAATTTTCGTTTGTTCGAAAAGAAGTGTTTTGGCTTTGTTTAAAAGCTCGTTACATTTATCTTCTTCACCAGAAAGCAGTTGTTTATGTTTTAATTCTTTGTCCATATTTGTAATTTTTTTCATCAGACTAACAATTTCATCTTTGCTTTTCTATTTAGGTGAAAAAGTATGACAGTTAATTTTATATGTTATATGTTCCATGAAGCATAACCAATACGTACCGTTATTGTCGCTGTTAAGGTATCATATTTAGTTTCATATTCCTCTATTATACTTTTGTGTTCATTTTCCAAACTAGTAATTTTATCTAAAAGTTGCTGTTCTCTGGCTTGCCAATCTGATTCAGTTCGCTGAACCATTTTATAAAATGTGCTTTATTTAGCTAATTGACTTGAAGACTTAGTTTTAATACGTTTTAAAATACTATAAATATAGAATATTTTACTAGCCGATGAAACATTACTTTATTTTTAGAATCGTACTATAATTAAATATGAAACGACTGCATTACTCGGGAGTCCGGCTGTCTTAAAATAGATACACCGCATATTTTTACTTGTTTGTTTTTGTATGATTTGATAAACCTTAACAAGCTACTACCAACTAGTATAAAAAATATTATTACCTATTTTGAATATTTTTTGTTTCAGCAACAAAATCATTTCTATATAATTATGTAAAAAACTAATTAAAATGATCGTTTACATTTTAATACGGTATATTATCTTACAATCATATATTAAGCAATAACAGAATTATTATTCCTCGTTTACTCGTACATTCATATGGATGTATTTTGTGTTCATTCGCCATTAAATTTAAGCTGATCTAATCCAATAATTAATTTCTTTAGGGTAGGTACCTAGACCTACTTAAAGCCAGAAACAAGAATTTGTTTTTCAAGTGAATGCTTAATTTATATTTACACTTTGACTATACAGTTTAAATGGACCGCTAATCAAAAGTCATTTCCATATAATATTTCAAAATAAAATGTATTCAACATATCATCTAGCGACATTGTTTACTTGTACGGCAAACAATGAAACCAGTTCACATTAAACGAACATAAAACAGTTCATATAGAGAAGCTATCAAAATATATAAAATATGTATACACAATTTATCCGACAATACAAATAAATATTGGTTTTATTTTAATAAAATAACTCCAAATAAACCAATTTTTAACATCGCAGTTAAGTATTGGTTCATTTGTGAACTGTAAACAACAGCTGTAGTAGATGTTGGATACATGTATTTTACTATCCACCATATTCGGTTTTACACTACTCGGCGTGAAGTTAGCTAATAATTAAATAACCCGAAAATAATAATCTAATTATTTTGTATCAAATAATAACGAATTTGAAATTTTACGGTAATATCTTTTTAAAATGTCAAAAGTACACTGTCTTAGTTTACATTTAAAAAAAAATATTTAATACCTATTATATTTTTGATAGCTATTATACTGACATATTTTAATATACTATTATACTATCGAACTTCGGTTTTACACCGGCTAGTATAATAGTATTATACTTTTTTGCTATTATACTATCTACGGTGTAAACCCAGTATTAATTATTTCAATTATTTAACAATTTAATTTCACAATAATTACTTTATTACACTTTCATAACAGTGCATTACACTTTTTAAAAACTTTAGTTTCACTTTTCTCTTTTTACTACTACTAACTAACTCCTAAAATTGAATCTCGTATTTATTCCAAATATACTAACCTATACTAGAATATTCCACAATGTTCGAGAGTATTGTTCTAGACACATATTGATTATAGTGTTACGTTTTTTATTATTATTTATTATTATTATTAATTATTATCTAGATTAGTCTAGATAAGTCTAGACACCTCTACTGTTCTACTTTATAACAATTTTACATTAACGATAGTGTCGCTATTCAAACATAGATGTCGCCACGATCGTAACAATAGTGTTACGATCGTGGCGACATCTATGTTTGAATAGCAACACTATCGTTAATGTAAAATTGTTATAAAGTAGAACAGTATAGAGGTGTCTAGACTTATCTAGACTAATCGAATATTCTGGACATTTCTAGAATGGTTAGAATATTTGGTATAAATACGCGACGAACATTTGGGAGAAAATCAGTTGTGTTTTAACCGTGAGAGTGCTAATAGTAATTAAAAGGAAAGTGTTTATAAAATAAAATAAAGTGTTATTAAAGTGTAATATAGTGTGGTTAAAGTGTAGTAAAATAATTATTGTGAAGTGAAATAATTAAGTTAAATAAGTGAAATAATTAAATTAGTGTTTAATTGGAAATAAATAAATTTAGTGTGTTCTAGAATTTACATCGTTTGTTTTATTCACAATCCAGTGATCGAACTTTGAATTTGACAAGGCAAAAACGTAACAATAGTTTACATTTACGGTGGTGCCTCTACTCAAACAGAGATGTTGCCACAGTCGTAGCGAGTAGAGACACCACCAATAGAGACACTACCGCCAATGTAAACAGTAATAAATTAGATGTGTCTAGACTATTCAGGACTAGTCTCGACACTCTTGAATGTTGTGGAATATTCTAGAAGGTTAGAATATTTTGTATAAATACGAGATAAAATTTTAGGGGTTAATTATTTGGAGTTTAACCGCGATAGAGTTAGTAGAAAGTAAAAAGTGAAAGAGTTAGTTGTGTTTTAAATGTGAAAGTGCTTGTAGTAGTAAAAAGGAAAAGGTGAAAGTTAAGTTTTTATTAAAGTGTATAATAAATGTTATTAAAGTGCAATAAAGTAATTATTGTGAAATTAAATAATTAAGCGAATTAAGTAAATTAGTGTTTGGTGTAATAGTTCGGAAATAAAGACATTTAGTGTTATCTCGACTTAAATTGGTTGTTTTATTCGCAATCCAGGTATAGAACCTTTGTTTATTAATGGCTAAAACGTAACAATATTAATATTTAACAGTTAAGCACAAAAAAAAATTGAATTAAATTTTAAAAACTTCAATTGAATCGAAGTTGTAAAAGAATAGTACACTGACATGAAGTATATTGTTAAAAATATCAATAAGAGACCAATTAAAGACACCAATAAAAATTAATATTATTTTCTCTGACTCTCACCTCTACGAAAACATGAAAGAAAAGTTTGGAAATGAAATAATTTTTTCACTTAAAATGAACGAAAACCTATTGTTATTTGTACTCAGGTATATCAAGATGTGCCTTTGGGCCTAATTTATAAGTTATATCAAATCTAAGAACAAAAAATGCATTTAAAAAAATAGTTTTCAATGATTTGTATGGAGCGTTTTTTGTTTGTTATTACTCGACCCCTGCTAATGCTATTGGGCCTGTTTAGACGATGTATACAGCGCACGATGTATCTCCTCGTTTTTTACCTCTTTGCCTATAAACTAATTTTAGAGTGGGGATATTTGTGTTGCGCTTTTTCCTCAAAAATTATAATTGCGGTACGATTTGTTACACACTAATACAATGAAAAAGCAATAAAAAATTTGTTTTGGTCGGATTTTTTTTCAAAGCATCATACTGAAATGAAAATAATTTTACACATACAAAGATAAATCGCAATTGGTGTCAACAGTTTGAAATTTTACGTCTAAACACGAATGTGTGTAATGTCATGATGTAGTGCATACACGTCTAAATAGGCCCATTACTCGACCACTACTAACACTAAATTGGCCATATATACATAGGCATTGGTATTTTCGTTGCCACCTTTATACACTGGCCTATGACTACAAAAAATGACGTACAATTAACAGAGCTCTCACAATGGAAAACTTTTTACTTTTTAAATACAAGTTTGTATGAATTTTATTTTGAGAAAAAAAAAATTTTTGTTCGTTATGTTGGTGAAAATCTTTTAGAAAAAGTTATCGAACTCCTAACTTTTGCCTTATGAATTGAAACGAATGAAGTTAACAACATTTTAAAATAGGCGCCAATAAATATTTTTCATTAAATGTCAGCATAACATAACCCAACAAAAAAATAATTTATAATTTTCTATTTAGTACACTGTCTAAATACTATTATAATTAATTGTACTTTCAATTTTTATTACAAAATTAATTTTTTTTAAAAAATACGAGAACAAAAAAATTATTATTAACTATATAGAGGTTGGAAAATTAAATGTCACAATTTTTGTAAACAACTTTTGTAAACAATTCTTAATAATGATGAAGTTGGCTTCAATTTAATTTTCTTTTTCATTGTGCGAGCTAAAAAAAATCAAAAGTCAAAAGTAAAAAGTAAAAAGTTTTTGCATTGTGAGAGCTCTGTTACAGAGCTCTCACAATGCAAAAACTTTTTACTTTTTACTTTTGACTTTTGATTTTTTTTAGCTCGCACAATGAAAAAGAAAATTAAATTGAAGCCAACTTCATCATTATTAAGAATTGTTTACAAAAGTTGTTTACAAAAATTGTGACATTTAATTTTCCAACCTCTATGTAGTTAATGAATGTTCCAACCTCTATGTAGTTAATAATGAAACGAAACCGCTCACCTGGAGTGGACTGCATTAATTCGGAGCTCTTGATATTCGGAGGGGATACTTTGTGGAACTGTCTTTTCGACCTTATTCGATTAGTATGGCGAACCGAAGTTATGCCTGATGAATGGAAAGTGGCCGCGATATGCCCCATCTTCAAGAAGGGAGACCGCTTGAAGTGTGAGAATTATCGCGGTATAGCTCTCCTTTGCACAGCATACAAGTTACTGTCATACATTTTATTGGATAGAATCACTCCTCTGGCGGAAGGCTTGGTTGGTGACTATCAGGGAGGATTTCGTCCGAATCGATCAGTCACTGATCAGGTCTTTTCGCTGCGGATGATTCTATCTAAATATTATGAGACATCCATCTCCGTACATCAGGTTTTCCTGGATTTCCGGCAGGCCTACGACTCGATCAATCGAGAGAGTTTGTGGTCTGCCCTGGAATACCTAGGAATGCCAACAAAATTGGTACGACTGTGTAGGATGACAGTGACGCAGTCTCAATGCTGTGTTAAAGTTGAGAACAGGCTATCGACAATTTTTGCAGTTAACTCGGGTGTTCGGCAGGGAGATGCTCTGTCCCCGATACTCTTTAATCTCATGTTGGAGTACATCTTTCGTAAAACTGAAACACCTCAGCGTAACATCTTATATCGCCAGTCCAATCAAGTGCTTGCATATGCAGATGACATATGCGTGATTGGACTGAATAACAACGGAGTGAAAGAAATACTTGATCCGCTTGTAGAGTTTTCAGCTTCTGTTGGACTCCAGATCAATGAGTCCAAAACGAAATACCTGATCTCTGGTTTTAGAGACAATGGCACACCAGATTTTAGTAGTGGCCACCACACGTTTGAGGGAGTGAGGAGGTTCAAATATTTGGGCTCTCTTATCACTCACGATAACAGTGTGGGTGAGGATATTAAAGTGCGGCTGGCAGCTGGCAGTCGTTCTTTGTATCCTCTAAGGCCACTGCTAAAATCTAAATACTTATCAAGTGCCGTGAAGCTGAAGCTTTACAAAGCGTTGATCAGGCCCGTTGTTATGTTTGGATGTGAAAGTTGGGCGCTGACGGATGAGTACGAGAGATGGCTCCTTACATTTGAGAGAAGAATCATGCGTGTGATTTACGGCCCTAAACGCGAAATAGATGGTACATACCGAGCTCTGTACAATTTCGAGATCAGAGATCTGATGAAGATCCCCGATATTGTACATGAAGTTAGATCTCAGCGAGTACGCTGGCTCGGTCACGTTCTGCGTGCTGATCCGGAACGAATTGTGCAGCGATCTCTGAAAGGAGAGCCACCATATGGTAGGCGCAGAGGTCGTTGCAGGCGACGATGGCTCCACGATGTAGAGAACGACTTGGCCTCTTCAGATTGTCTAAGACAGTATGAAGACCAAGCTCAGGATCGAAACCGTTGGAGCCAGATTGTTGATTCAGTAAGGGGCCAGTAATGGCCTTTAACACTGTTATTATTATGTAGTTAATAATAATTTTTTTGTTCTCGTATTTCTTAAAAAAAATTAATTTTGTAATAAAAATTGAAAGTACAATTAATATTATAATAGTATTTAGACAGTGTACTAAATAGAAAATTATAAATTATTTTTTTGTTGGGTTATGTTATGCTGACATTTAACGAAAAATATTTGTTGGCGCCTATTTTAAAATGTTGTTAACTTCATTCGTTTCAATTCTTAAGGCAAAAGTTAGGAGTTCGATAACTTTTTCTAAAAGATTTTCACCAACATAACGAACAAAAAATTTTTTTTTCTCAAAATAAAATTCATACAAACTTGTATTTAAAAAGTAAAAAGTTTTGCATTGTGAGAGCTCTGTAAAAAGTAAAAAGTTTTTGCATTGTGAGAGCTCTGTATGTCTCCAACTGCCAGGCGAGGTAAAGTGAAGAAAAAATATGATTTTTTCTTGTTATTAACATTCAAACTCATACTAATCATAATTACATATATAATTACTATCGTTACGCTGCGCTCCCGTCGCTTCACAACCTATGAAAAAGAAGGTTTCGGGGGGGTAGCAGCGGGGATCAACAAACATGTCGGAACTATAGGAGCCATTTGGCAGTATTTTTGTTCGAATCTATAATACTTCTATAATATTTCATTTAGGTACATACATACTTGGCTCGAATTACATTCATAATTATTGTCGGGTCGCTGAATAGTGGGAATCGACAAACATGTAGGAGCGGGAATCAACAAACATGTCGGCACATAGGAGCCATTTGGCAGTATTTTTGATCGAATCTATAATATTTCATTTAGGTACATACATATAGTCCTATACAGATCTTAAAAAAAATTTTTTTTAATTGTTCTGCCAAGCTTTCAGTGATGTAAAAAAAAAATTTATAAAAATTTTGATGGGTCGCATATATTTATCTTAGGTAGTAAACCTAAATAAAATAATAAATAACCAATCAAAATAATTATATTTCAGTTTTAATACACAATTGTTTTTGTATCTTAAATCGAAATTGTTTGTATTTTAAACAAATAGAATTAAATTTCAAATAAAATCCAAAAAATAAAATTAGATTAATTTTATTTTATTATTTAATTGCAATACAAAATCTATAAATTAATCTCGCAATTAATCCTATAAGGTATAAAAATTTAATTATTAATACCGGTATCAAGCAAAAAACAATGAAAAATATTAGTTTAAAATATTTCCTTTTAAAGTTTCCCTTTTTTTCGAGTTCGTGTACTTGAAAAAACGAATGTTTCATCCAGAACATTGAAAAATAAAGTTAAATTTAATTGTATGTTGATAATATTGAATTAAAATATGTAGATTAACATTAAATGTATCATATTTTTTGATAAAAAATTAGATTCAATTGGATTTTACTGGAAAAACGCGAAAATTCTTATCCAGAACTTCATTCGAACTCAAAAATTTCGAATAAAAAAACACGACTATTGAGAACTTGAAAAAACATTGTATTATCCACAATATTGAAAAATAAACCTAAATTTAATTTTATGTTGATAATATTGAATTAAAATATGTAGTTTAACATTAAATGTATCATATTTATTGATAAAAAATTAAATTCATTTGGGTTTCATTGAAAACACAAGAAAATTCTTATCCAGTGCTGGGATGTTCTACCATCACCTTTTCGATATTCGATAGACGTTTGTGTCTCTTTTTTCACGATCAAAATTGTGCTTCATTACGTTTTTTCAATTGCGACTCAGCCTGTTAGATAAATTTGCAAACTATCTCTTTTTCCTCTTTTCACTTGCCATCGAAAATAAAAATATTGGTGATTTTATCGAATGAATTTATAGAAATAGAATCGAGTAAGCTAATCACAATAGAAATTGCGGATTGACTACGAAATAGAATACAATAGGTGCGTTTTTTTATTAACAGAACTTCAAGTCCTATAAGAACATCGGGAATAATACTGGGAAATTTTATTTAGTTTAACCAATATATTTAATTTAAGTTCTATTTATTTGAATAAATTTTAACTTTTAACTATATTTTTTGACGTCTATTGTGAAATAATACAGGTATCAAGCATAAAACAATGAAAAATATTTGTTTAAAATATTTCCTTTTAAAATTTCCCTTTGTTTTCAAGTTCGTGTACTATGAATTTTACCGAAACCAATTTTTTTTAATTTTTTTTTGGCATTCAAACACCATAGAAACATAATAATTCTTATGTGGCAGGGTTTGTTTTGTTTATTTATTTTATTTATTCTTCGTATATCACATGAGTATTTCGAATAAAACATTAATTTTTCAATTACATCAGTTTGACTCTGTAACTTTTTCTAAAAGATTTTCACCAACATAACGAACAAAAAATTTTTTTTTCTCAAAATAAAATTCATACAAACTTGTATTTAAAAAGTAAAAAGTTTTCCATTGTGATAGCTCTGTTACAGAGCTCTCACAATGCAAAAACTTTTTACTTTTTACTTTTGACTTTTGCCTTTTGAATTTTTTTAGCTCGCACAATGAAAAAGAAAATTAAATTGAAGCCAACTTCATCATTATTAAGAATTGTTTACAAAAGTTGTTTACAAAAATTGTGACATTTAATTTTCCAACCTCTATATAGTTAATAATAATTTTTTTGTTCTCGTATTTCTTAAAAAAAATTAATTTTGTAATAAAAATTGAAAGTACAATTAATTATAATAGTTTTTAGACAGTGTACTAAATAGAAAATTATAAATTATTTTTTTGTTGGGTTATGTTATGCTGACATTTAACGAAAAATATTTGTTGGCGCCTATTTTAAAATGTTGTTAACTTCATTCGTTTCAATTCATAAGGCAAAAGTTAGGAGTTCGACAACTTTTTCTAAAAGATTTTCACCAACATAACGAACAAAACATTTTTTTTTCTCAAAATAAAATTCATACAAACTTGTATTTAAAAAGTAAAAAGTTTTCCATTGTGAGAGCTCTGTTACAGAGCAAAAAAATCAAAAGGCAAAAGTCAAAAGTAAAAAGTAAAAAGTTTTTGCATTGTGAGAGCTCTGTTATTTTTTCCATGGGCGAATACACAGAAATGTCATTTATCGCACTCTTATTTTTGTTTACGTTATGTTCTTATTTTTTTTTATGTGATTGTTAGTTACTACTTTATTTTTTTTACGTTATTTTTTTAATTTTTTTATGTCATCCCGATTCCCGGTTACCACTTGACGCCGTTCTATGTGTTTGCGTAAACATAACAAGCACAATATGTATTCTAATATAGAGGCGCCGTTTATGTGTTTGTGGCATTATTCTTTAAAAGTATGAGTTCTTAAATTGCGACATTTTGTGGAATTTGATGTTTCAATGTGAACGTAAATTTAAAAGAAAATGCAAACCGTCTCATTGTTGTCAAAAAGTTTATTTGTTGAAATAAAAAGCAACAAGTGTATGTATCAAGATACATTAACAATTTTATAATTCATACATATAATTGAGAAATATATTTTAATAATGATTCTTAATCATTTAAACAACAAAGAAAAGTATTATAGAGTTATTGTAAATGAACTTAAAAATTGTGGTATTAAATTTCGTGTGGATAAAAATGCCAAAAGATCTAGAGTAATAATATAAATCAATAATTTTTATTGATATCATATAAACTATTTATTTTTTCAGGAACAAGCAAGCAATATAATATTTTCAACGTCACTCGATTTAATAGAATTAACAGATGTAAATTTAAATGGAGCAACTGTACCAATACCAACGTTTGTTCATGACGCCTGTAATTTTATTATAGCTAATATAAATACAGAAGGGCTATTTCGAAAAGCTGGATCTGCTGCACGCCAAAAACAAATAAGGGCTAACTTGGAGATTGGACATAAATTGGGAAAACAACATCACCCCATTGATATTGCTAATATTTTAAAAACATTTTTTCGTAATCTACGCGAGCCACTCATACCTCCCGGTAACGCTCAAGATTCAATGTTAAAATGTTTAGTTACTTCTGATAAAACTGTTGATAACTTATTATTAATATGTTTGTTACTACCACCGCTGACTTTAAATACTTTGGGATATTTTATGCAATTTTTAAAAAAAATATCCGAGAATTCATCAACAAATAGAATGACAATCGAAAATTTATCTATTATATTCGCACCGGGTTTAATGCCCCTAAATCAGTTTTCAGAAGAAAGATTAAATGGGCATGTGAAAGTAATCCGCTTATTAATAGACCATGCTTTCAAAATTGGGATAATACCCGAATATTTACTAATAAAATTTCAAAATATAACTGATGACACTAAATTTAACCAGCAACTTATCACTACTAAACCTATACGAAAAGCTAGGAGAAGTGGATCATTAACTCGTAAGTAGCCAGTAACCCTAATCTAAATGTAAGAATTCATGTTAATAATTATTTTGTTAATTGTTAATATTTAACAATTAATTAGGAATGTTCAATGGTCTGCGTAAAATTGTCAGTGGAGCTGGATCAAATGAAAATTTGGATAATGTATCACCAGAATCAGCTGTAAAACCTTGTATTAAAAAATCAGCTAAAAAAAGAGTATTAGAAACACAAGGTTTTAGTGCGAAAAAAAAGTAAGTTGATGAAATTAGAATGTTAAGGCGACTGAGTCGGTAACAAAGACATGTTTGGTTGCCAAAAGAAGTATTTTGCAGAAAATACGCTTTGTTTACAAACTTTATTAGCAAATATGCGTCTTGAACTCAGATTCAAAGGATGGAATAAACAACATGAATTTGTGTGTATGTATGAATATATAATTTTATACTCTTTTTAGGAAAAACATATTGGCAATGCAGCAACAATCGGAATCATTGGCATCTTCAACACCAATTTTAAAGTAATAACGTTTGATAAAATTTCGGGTTGAATAATTTAAATTTTAATTCTGGTTTTATTTGTAGGAAAAGCCAATTAAGACAAAGTCTTGATGCTAAAGGAAAACATTTAAATAACCGGTCGAACACACCAAATAGTACACACCAAACACGGCGATGGAGCTTTATAGAATCTCCACGAAATTTTAAATTAACTTCATCGTCAACATCATTTCCGTGTAGCAATCAAATGGAACTAGATATAAATCAATCATTTTCAAACGAAATAACGAATCGGCCTCTACAATCTGCTCGATTACATCCCACATCATTATCTAGTTGTAATATACAAAATGAATCTCATACTAAATCGGACTATGTCAAAATTCCAGTTGAAGAATACAACGACATCAAAAAACGTGTAAAATCTCTGGAAAAAAAAATATCTGAAGAATTCCGATACCTCTCAAATTATGGATCAATTTGTCTAGAAAATAATAATGTGAGTGGGACTGGGCCAGAAAATGTTCAGAATAAATTCGAGCAAATATTAGAAAAGACTGAAACATTAAATGAAAATTCAATATCCGAGCCGCTAGCAAATCATTTGAAACAAGAACTGCGAATTAAAAATAAAAATGAAGCCATTATTATTCGATCTCCAAGTGCACGTAAAATCGGAACAATACGACGAAGATCTCGTGAGCTTAGCATTTCAGCTACATCACGAAATTCGAAACAAAAAACAGTTTTCTGTGATGATAGTACAAGTATTATAACAAAATCGTTGGCAAATTCAAAAACTAAATTAAAACGTGGCAAACCGAATACTGTCACGACGGGACTTACACATTCCTTACCATTAGTTAAAGATATAAAAGTATCGACCACAAGTAATAATTGTATAATAGAAAATGTAAATTGCTTTGATATTGCGTCTAAAAATAGACAGCTCATGACGAAGGTAAATTTAAAAAATTGTACTTCAACATTAGTAACACCATTTAAAAATAAAACACATAAAAATGAATTTGATAACTTAACAGTTCCTGTACCAACTAATAAACTTATTTTATCAAATTCCAAGCCAACTTTGCGATCATCGCTTCTATCAAAAACGCTGTATTTACAGATGAATGAAAGTGATGATGTGAATCCCATTAATTTATTCCCTAAAATACTAGAACAAACTGGTAGGGCATCAATTGCCAAGATAAGAGCACAAAATGCTGGGATGGTTCAGGAAAAAGCAAAACTGTTTAATGGGATGTCAAATAAAGGGGAAATGTAATTTTAGTGGAGCTATCCATAATAGTATACATATGTGATCAAAGAACAAAAATCATACCTAAGCTAAAGTGTTTCAAATATCCAATTACTGTTTACGAAAATATTTATATCGATTTCGGATATTTTCATAAGAATATTTTCAACAAACTAACGAATTCTTAAAAATATAAATTGTACATAATTATGTAAATCGTTTAAACCCTTTTCTCTACATAATATTTGCGAAATACTTTCAAAAATTATATGGAATTTAAACTGTATAGTCAAGATGAAAATATATGCATTTTATGGAGCAATAAACAAATAAATCTTGATTTTATTTTAATAAAATTTCATTTATTTCATTTATTCTAGTATGATTTCAAATAAACCAACTTTTAACATCGTAGCATATTCGTTTATTCGTTGTTCGATAACCTCAGCATTAGTGTAATATGTATATGTTAGGTACAGGTATGAAGTTAGTAATTATCAGTACATTCAAACTGCAGGTAAAATTTAAACCGTAATCTGACGAAGATGGTATCATTTATTTTCATCTTTACAAATTTTTAATTTTAAGTTAAAATACATGCATGGTATTATTTTAACGGATTATCAATTGCATCGGGCGCTTTATTGTCCGGCAACTGTTGACTACACATAGTTCTTGGTGGGAATCATGTGTAAGTTTAGTGTTCCAAAAAATCAACATAAGAACATAATTTCCGCTCTAAAAAGACGGTCTATTTTTACATGTTCCGTGGGCGCTGGCCATCGAGTTTTAAAGCGCTAAGTTAGTTATTATTTTTCCAGTAGATGATTCAATTCCAATTTTGGCAGTCGTCAATTGACGATTCCAAAAGAAGAGAAAGCGCCTTTGACGATTGGAGCATCACGGATTCCACGTAGCGGAATTTTTCTAAAATAAAATTAGCTATCCATTGTCGTTTAAAATAAAACTATCCATTGACGTTTAAAAACACACATAGCCACATAATTTCGAATATAAAAACAACAACATAATATATATCATGCTTCAAATGGATCGATCTTTTTAATAATCATTTTTTCCGCGAGAGGAGCTTTGCCTACTTTTACAATCGTCAACTAGATGTCGACCAAAGCAGAGTCAAAATGTTTTGTTTATATTTTTTTTATATGGAGTTTGGTTAAAAACAGCTCTAATATATTTGATGTAATTGAATGAAAAATGCATAATACGAGTTTAAAAGCAATTTTATTTATATATAAAAGAATGAATACATTTGTTTTGTAAAAAAAATAAAGATTCATATCCCTTAGGTGTGCGTTAAAAAAATGGTTAAAAATACTATGAAACCGGTTAATTTATTATTTAAGAAATTAATGTTTACTAATTTATTTAAACCAATATTTTTATTTTTCACATTAAAATTAGATTTTCACGTAAAAATTTCATCATAAAATACAAAGACTAATCGATAAGCATTAAAACCAATTTTATAACCTCACAAAATTTGAATAATTATAGATGTTTACACATTTCACAAAGGGTTACCAATTAATTTTTTTTGAAAAATGTATGTATTCTATTGGTTTTATAATTAATTACTCTAAATTACGAATCGAAATAATTTTATGGGCATCAAGTTTCTAGGGAGTTTTTATGGAACGGTACAAAGTCAAAAAACCTATCAAATGTCGAATTGTCTCATGAAAATGTATTTAATAGTTTCAAATAGGTTAGGTTAAATTTAAGCCGTCCTAATGGATTAGCATAGACCCAATTTGGTCCGTAGCTGTACCACATTTAAGTTACAAATGAGAAGTTCCCATAAATTGTATTCTGCTGTACGCTAGACTAGGGGACAGGTATGCCTAGACTGAGCATAGTTCCTTTCTCCTCCTCATCACCACAGCTTCGGCAGAAATCATGGACGGGGACACTTAGTCTGCTCGCTTGTACCCCAACGAGAGAATTCCTCGTTATAGCTCCAACGACCATACCAATTTGGTGCCGTCGAAGCGATATCAGTTGGTCGGATCTAGACCGGTCAAGTCTAGGTCAGATTTGTCTGGTTATTACACACGGACGAGCGTTAGACCATCTTTCGTTTGTTTCTTTTATGGCTTCCACCTGAAGCAGCAGTTTAGAAGAAGCAAGCGGTATCTTTGTGATATAGGCGTGCTGTGCCCTTGCGGGCCAGCTCATCTGCTCCAGCTTTACATTCCCTACGATATTGAAGTGCCCTGGCACCCACGTCAAGCGGATGTTAAACTGATCAGCCATCTCATTTAAAGATGGCAGACAGATTTGGGCTACCTTCGACCTCAGGAAGTGTGATTTTATCTTTTTCCAATGGCATTTTTGCAAGAGTAAAGCGCTACTGTAGCTTTATTTTTTCTTTTGGGTGCGTGGTTTCCAGCAGCTTGTGGTCCAAAAGTAACCCGGGGTGTTTCGCTCTATTCTTAAAGATCAAACGAGTATCATTTAACAATGGCGGGTCACACTGAGAAAGTTTGTGCTTCCTGGTAAAGAGGACCAGCTCCGTTTTCTATGGGTTTGCGTTCAGCCCGCTGCTGCTGGCCCACTCAGAGAGATAGCCGAGTGGGCATGTGAAAGTAATCCGCTTATTAATAGACCATGCTTTCAAAATTGGGATAATACCCGAATATTTACTAATAAAATTTCAAAATATAACTGATGACACTAAATTTAACCAGCAACTTATCACTACTAAACCTATACGAAAAGCTAGGAGAAGTGGATCATTAACTCGTAAGTAGCCAGTAACTCTAATCTAAATGTAAGAATTCATGTTAATAATTATTTTGTTAATTGTTAATATTTAACAATTAATTAGGAATGTTCAATGGTCTGCGTAAAATTGTCAGTGGAGCTGGATCAAATGAAAATTTGGATAATGTATCACCAGAATCAGCTGTAAAACCTTGTATTAAAAAATCAGCTAAAAAAAGAGTATTAGAAACACAAGGTTTTAGTGCGAAAAAAAAGTAAGTTGATGAAATTAGAATGTTAAGGCGACTGAGTCGGTAACAAAGACATGTTTGGTTACCAAAAGAAGTATTTTGCAGAAAATACGCTTTGTTTACAAACTTTATTAGCAAATATGCGTCTTGAACTCAGATTCAAAGGATGGAATAAACAACATGAATTTGTGTGTATGTATGAATATATAATTTTATACTCTTTTTAGGAAAAACATATTGGCAATGCAGCAACAATCGGAATCATTGGCATCTTCAACACCAATTTTAAAGTAATAACGTTTGATAAAATTTCGGGTTGAATAATTTAAATTTTAATTCTGGTTTTATTTGTAGGAAAAGCCAATTAAGACAAAGTCTTGATGCTAAAGGAAAACATTTAAATAACCGGTCGAACACACCAAATAGTACACACCAAACACGGCGATGGAGCTTTATAGAATCTCCACGAAATTTTAAATTAACTTCATCGTCAACATCATTTCCGTGTAGCAATCAAATGGAACTAGATATAAATCAATCATTTTCAAACGAAATAACGAATCGGCCTCTACAATCTGCTCGATTACATCCCACATCATTATCTAGTTGTAATATACAAAATGAATCTCATACTAAATCGGACTATGTCAAAATTCCAGTTGAAGAATACAACGACATCAAAAAACGTGTAAAATCTCTGGAAAAAAAAATATCTGAAGAATTCCGATACCTCTCAAATTATGGATCAATTTGTCTAGAAAATAATAATGTGAGTGGGACTGGGCCAGAAAATGTTCAGAATAAATTCGAGCAAATATTAGAAAAGACTGAAACATTAAATGAAAATTCAATATCCGAGCCGCTAGCAAATCATTTGAAACAAGAACTGCGAATTAAAAATAAAAATGAAGCCATTATTATTCGATCTCCAAGTGCACGTAAAATCGGAACAATACGACGAAGATCTCGTGAGCTTAGCATTTCAGCTACATCACGAAATTCGAAACAAAAAACAGTTTTCTGTGATGATAGTACAAGTATTATAACAAAATCGTTGGCAAATTCAAAAACTAAATTAAAACGTGGCAAACCGAATACTGTCACGACGGGACTTACAAATTCCTTACCATTAGTTAAAGATATAAAAGTATCGACCACAAGTAATAATTGTATAATAGAAAATGTAAATTGCTTTGATATTGCGTCTAAAAATAGACAGCTCATGACGAAGGTAAATTTAAAAAATTGTACTTCAACATTAGTAACACCATTTAAAAATAAAACACATAAAAATGAATTTGATAACTTAACAGTTCCTGTACCAACTAATAAACTTATTTTATCAAATTCCAAGCCAACTTTGCGATCATCGCTTCTATCAAAAACGCTGTATTTACAGATGAATGAAAGTGATGATGTGAATCCCATTAATTTATTCCCTAAAATACTAGAACAAACTGGTAGGGCATCAATTGCCAAGATAAGAGCACAAAATGCTGGGATGGTTCAGGAAAAAGCAAAACTGTTTAATGGGATGTCAAATAAAGGGGAAATGTAATTTTAGTGGAGCTATCCATAATAGTATACATATGTGATCAAAGAACAAAAATCATACCTAAGCTAAAGTGTTTCAAATATCCAATTACTGTTTACGAAAATATTTATATCGATTTCGGATATTTTCATAAGAATATTTTCAACAAACTAACGAATTCTTAAAAATATAAATTGTACATAATTATGTAAATCGTTTAAACCCTTTTCTCTACATAATATTTGCGAAATACTTTCAAAAATTATATGGAATTTAAACTGTATAGTCAAGATGAAAATATATGCATTTTATGGAGCAATAAACAAATAAATCTTGATTTTATTTTAATAAAATTTCATTTATTTCATTTATTCTAGTATGATTTCAAATAAACCAACTTTTAACATCGTAGCATATTCGTTTATTCGTTGTTCGATAACCTCAGCATTAGTGTAATATGTATATGTTAGGTACAGGTATGAAGTTAGTAATTATCAGTACATTCAAACTGCAGGTAAAATTTAAACCGTAATCTGACGAAGATGGTATCATTTATTTTCATCTTTACAAATTTTTAATTTTAAGTTAAAATACATGCATGGTATTATTTTAACGGATTATCAATTGCATCGGGCGCTTTATTGTCCGGCAACTGTTGACTACACATAGTTCTTGGTGGGAATCATGTGTAAGTTTAGTGTTCCAAAAAATCAACATAAGAACATAATTTCCGCTCTAAAAAGACGGTCTATTTTTACATGTTCCGTGGGCGCTGGCCATCGAGTTTTAAAGCGCTAAGTTAGTTATTATTTTTCCAGTAGATGATTCAATTCCAATTTTGGCAGTCGTCAATTGACGATTCCAAAAGAAGAGAAAGCGCCTTTGACGATTGGAGCATCACGGATTCCACGTAGCGGAATTTTTCTAAAATAAAATTAGCTATCCATTGTCGTTTAAAATAAAACTATCCATTGACGTTTAAAAACACACATAGCCACATAATTTCGAATATAAAAACAACAACATAATATATATCATGCTTCAAATGGATCGATCTTTTTAATAATCATTTTTTCCGCGAGAGGAGCTTTGCCTACTTTTACAATCGTCAACTAGATGTCGACCAAAGCAGAGTCAAAATGTTTTGTTTATATTTTTTTTATATGGAGTTTGGTTAAAAACAGCTCTAATATATTTGATGTAATTGAATGAAAAATGCATAATACGAGTTTAAAAGCAATTTTATTTATATATAAAAGAATGAATACATTTGTTTTGTAAAAAAAATAAAGATTCATATCCCTTAGGTGTGCGTTAAAAAAATGGTTAAAAATACTATGAAACCGGTTAATTTATTATTTAAGAAATTAATGTTTACTAATTTATTTAAACCAATATTTTTATTTTTCACATTAAAATTAGATTTTCACGTAAAAATTTCATCATAAAATACAAAGACTAATCGATAAGCATTAAAACCAATTTTATAACCTCACAAAATTTGAATAATTATAGATGTTTACACATTTCACAAAGGGTTACCAATTAATTTTTTTTGAAAAATGTATGTATTCTATTGGTTTTATAATTAATTACTCTAAATTACGAATCGAAATAATTTTATGGGCATCAAGTTTCTAGGGAGTTTTTATGGAACGGTACAAAGTCAAAAAACCTATCAAATGTCGAATTGTCTCATGAAAATGTATTTAATAGTTTCAAATAGGTTAGGTTAAATTTAAGCCGTCCTAATGGATTAGCATAGACCCAATTTGGTCCGTAGCTGTACCACATTTAAGTTACAAATGAGAAGTTCCCATAAATTGTATTCTGCTGTACGCTAGACTAGGGGACAGGTATGCCTAGACTGAGCATAGTTCCTTTCTCCTCCTCATCACCACAGCTTCGGCAGAAATCATGGACGGGGACACTTAGTCTGCTCGCTTGTACCCCAACGAGAGAATTCCTCGTTATAGCTCCAACGACCATACCAATTTGGTGCCGTCGAAGCGATATCAGTTGGTCGGATCTAGACCGGTCAAGTCTAGGTCAGATTTGTCTGGTTATTACACACGGACGAGCGTTAGACCATCTTTCGTTTGTTTCTTTTATGGCTTCCACCTGAAGCAGCAGTTTAGAAGAAGCAAGCGGTATCTTTGTGATATAGGCGTGCTGTGCCCTTGCGGGCCAGCTCATCTGCTCCAGCTTTACATTCCCTACGATATTGAAGTGCCCTGGCACCCACGTCAAGCGGATGTTAAACTGATCAGCCATCTCATTTAAAGATGGCAGACAGATTTGGGCTACCTTCGACCTCAGGAAGTGTGATTTTATCTTTTTCCAATGGCATTTTTGCAAGAGTAAAGCGCTACTGTAGCTTTATTTTTTCTTTTGGGTGCGTGGTTTCCAGCAGCTTGTGGTCCAAAAGTAACCCGGGGTGTTTCGCTCTATTCTTAAAGATCAAACGAGTATCATTTAACAATGGCGGGTCACACTGAAAAAGTTTGTGCTTCCTGGTAAAGAGGACCAGCTCCGTTTTCTATGGGTTTGCGTTCAGCCCGCTGCTGCTGGCCCACTCAGAGAGATAGCCGAGTGCGCACTGCAAGCGCTCACTTAGCGTGCAAGGATATACCGAAGACCGTAATAGCAATATCATCCGCGTAGACAACCACCCCGAAGCCTTGCCCTTTAAGGGATAGTAACAGGTCATTAATGACCAAATTCCATAAAATGGGGGATAAAACCCTACCTTGCGGTGTACCTCTAATGACGTATCTGCCGGCCGACACCCCAGCCAGATGAGCTGTCACGATCCTGCCTCTAAGCATTCGAACTATCCAGGCTCTGAGTGATCCGTC
Source organism: Tipula unca (assembly GCA_951394425.1). NCBI lineage: Eukaryota > Metazoa > Arthropoda > Insecta > Diptera > Tipulidae > Tipula > Tipula unca. The sequence goes on from OX596381.1 coordinate 110,728,715, forward strand.
TACCACAAGACACGCAAAGATCCGAATGATTACCCCTGATCTGCCGTTAGTAAAGGCCCTTTCTATATCCAAGAAACTATCCATGGAATATTCCTTATATTCAAGAAATTTCTTAATCGGTCCAATAAGGAAATGGAGAGCTGTTTCCACCGATAAAAGAAAGGAGGATACGTTATAGGCCTAACGTCTTTGGGATAACAATGAGAGCTTTTCCGCGCCTTAGGTATAAATATTACTTTTACTAGGAATGTGACAAAGTTCTAAGCTGCCTTTGAAGATAAGATTTCAAGCCAGGGTAGGGTTAAGTCAATAGTTCGCTGGATATCCGCAGCGATAATGCCGTCAGGTTCTGCTAACTTGTATGGCCTAAACCTTTTTATTGCCCATAGAATTTTCCGTCTATTTACTAAATGATCTGCGAGGCCTACATCTCTATTTATCACGGGTTTCTTCTTAGCTAGTACCGAGCCCTCCAGGAAATGCGTTTCTAATAGTAGCTTGAGGGATTCCACGTATAACACGTAGTCCTTGAACCATCCGATCATTGGAGATAACTCGGGATGGCAGGACTAGTACATAATACTTTGTGTAGCCTGCCCGCCTCCGAGGACCCCTGTATATTACCACAGTAGAGCCTCCAGGGCCTTGTTTTGGCTGCTCCTAGCTCGTACTTGAAAGGTTGGAGGACTTCTTTATAGCAGTCTCAATCTGCAGCAACATCTGTGTTCTTCGGTTTCCTGAACAGTCTCCTGCATTTCGTACGAGTACCTTGGAGTTCTCTCGATCACCAATATAACCGAGACTTACCAAAAGGCCTACCTGATTTGTTAAACGCATCAGATACCTTGTTTACTAGAGCATCATACTCCTGTATAGATGCAGGTGGGTTTGGAACCGATACCGGTAATGAGTTACCAAGAAAGGTTCTAAAGCAATCCCAGTCAGGTTTCTTTCTTAAGAATGGTTTACTAGTGGGTTTTGTATCCACTTCATACTGGATATAACAATGGTCAGAAAAGGATGGTCTTCGGAAAGTTTCCAGTTCAATCTCTACCTTTAATAAAATCTGAGACGAGTGATGTCTGCCACTTCTTGTCTGTTTTTAGTAATGAAAGTTGACTTACGCCCGATATTACATATGTTTCGGTTAGTACTTAAAATAAAATCAAGAAGTAACTCATCTCGCCAGTTGATATTTGTACTTCCCCAAATTGAGTGATGCGCATTAGCATCCCCATGATGATTCCTACTTTTCGTCTTTCAGTATCCGTTATTGCACTGCTCAACCTATCTGGTGCAATACTTTCCCGCTCCTATGGTAGGTAGGCCGATATTTGCCAAAGATTTTTCCCATCTATCTCGATGCTAACCACCACTATATTAGTGTTGCTGTAATTTTGTAATATAAAAATATTCAAATAATCTTAGCATAGTTTTTCGCATGTAGTATTTTATAGTTGGGAGTTCTGAGCCCCAGGACCCGGTCAAGATTCCTGGACCAGAACCCCGTCAATGGACTCAGATTTCATTTTGAGCAGAGCTGCCGCCGAGGCTGCTTTACAGTAGTGAAGGTTGCTCTGAAGGATCTTAAGCATTAGATAGTACTTACCTCCACCACTGTTGTATCAGACCCCGCATCTGACAGCGAGTCATCCATCCGGAGCGCACAATACGGCCCCATAGATCTCAACATCTCCGAGTCGATGGATAATGTCTCCTGGCCGTCTTCAGAGACGCTCTGGATATCTGGGTCACCAACACCAGGCAGAACTCCACAAGTGGCATCCACACCTTCTGCAGATGCCCCAGATCTGTCATCTTTTTTGCACATATAGACCTTGAGCGTAATCGCCCCAAATCCATAGCTGATCAAGCCTCCAGATTTTACCAGAGTGTAACAACGCAATTACTTGGCTCGTCACAATCACATTATCTGGAATTGTTGTTCTTATAGCAAAACCCCTGAAAGACGATTATTCAAACTAAATAATGATAAATGTTCATAATTTTAAGAAATTAAAAAAAAGAACCTATATAAATAAAATATAGTATTTAAAATAATATCACTATATTGACCGAGCCAGCGTACTCGCTGAGATCTTATTTCCTGCACAATATCGGGGATCTTCATCAGATCTCTGATCTCGATATTGTACAGAGCTCGGTATGTCATCTTTTTCGAGTTTTAGACAGTAAATCACACGTATGACTCTTCTCTCAAATGTTAGGACTCTCGTACTCATCCGTCAGCGCCCAACTTTCACATCCAAACATAACAACGTGCCTGATCAACGCTTTGTAAAGCTTCGGCTTTAGGGCACTTGATAGGTGTTTAGATTTTAGCAGTGGCCTTAGAACAGACATAGCACGGTTGCCAGATGCCAGCCGCACTTTAGTACTCTCACCCACACTGTTATCGTGAGTAATAAGAGAGCCCAAATATTTGAACCTCCTCACTCCTTCAAACGTGTATTGGCCACTACTAAAATGTGGTGTGCCATTGTCCCTGTAACCAGAGACATTGTATTTCGTTTTTAACTCATTGGTCTGGAGTCCAACAGAAGCTGAAAACTCTACTAGCGGATCAAGTATTTCTTTCACTCCGTTGCTATTCAGTCCCATCACGCATATGTCATCTGCATATGCAGGCACCTGATTGGACTGGAGATATAAGATGTTGCACTTAGGTGTTTCAGTTTTACGAAAGATGTACTCCAACATGAGATTAAAGAGTATCGAGGATAAGGCATCTCCCTGCCGAACACCCGATATAACTGCAAAAATTGTTGATAGCCTGTTCTCAACTTTAACACAGCATTGAGACTGTGTCACTGTTATTCTACACAATTGTACCATTTTTGTTGGCATACCTAGATATTCCAGCGCAGACCACAGAATCTCTCGATTGATCGAGTCATAGGCCTGCCGGAAATTCAGGAACACCTGATGCACGGGGATGGAAGTTTCATAATATTTAGATAGAATCATCCGCAGCGAAAAGACTTGATCTGTGACTGATCGATTCGGACGAAATCCTCCTTGATAGTCCCTAACCAAGCCCTCCGCTAGAGGAGTGTAAGACAGTAACTTGTATGCTGTGCAAAGGAGAGCTATACCGCTATAATTCTCGCACTTCAAGCGGTCTCCCTTTTGAGCCCATTTTTTGTGTAATAAGTGAATACAAATAAATATATATATATACACATAGTATATAAAACTATTATTTAAAACTACTATACTACTACTCTATTAATCAAAATAATTAAATAATAAAACAAAATAAAATAAAACAGGACGATACAGTTCTAATCTACTTTTATAATTTTTAACAGCATCACTGGGCTCTGAAATAAAATTTATTAGTTTGCTGGATCAGAATTATGAGATACTCCTGAAAATTCAACTCAAATTAGTTACGATTTATTTTATTCCGCATTCCAACCTTTAATTAATTAATTTAAATTTAAGTTTAACTGTCAGAGATCCTGTAATTTAGTTCAATTTATTATTATTAATTCCATATATTTGAGCCGTGATAGACACTGTAATAAATGATAATTAGTTTAGTACCTCTTTTTCCAACCCTCGTTTTATTCATATACCCATTTAATACCTCTTGTTGATACTCCATATACCTATTCAGCCAACCCACTTTCTTCATCCCTAACATTCAACTAACAATTCTTGACAGCAAAACTGAGCTCTATAACAAAATTTATTAGTTTACTGGATCAAAATTATGAGAAACTTCTGAAAATCATAATAAGGGACACGAATAGCAAAAATTATTAATTTCTCATATTTTCCCCTTATAAAAAAATGAAAATCTTGACTGAGAACTGTTAAAATTCATGAATGAAAAGTGTGAAAATTGAATAATTTTTCATCTTAAAACGAACGAAAACATATTGTTCTTTGTACTCAGGTACATGAAAAAGTGTCTTTGAGACTAATTTATAAGTTATTACAAATCTAAGACCAAAAAATGCAAAAAAAAAGTAGTTTTCATGTGATTTGTATGGAGCGATTTTTGTTTGTTATTACTCGACACATACATATGCTATAAAAGCACTTGTCAGGCCAGTATCTATAGGCATTGTATCTATCAAAAATAAAGTAGGTATCAATTTATAATTTTTAACAATATATTTCATGACAGTGTACTTTTTTATTACAATTTCGATTCGCTCGAAGTTTTTTTTGTGGTATTTTGTGGTATTATTTGATATAACTATACGTTTTGAGATTTACATACATAGTTATTGTGATTTGATTATTGTAATGAAATTTGTATAAAACATTAAAATACAAATTTCAATATTCAGACATAATTATACAGCTTACTTCACACTATATGATGGAAACCCGACTAGTAAATAAAAAAAATAGTATAATAGTATTATACTATTATACTAATGATAGTATAATAGTATAATCCTATTATACTATTATGCTATTGAAACCCAGTATTATTCAACACGCACCATATTATTATCAGCTGGGTTACAAATTTTTTTAATTTTTGTTTTATTTATATATCCAAATTTTTATTCTCATTCATAATTAATACTAGATTATATTTTTTATTAAATATTATAATTTTTGCCATTTAGAATAATGTAGCTATAATAGGGCTATAGGATAAGTTTAGAGAAATTGAATTTTTTTTTATTTGAAAATTTGCTTATTATTAATTTTTATTTTATAATATTTTCCATTTTAATTTTTTTTTGTTATTTAATAAATTATTGAGTGAAACTCTATGTGTTCATATTTAAATTTCACAAAACAAAAAGAACAAACTATAAGATAATTTAGGTGTCGTAGTTGTTTTCGAAGGTGAGTAATTGGTATCAATCCCGTTAGCGGTTACAACGGATTTACATAAACTCTAAAATCCCACGCTATCCCTGATGCTTAGCTAGCAATGACCGCTAGAGTCCCTGTGTGAATCCAAATTCTATAACATGGAATCTGAGTTATGTATTTACGATAATTTCACTTTTTAAGTTTTGATTAAATTTTGGTCCTCCAGCTCAGACAAAGTGTTACAAAAGCAGTATCTGTTGGGAATGATCACGGCCGATCTATGATCTGCTTCCGCTTTCACTTTGTCTAATTTGGCAATCCTCCAAGTGGCTGTTGGCAATCTGGATTGCTGATTTGCAGCATTTTCAAGATCTTCCTTGGGTTTCTCGGTTAAACCTAAGCCTGCATTGAGTAACCTCCCTAGTAACTACTAATTAGGCGGTAGGTAAAACTTCACTCAGGCTGCCTATTGCCTGGAATCTTCTTGTAGAAGGTCACCGACCTTTCGTCAGCACAGGCAGTTAGTTTTACATGACCCCGGTGCCATCCTCCATTTCGGCAGAACGTAGCAGGTCCCAAATTCTCGCTTAGGATTTTTAGGAAGGTGGCAGATAAGGCCTTCTCCATCTTTCTCCAGTTAAGGGCCGTAATACTCCTATCTTCCTGAGCCTTGTCAATAACAGCCATAATCAGATGCTCGTTTAGCACCTCTTTAAGGGACCTAGTAGTCTGCAGAACCATTTACTTAGTTGCCTTCGTACGCGAGTCGTCCTCAGATCTCTGTCTTTTTGGCTGCGAGATCTCAGAAGATCTCTCCTCCTGCTTCGGCTCCGTGATACGTCTTGCCCACGCAAGCGTATCCTTATCTCTATCCGTTCTCTGCACCAACGGAATGTTGTTGATCTTGGGATTATGCGCCAGGCCCTTTTCCTGGTCTGGCAGTTAGGCACTTGTGGGCCAGCGTTTGTGCCTTTACACTTTGGTTTTGAGGGACCAGCTTCATTCGTGCTTATGTCCCGTTTTGCGCTTTGGAAAACGGGCCTAATGTCTGAAGTCTCTGCAGCACTACATCCCGATATTTTAAAAGTGCCGGGCTCTTTTGGTCTTTTATTATTTGCATCCATAATAGATTCCACGAGTAGCGGAGAAAGGAGGTCTACCTGTGCAGAAATCCGCAATACACAGGTAAGGTTACATGATTCGAAGAGTGCAAATATAAAGAGTGCTAGGTTTTCGACTTGGCCTGAACTGATCGCGATAATGGAAGTCATGGACTGGTTGAAGTATAATGTAATATCTACGAGGGATATTCGCATTTTTACGGACAGCCTGGCTGCTATAAAAACGCTACAATCATACTCCCTGACGTCGAAGGTAGCCCAGAACTGTCTGGCATCTTTAAATGAGATGGCTGATCAGTTCAACATTCGCTTGACGTGGGTGCCAGGGCATTTCAATATCGCAGGGAATGTAATGGCAGATGAGTTAGCCCGCAAGGGTACAGCACGTCTAATAACCCAAAGCAGGCGGGATATAAAGATACCGCTTGCTTCATGTAAACTGCTGCTTTAAGAAGAAGCCATAAAAGAAACGAACGTCAGATGGTCTAACGCCAGTTCGTGTGTATTAACCAGGCAGATGTGGCCTGGACTTGACAGGTACAGATCAGGCCAACTGATATCGCTTCGACGGCACCATATTGGTATGGTCGTGGGAGCTATAACGGGACATTGTCTCATTGGGATACATGCGAGCAGACTGGGTGTCCCAGCCCACGATTTCTGCCGCAGCTGTGGTGATGAGGAGGAGGAGGAAAATGTGCTCCATCTGCTCTGCATCTGTCCTAGTCTAGCGTACAGGAGCACAAAATTTATGGGAACTTCCCCTTTGAACGACCTCTCGGATCCTAGTAAGATCAAGATCCGGGACTTTAAACGCTTCTTGAGTAGCTCAGGATGGTTTAGCGAGTGAAGAGGAGGAAACTCGAATGTGGTACAGCTACGGACCAATTTTGTGTCAATGCTAGACCTTTAGGACGGCCACCCTTACCTAACCTAACCTAACCTAGGGATGAAGAAAGTGGGTTAACTGAATAGGTATATGGAGTATGAACAAGAGGTAAATGGGTATATGAATAAAACGAGGGTAGGAAAAAGAGGTACTAAACTAATTATCATTTATTACAGTGTCTATCACGGCTCAAATATATGGAATTAATAATAATAAATTGAACTAAATTACAGGATCTCTTGACAGTTAAACTTAAATTTAAATTAATTAATTAAAGGTTGGAATGCAGAATAAAATAAATCGTAACTAATTCGAGTTGAATTTTCAGGAGTATCTCATAATTCTGATCCAGCAAACTAATAAATTTTATTTCAGAGCCCAGTGATGCTGTTAAAAATTATAAAAGTAGATTAGAACTGTATCGTCCTGTGTTACTCAATCAAATCAAATCAAATTTTTTTATTTTACTTTGTTTTATTATTTAATTATTTTGATTAATAGAGTAGTAGTATATATAGTAGTTTTAAATAATAGTTTTATATAATAAGTGTATATATATATATATTTATTTGTATTCACTGATTACACAAAAAATGGGCTCAAAATTGGAATCTTTCGTCAGCACAGGCAGTTAGTTTTACATGACCCCGGTGCCATCCTCCATTTCGGCAGAACGTAGCAGGTCCCAAATTCTCGCTTAGGATTTTTAGGAAGGTGGCAGATAAGGCCTTCTCCATCTTTCTCCAGTTAAGGGCCGTAATACTCCTATCTTCCTGAGCCTTGTCAATAACAGCCATAATCAGATGCTCGTTTAGCACCTCTTTAAGGGACCTAGTAGTCTGCAGAACCATTTACTTAGTTGCCTTCGTACGCGAGTCGTCCTCAGATCTCTGTCTTTTTGGCTGCGAGATCTCAGAAGATCTCTCCTCCTGCTTCGGCTCCGTGATACGTCTTGCCCACGCAAGCGTATCCTTATCTCTATCCGTTCTCTGCACCAACGGAATGTTGTTGATCTTGGGATTATGCGCCAGGCCCTTTTCCTGGTCTGGCAGTTAGGCACTTGTGGGCCAGCGTTTGTGCCTTTACACTTTGGTTTTGAGGGACCAGCTTCATTCGTGCTTATGTCCCGTTTTGCGCTTTGGAAAACGGGCCTAATGTCTGAAGTCTCTGCAGCACTACATCCCGATATTTTAAAAGTGCCGGGCTCTTTTGGTCTTTTATTATTTGCATCCATAATAGATTCCACGAGTAGCGGAGAAAGGAGGTCTACCTGTGCAGAAATCCGCAATACACAGGTAAGGTTACATGATTCGAAGAGTGCAAATATAAAGAGTGCTAGGTTTTCGACTTGGCCTGAACTGATCGCGATAATGGAAGTCATGGACTGGTTGAAGTATAATGTAATATCTACGAGGGATATTCGCATTTTTACGGACAGCCTGGCTGCTATAAAAACGCTACAATCATACTCCCTGACGTCGAAGGTAGCCCAGAACTGTCTGGCATCTTTAAATGAGATGGCTGATCAGTTCAACATTCGCTTGACGTGGGTGCCAGGGCATTTCAATATCGCAGGGAATGTAATGGCAGATGAGTTAGCCCGCAAGGGTACAGCACGTCTAATAACCCAAAGCAGGCGGGATATAAAGATACCGCTTGCTTCATGTAAACTGCTGCTTTAAGAAGAAGCCATAAAAGAAACGAACGTCAGATGGTCTAACGCCAGTTCGTGTGTATTAACCAGGCAGATGTGGCCTGGACTTGACAGGTACAGATCAGGCCAACTGATATCGCTTCGACGGCACCATATTGGTATGGTCGTGGGAGCTATAACGGGACATTGTCTCATTGGGATACATGCGAGCAGACTGGGTGTCCCAGCCCACGATTTCTGCCGCAGCTGTGGTGATGAGGAGGAGGAGGAAAATGTGCTCCATCTGCTCTGCATCTGTCCTAGTCTAGCGTACAGGAGCACAAAATTTATGGGAACTTCCCCTTTGAACGACCTCTCGGATCCTAGTAAGATCAAGATCCGGGACTTTAAACGCTTCTTGAGTAGCTCAGGATGGTTTAGCGAGTGAAGAGGAGGAAACTCGAATGTGGTACAGCTACGGACCAATTTTGTGTCAATGCTAGACCTTTAGGACGGCCACCCTTACCTAACCTAACCTAACCTAGGGATGAAGAAAGTGGGTTAACTGAATAGGTATATGGAGTATGAACAAGAGGTAAATGGGTATATGAATAAAACGAGGGTAGGAAAAAGAGGTACTAAACTAATTATCATTTATTACAGTGTCTATCACGGCTCAAATATATGGAATTAATAATAATAAATTGAACTAAATTACAGGATCTCTTGACAGTTAAACTTAAATTTAAATTAATTAATTAAAGGTTGGAATGCAGAATAAAATAAATCGTAACTAATTCGAGTTGAATTTTCAGGAGTATCTCATAATTCTGATCCAGCAAACTAATAAATTTTATTTCAGAGCCCTTATTTAATTATTTTGATTAATAGAGTAGTAGTATATATAGTAGTTTTAAATAATAGTTTTATATAATAAGTGTATATATATATATATTTATTTGTATTCACTGATTACACAAAAAATGGGCTCAAAATTGAAATGTTTAACTTTTGTACACCACAAAAAAAATATCATGATCTCGCCCAAAGCACTAAATTTATATATCTATGTACATATTTTTATTTTATTTTTTATTTATTACATGTCTCACATGTCTCGTAAACCTAAATTGCACGAACATCTTTTCCAAGAATACCACCACAGTATCCTTTGCTTGTCGTAGGAGCCGACTAAACGGTTGGATCGCTGGGCTGACGACCCGCATCCGTAAAAAATCTAAGCTGTTTATAAAGTCAACAAAAGAAAAAATGGATACCGCCAAAACAACACCGGACCCCCGCTCAAGTACCCGGACACGAGATTTAGGATCGGCACGTGGAACGTGCAGTCACTTAAGAAGCCAGGAGCGTTAGAGGGCCTAATCACATGCATGAAGGAGTATCGGCTGGAACTAGTTGCTCTTCAAGAAACTCGCTGGCCTAAAAGTGGAGACCATGCGTCCCAGTGCTATACGTTGTTCTACAGTGGAGATGACCTCGGAAATCTTGGAGCTGGATTTCTTCATGGGCCGCAGTTAAAGAAGGCTGTTTTGGTTTTCCAAGCAGACTTTGCAATTGCTCACGATCTTTTAAAAGGAAATATTTTAAACAAATATATTTCATTGTTTTATGCTTGATACCTGTATTATTTCACAATAGACGTCAAAAAATATAGTTAGAAGTTGAAATTTATTCAAATAAATAGAACTTAAATTAAATATATTGGTTAAGCTAAATAAAATTTCCCAGTATTATTCCCGATGTTCTTATAGAACTTGAAGTTCTGTTAATAAAAAAACGCACCTTGTGTGAACTCTGTCTGGGAGGCACTGAAAACTTCGGTTGTCAGTGCTGCTCAACAGACATTATGTATAGTGAAAGTCAGACCCAAGAATGATTGGTTTGATGACGAGTGTCGTCTTGCAGTTGAGCAACAAAATATAGCCCATAGTGAAGTGCAACAACGTCTCACAATCGTAAGAAAAAACAAGGCTACTCTTACTAGGAGGGCAGCTAAGCGGATTTGTAGACGGAAAAAGCGAGAATGGTGGAAGGCCGATAATTTCTTTAAAGGAATTACTGGATTGCACCATACTTTCAAGCCTGCGTTAACTGTCATTCGGGACCGGGATGGAAACCGGGTGAGTTGTGGATACCCGAGTGAGAGCAGGGTATTTTATTATTACAAATATCACAAGAATAACCACTATTTTACCGTTTTACAATAGTTTGAAATCCTAACCACAAAAGACAGCATGGGGTATGTGCTATTAAATTGATTAATTTAACTACATGCCGGGATAAATATTTTTGATTATTGAAATTTAATTTAGATTTTATTTTTAAAATGTCGCTATTGTAGATGTCAAATAAAAAGTGCGTATGTCAAAAAAAAGAATCAAAATGTAATTCTTTTCTGCTAGAATTGCCCAGCTCTTGATATTTGGAGGGGATACTTTGTGGAACTGTGTTTTCAACCTTATCCGATTGGTATGGCGAACCGAAGAAATGCCTGACGAATGGAAAGTGGCCGCGATATGCCCCACCTTCAAGAAGGGAGACCGCTTGAAGTGTGAGAATTATCGCGGTATAGCGCTCCTTTGCACAGCATACAAGTTACTGTCCTACATTATATTGGATAGAGTCACCCCTCTAGCGGAGGGCCTGGTTGGTGAGTATCAAGGAGGATTTCGTCCGAATCGATCAGTCACTGATCAAGGCTTTTCGCTGCGGATGATTCTATCTAAATATTATGAAACTTCCATCCCCGTGCATCAGGTGTTCCTGGGTTTCCGGCAGGCCTATGGCTCGATCAATCGAAAGATTCTGTGGTCTGCGCTGGAATATCTAGGTATGCCAACAAAAATGGCACGATTGTGTAGAATGACAGTGACACAGTCTCAATTCTGTGTTAAAGTTGAGAACAGGCTATCAAGAATTTTTGCAGTTAGCTCGGGTGTTCAGCAGGGAGATGCTTTGTGCCCGATACTCTTTAATCTCATGTTGGAGTACATCTTTCGTAAAACTGAAAGACCTCAGCGCAACATCTTATATCTCCAGTCCAATCAGGTGCCTGCATATGCAGATGACATATGCGTGATTGGACTGAATAGCAACGGAGTGAAAGAAATACTTGATCCGCTAGTAGAGTTTTCAACTTTTGTTGAACTCCAGATCAATGAGTTAAAAACGAAATATATGATCTCTGGATACAGGGACAATGGCACACCACATTTTAGTAGTGGCCACTACACGTTTGAGGGAGTGAGGAGGTTCAAATATTTACTCTTGTTACTCACGATAACAGTGTGGGTGAGGATATTAAAGTGCGGCTGGCCTCTGGCAGCCGTGCTTTGTAACTTCTAAGGCCACTGCTAAAATCTCAACACCTATCAAGTGCCCTGAAGCCGAAGCTTTACAAAGCGTTGATCAGGACCGTTGTTATGTTTGGATGTGAAAGTTGCGCTGACGGATGAGTACGAGAGCCCTTACATTTGAGAGAAGAGTCATGTGTGTGATTTACTGTCTAAAACGCGAAAAAGATAACATACCGAGCTCTGTACAATATCGAGATCAGAGATCTGATGAAGATCCCCGATATTGTGCATGAAATAAGTCTCATCGATCTCAAATAAGATCTCATATATATACATATATATATATATATATATATATATATATATATATATATATATATATATATATATATATATATATATATATATATATATATATATATATATATATATATATATATATATATGTATATATAATATATATATAATATACAAATATATGTATATATATATATATATATATATATATATATATATATATATATATATATACTTATATATATATATACAGCCATTCCATGCGAAATCAGGCAAAAAAAGATATTTACGGAGGCATGGTGTCCAATTATTTTGAAATTGGGGGAGATGGTAAGTCTATAAAAACAAAATATAATTTGAGTAAAAACTCGGTGCGATCAAAATAGGCGGAGTTCCGTTATAATTTGTTTTTGTAGGAAACTCAAACGTTCACATCTTTAAATTCGTGTATCTTAAGTATTCCTTGTCCGATTTTCACGTGCATAGCTCGTTGGAAAGACAATTGTACATACTTTCAAATAAGCGTTTTAAACTTTGGTGTTAATGTACAATATATCGTTTAAATTTCAATTTTAAATAGTCTATTGCTGAAAAATCGAACTGCTCTCCCCTTTATTTTTATTTTTATTTTTTAATCGTAAAGCACTTGACAATATCTTTCCAATAAGCCATCTTTCACGATGGAGACTCAACGCGATAGAACAAAACGTCATAACAAGTTAGGGTGGAATTTAACATTTCAGTACAATTATTAATTCTAAACTACGAAATTCATGTTATCGTTCTTACTTTTACATTTTACCCAATAAAGTTAATTTATTTACAAATTATTTTAATTTAAAATTTTAAAAAATGATCAGAATTGGAAAATCGACGCGCTGTGATGTGGTTGTGAAAATTGGGAACAAAGCACTGATAATCGTGAGTTCCTCTGATAGCTTTTACTGATTCAAATTTTTTTGCTAGTGATCGTGCCACCCTTCTGTACTCTTGATTTATAAAACCTAAAAGTAATGTGTGATTCATTTTTTGTAACCCAAACGAAAAGTTGTTGTGCTATCGTTATTTGATCAGCTGATGGTTGCTGAAAGCTGGCTTTCGTGGCATTTCGTTTGAAGGCACCCTCAATTCCGTTGTGTATCTATAATTTGCATTTCATGTATTGGTAAAGATGATGTTGAATTCTGTTCTTGGTAATGATGTATAAGATTTCGCCGATGTTGGTTCTGCTAAATTTAATTGATAGGCTGCCTTGGACTGGGATCTTGTAATACGGTGTTTCTCTTAAGACAGAGAAGCTGGTGGAATGGCTCGGATGGCACTCATCAGACTAACTTCGGTCGGATATACCATGAATTGGATTTATTAGAGTTAATTCTGCAGCACTCAACCCATTTTGGAATAGGCATCCATCATACCAGTCCTTTATTCGGACTGGTACACTATCCATAATTATTTTGATGGCTTTCTTAACCTCACTTATCAACACTCTGTAGCACTTTCCATTAAATAATTTTTCGTTTGTGTTAAGTAAGTTATTGTTTTTGATTTAAATAAATTATAGGTAAGAAATTAAAATAAAAAAATAAAAATAATTGTAGGATTAATGTAGAGTCGATTGGTAATAATCGTGAAAAAGAGTGAAAAAGCTTATATTCACATTATACAAAGTATGCAGTTCCTTAACCTGCATACTTTGTTTTTTGAATAATTGTGAACTTACATAAGATTTCTAGTCAGAGAAATTTGTTTGAAGTTTTGACCTTCTATCGAACTTTTGAACAAGTTATACCCAACAAAAATATTTTTTTTTATAGAACCATACTTTACGTAATTTAAAGCTTTTAACAACCGTATACATTAAGGAGTTTGTCGATCAAGTTTGATTATACCAAAAAGGGCGTCCTTCCGTTATTTTATTAATAAAATATTTATTAATTAACTTTTAGGATACGTTAACTTACCGTGCCTTTTTGGTACGATTACATATTTTTATATATTTTTAATCATTTCTATATCAGAGGAAGTTAATAATCGAAACGAAATGCCACGAAAGCCAGCCTTGAGTGACCAATACGCTGATCAAATAACGAAAGCATAACAACTTTGCGATTGTTCTATAAATCGATTGTTTTGTTCTATAAAACTCGAACGCGTTGAGTCTCCATCGTGAAAGATGGCTTATTGGAAAGGTATTGTCAAGTGCTTTACGATAAAAAATAAAAAAAAAAGGGAACAGTTCGATTTTTCAGCAAAAGACTATTTAATACTAAAATTTAAACGATATATTATACAACGCTATATGAAACGATATATACAAAGTTTAAAACGCTTACTTGAAAGTATGTACATATTATCTTTCTAACAAGCTATTACACGTGAAAGTCGGACAAGGAATACTTAAGATACACGAATTAAAAGATGTGAATATTTGAGTTTCCGACAAAAACAAATTATAACGGAACTCCGCATATTGTGACACCAACGAGTTTTTACTCAAATTATATTTTGTTTTTATCTAGACTTACCATCTCCCCGAATTTCAAAATAATTGGACACCTTGGCTCCGTAAATGTCTTTTATTTGTCTGATTTCGCATGGAATGGCTATATATATATATATATATATATATATATATATATATATATATATATATATATTGCAAATTCGGAACACTTTTAATTCTAATTATTAATATGACTATTTTATATGAGTATTTTCCTTAAACATATTTTATTCTAAGAAAACATATGTAAGTATATCTTAGAACAAAATCACTTCATGTGCATTTGTGTTCTCAGAATGTACATTCGATTCACAAGTGTTCTGTCTGGCATGGAATGTGACACCTTTACCTTTTACCATTGCATATTTATCACAATTTTTTCACCACAATATCGAGATCAGAGATTTCATGAAGATCTCCGATATGGTACATGAAGAAAGATCGCAGCGAGTACGCTGGTTCGGTCACGTTCTGCGTGTTGATCCGGAAGGAATTGTGCTGCGATCTCTGAAAGGAGAGCCACCATATGGCAGGCGCAGAGGTCGTTGCAGGGGACGAAGGCTCCACGATGTAGAGAACGACTTATGGCCTCTTCAGATTGTCTTAGACAGTATGAAGACCATGCCCAGGATCGATACCGTTGGAGCCAAATAGTTGAATCAGTAAGGACTCAGTAATGTTAAATATAATCAATCGAGAGAGTTTGTGGTCTGCCCTCGAATACCTAGAAATACCAACAAAACCGATTGTGTAGAATGACAGTGACGCAGTTTCAATGTTGTGTTAAAGTTGAGAACATACTATCGAGAATTTTTGCAGTTAACACGGGTGATCGGCAAGAAGATGAGCTGTCCCCGATACTCTTTAATCTCATGTTTTAGTACATTTTTCGTAAGACTGAAACACCACATGTATGCCCACCGGCCTATCATGAGGCTGGGCTACCTTGGAATTAATAAACCACTACCCAAAATACGACAACGATTCGAGGATGTGTTGAATCTGTAGTAGGGTGGTGTCAAATAATAATAATTATAAACAGTTGCTAAACCGCACTATTGTCCCTTTACTGTGTCAACAATAGCTACTTGATTTTATTAACAGAACTTCAAGTTCTAGATAAACATTGGGAAAATACTGAAAATTAAAAATACGAATTAAAACTAAATAACATTATTTATTTGGATGTTATGTATTAAACAATTCATTTGACAATTATGGACAAGTAATACATAGTAATGTTAAAAACATCGAGAAATATTTGTTCAACAATAGTTTCTTATAAAATTTTCCCTCTTTTCGAGTTCGTGTACTATGATTTTATCGAGGATATGAATAAAACATTATTTTATCGAGTACATTGAAAAATGAAGTTAAATTAAAAGGAGAAAAGAAGAAGCGATTGACAAAGCTGAGGAGGTCAATTTCATCACAAATTGCATATCAGAAGAACAACGTAACAAGGCAATACACCCAGCAAGGTCGCGGATCATTTGCTCACTAGGATATTATCTCGCGCGAGCAGAGGCAAAAGCAGCAATAAAAATGCTGGAAGGATTGGCAATATGGTCCTCGCCATGAACAATGATGACAAGAGGAAAACGGATATAGTGCAACTGTTCAATTAGACAAGCGCCAAGAAGCTTACCGCTAGCTAAGCAAGAAGAGGCTGAACTACTGGTCAAGAAAATGGAGCGCGATGGAATAATCGAGAAGTCTAGCAGCCCGTGGAGCTCGCCAGTGGTGATTGTTCAAAATAAGGACGATTCGATGGGGTTTTGTGTCGACTACCGCAAGCTGGACGACGCGACTAAAAAAGATTATCTATTGCCACGTATCGATGACATCTTGAACACGTTATCAGGAGCCAACATCTTCAGCACGCTAGATCTCAAGAGTGGGTATTGGCAGGTAGTAATTCACGATGACGACAAAGAGAAAACCGCCTTTACTGCAGGAAATGGCCTGTTCCAATTTTCAGTAATGTCATTCGGACTATGCAACGCACCTGCCACGCTTGATTAATGGAGCACGTTTTACAGGATCTTAATTGGAGAACTTGTTTGGTGTATCTGGATGATATCATCGTATTAGGACGCACATTTATTGAACATCTAATGAATCTTCAACAAGTCCTACAGACTATCAAATCTACCGGATTGACGTTGAACTACGTTAAAATGTATAGTATGTTCAGGAATGAAATCAATTATATGGGCCACATTGTGTTGAGGCCAGGGGTGCGAACTGATACAATTCAATTGCAGAAGAGATGTGGAGGATTGGTGCAGCAAATGTTAGGTTTGCACCGCCAGTAAGGGACCACAAACAAGAACAAGAGAAGGGATGAACCAATACAATGTCAGCGAAATTCAAATAATAAATACGTATGTTTGTGGCAATATTTATTATATTTATGGTTTAATAAAACCACATTTTAATTGTACTTACACAATAATTCCTTATAATTATGGATATTTATATACTCGTATCACTGACAAAATGTTCACACTCGGCTCGTTTATATTTTTTCCGCAAGAGGCGTATATCCCACTTTTACAACTGACGATTGGAAAAGTAGAGAAAGTGTCTCTGGTAGAAAAAATTTAAACAAAATATACGAGCATAATCTTAATGACTTTTGTTATTTGGAAGGAAATAATAAATAATTATACATAATTTTATACATAATTAGTAATTTTGTTCAATATAAAAAACGCAGTTTGGTAAAATTAACAAATTTGTTTGTATTGTATTCTAAAAACAAATTAGAAAGCTCCAACTATAATTATTTATTATTTCCTACATAGTCAATACCACAAGATGGCTTTGATACCACAAAAACCAAAAAACTCATTATGTGCTCGTATATTTTTTTTTTTATTTATTCCACAAGAAGCGGTTTCTTTAATTTTACAATCGTCAATACTAATTTTTAAAGAAATATGTATAGAAATGCTAGTTTACTATGGAAACTGCTACGCTATATAACTGTATTAAACATTGGCCGAGTCATTTTTACTGTGTTAACAAAAATGTTAAAGTAGGATAAACACGTTAACAGTTTTAGTAATAGTATATATAATAATAATAATAATATAGAAATATTATGTATTTTTAAACATCTATTTTATTAATTTGAATATATCTTGCTGTGTTCTCGCCGTTCACGAGCCCGTCGATTTTGAAACCATATTTTCACTCTAGTACTAGTTATGTTCAATTTTCCTGCTAATTTGAAGGCATCTTCTGAATTTAAATATGTTGCCGTTTTGTAAGTATCTTCTAATGTAGATATTTGGTCGGGTGTGAATGGTATTCTTGGAAAACCTCCTGGTGTTCGCTTGGCTGGTATGCGTTGAAATTGTTCTGAAACAAAGAAACATTTTTATATAATTGATACCATAGGCGCAGGTACAATTTATTTGAGGAGCGGCAAAGTATAACTGTTCTAGTAATTTGCATAGTTTTCAAATATATTAATAAATAAAAAAACAGCAAGGAAAATTAATATGATCAAGAACTTAAAAAAAACTTTCTTCATGTAGTGGAGTTATAGTGTATCTCTCATATAATGGCCATCTTACATATCCTCTACTACATATTATTGATCTCAACCTTATTATTTAACTCCAAAATATATCGACTACATGGTATTATATTGCTTCAAAAATTTAAATACCCAAAAAGCAACAACAATTGATCAACATGGCGGCACTGGTCGTGATATATTTCTATTTGCGTTTCAATTTTAATATTCACGTTTGGTAATAAATTATTTTTGAATTAAATTTAAAAAAAAACATCAATTTGCGGCTTTTAGATAATATTTGACTATAGTCAAAAACACATCGTATTAATGATTTTGTGTTTCGTGGGGTTTTTAATTGATAATATTAATGTTTAAATTGAGTCTGTTCGTGGTAAAAAAATATTTTCGTAAAAATTTTATTTTTCGGTGATTGAATAAATAAATTAAAATAAAATTTATTCAACAGTGAATGTTAAATTGTGTCACATGTCCGACCTAAGTGTAACGGACCGACCAAGGTGTCACACCGACCAAAGTGACCTTTTCTAATATTAGGTCGACTAAGGTACACTACTAACTACTACTAATTTTATTTGTGTATAGTAAAATTATAGCTGGATCTCTCTAAAAAATTTTAAATCGTTAAGAATTAAATTATAGCATTGCGTTTCGGCTTATTTAGAAAATGCGGATTTAACGGATTCCAGAGACATGGATATTTCTAGACTTGCTTGATTAAAAACAATGTCTATTGTTTATTCCAATTTCCCGATGGTAGTTTTACAGATGATTTAGCCATTATAATTTTTGTTTTATTCGTTTAGACTAAATAATTATTAATGATTCAAATTCAAAACGTAAGAGATCGATTGGTTCAAAAAATACTCGACATCATAAATTTTTTATTTTTATTTATATATACTGCCAATGCCTATGTATTAGTACTGCTAACGAAAAGCGGATCAGAAAAAACTATTCGAACATATTATTCTTCAAAAGACAAAATATAAATGATTCGACCAATTCAAAAAAAAAAATACCGAAACAAAATTGACTCTAAAATGAAATCATTAATATATGGCGAATTCAAATTTGACTCCAATTTGTGAGTTAGTTTTTATTCGGATTAGAGACAACTGGTGTGAGAATATTAGAAAAATTTACAAATGTTTTGACACGTAATTTTGAATAATAATTTGATGCGCTATTATGCATTATATTGAATTCCGAAAAGTGAATCAATTTGAAAACGCAGTTGCGACAATATTAGTAAAGTTAAAAAAAAACATTTTATAAACAAATTCACTTTTATTATAATTATAATAATATTTGAAAATAAACGTAAATAAATAATAATAAATGATAGTTAATAATAAAAATTAATCACAGGAATTTAAATTCTACCTTCTTAAGTATGAATATGTAATATTTAGGCTTCGAATTCTTATGTGAATATATCTTTTTTTTGGATTATGAAAAAGGAAAATTAATAAGAAAGTTTTACGAATTAGAAGTTCTCGAGAAAAATGAGCCATATTTGTTACAACACATTTCTGAATAAATACATATTTTTACATATTTCCTCATTTCAGTACATAATTTCGTGTATAATTCGTTACCAATAATATATTATATGTACTTGAGGTCGATTATATAACCATAAGACTGTATTCCATTGTGAAAAATTTACTGACAGCAATTTTTTGCTGCCAAAACGAAAGGGGAAAGAAAATTAAAAATTCCATTAGTGTGACAGAGATCTTTTTTTTATTTTTTATTTTATAGCAAAACTTTTATGGTTACGGTTTGACAGCTTCTGTAACATAACCAAAAAATTTCATAAATTTTTTTATGTTTAGAGTGCGAACATAATTTTATTCATTTATTCATAAGCTATTACAATACATAATAAATAATTTATTGCAATATAATTTATAATAATAATAATAATAATTTATTACTATACCGACTGAAATATTAAAAAAAAATCTACAACAAAATTACAGTTGACCATAAAAATATTCAAATAAAATTTACATCTGTGTGTGAAAAATATTTCGTATCCGCACCGTATAAATGTTGCCATAAAAAATACTCAACTTGATACTTTTTTATAACAAATAACGGCAACACACTAACACAAACACATTTTTCTTTCCAGTAAAATTTTACTGATAATGCAATGCCTATGTATTAATGGCCTGACAAGTCTGTTATAGCATATGTATGTGTCGAGTAATAACAAACAAAAATCGCTCCATACAAATCATATGAAAACTATTTTTTTTTTGCATTTTTTGGTCTTAGATTTGTAATAACTTCTAAATTAGGCCCAAAGACACTTTTTCATGTACCTGAGTACAAGGAACAATATGTTTTCGTTCGTTTAAGATGAAAAATTATTCAATTTCCACACTTTTCATTCATGAATTTCAACAACTCTCAGTCTAGATTTTCCTTATTTTTTTAGGGGAAAATATGAGAAATTAATAATTTTCGCTATTCGTGTCCCTTATTATTCGTATTAAACTGCATCTGTTTCACATTCGAAATAAGCGAGCTAACAAAAATCACTTGGTGTGAGTGACAGGGATAAATAGAATTTTTACGAAAACAAATGGAATGAAAATAGGTGGGGATTCTCAGGAAGAGTATAAAACTATAAAATACAAAATAAAATATTTATAATTTACACACACATGCAAACCGGAGAAATTGAATTTCTATAATTATAAATTTTAGTTACACATTTTTAGTCGAAGAGATATGACGCACAATTTCACGTGGGCGTTTTATTGCTGGTATAATTATATTTATTGAATTAAATTAATTTATTAAAACGAATTTACTAGTTTATTATTATTTATGTGCAACAAATATATGATAGCGAACATTTTTTTTGTAAAACATAAATTATATTAAACTAGTTGATCATAAAAAAAATTAATTTAATTCAATAAATGCATCATTCCAACAATAAAACGCCCACGTGAAATTGTGCGTCATATTTCTCCCACTAAAAATGTATAACTAAAATTTATAATTACAGAAATTCAAGTTGGGTATATTTTCTCCGGTTTGCATGTGTGTGTAAATTATAAATATTTTATATTGTATTTTATACTCTTCCTGAGAATTTCCGCGTGTTTTCATTCCATTTGTTTTCGTAAAAAATTTATTTATCCCTGTCACTCACACCAACCGATTTTTGTTAGCTCGCTTATTTCGAATGTGAAACAGATGCAGTTTAATATGAATAATAAGGGACACGAATAGCGAAAATTATTAATTTCTCATATTTACCCCTAAAAAAATAATGATAATCTTGACTGAGAGTTGTTGAAATTCATGAATGAAAAGTGTGGAAATTGAATAATTTTTCATCTTAAAATGAACGAAAACATATTGTTCCTTGTACTCAGGTACATGAAAAAGTGTCTTTGGGCCTAATTTAGAAGTTATTACAAATCTAAGACCAAAAAATGCAAAAAAAAAAGTAGTTTTCATATGATTTGTATGGAGCGATTTTTGTTTGTTATTACTCGATGCATACATATGCAATTTCAAAATTGATGTAGAAAATCGGCCTATTATATATTGGTATTGGATAATATTATTTGTTTCAAATCTATAATTTTATCTCATTTTGTTTTTGGTGACAGTAAATTTTTCACAATAGAATACAGGCTTTACGAGTTACGAGTTTCTCTAAATTACGACCAAACGCGATTATGTAAGACATTTCGAGTTCTCGTAATTGCGAGATGTTGTTGTTGTTTTACTCGTACAAGTTTTTGAGTACGACAACTCGACAATGGTTGAAATGATTGTTTTTAAGGAAAATTTGTCAAAATTAACTAACCAAATAAGTTTTGAATCGATTTTAAGGATTTTTAGTAGTTAATAATATAGGATTCATTTATGAATTACATATTAAAAATTGAATAGTTTAATCTGTTAGTATGTTCATTCCATTTTGATAAAACAGCGACTCTTGTTAGTGTGGTGCTTTTGCGAATTAATTAATAAATATGAAATATGTATAGCTAGGAAATATTAATTTAGTATTTTATAATACTTTGTCTTTTTTAATATAAATTATTAATAATTAAATTTGTATACCGTATACGATTAATTGCAAGATTAATTTATATATTTTGATTTGCAATTAAATAATAAAATAAAATTATTATATGTATTTTTTTTTTGTTGATGTTATTTGAAATTTAATTCTATTTGTTTAAAACAAAAACAATTTCGATTTATGCTGTGTGCCTTAACACACTAAATATTGACTAAACTAAAATAAATTGAACTTTCACTATTGAACACCAGGTTATAGCTGAAAAGTCTCTTTCCGAGGTTACTTTTCGTCGACTTTTCATTTCAGTTGGGAACTTAGTTGCAATTTAAGTTTGTACATGTTTCGAGAGAAACTTCATTTAATGTTGTCATTTATTTTTCGCAAGAATATATCTCATTTTTCCCTGTCGAACAATTTACATGACATTTATAAATAATTATTACGTTTTAATTGTTATAAAAATACAAAGCATATAGTATGTTTGTGAACAACTCTCCTCGGTGGCTGAATTTTTTTCAATTAAGATACTTGTGTGTTTATTTAAGAAGTTGATTTTCCAGTTTTCCATTGCGTGAATCAAAAATGTATATTATGATGTAAAGAAATTTAAACATTTATCTTCGTGTCTGACTATGATTATCCTACTAATATTCGTTTATTTTAAGGTTTATTACTGGTACTCTTAAATCAGTTAAATGTGTTCCCAAATGAACTGGTTGTCATTTGTCATAAGAATTTTGTTTTTAAATAAATAGAGCTATTCCTATTGTGTAATGTGTATCGCGATATAATTTCAACAAAACTGGTAATACGTACATATAATATTTAACAATATTATATTACGTAAGAAATTATATGTAAATTATATTTACATGGATTACCTTAAAAATCAAAATACAAATTGTATTGTGAATTACTTTCTTCGCCGTTGCCGTTTATTTTTTATAATCCATCTTAATAAAAATATATTTAAATACACAAAAAGTGTATTACACAATTATTATTGTTTATCATTATCCTTTAATAATTTATTGTAAAAAAAAAATTGTTACTCTATGTATTTTGGATGTAGTTTTTCGAATGATTTTGACATTTAATTTAGTTTAGTTAAAGTTGAGGCACATACACTGACTTTTATGCTAATGCCATCTATACATATATTGCATTAATTAACCTTACTTTATGCCCCTATTATGAATCTCACTTACGCGTCACTGAGCGACGCGATGTCACCGTATTTCAATTTTGGTATTATGATTCTCGCCGTGAGCGAGTCTAATGTCACATATCCTCACCTACAATTTGGTGGCGAGACTGAGCGAGAAAATAATTTTTGATTTTGATATACATAGTATTTATAACGTTAGACAAAATGAATGGCAAATCGTAAGGTTTTTTCTTTGTTTATGTATTACAATAATTAATAATGTAATAAATATTAATTGTTGCATTATAATAAATAATATTTTTGTTGTATGTATTATAAAAATTTTTATTTTTCATAACTACATAGAAATAAACCAAAAATAGCTAATGGCGAACAATTCACAAAACTCGTATTTTCCTTCTAGCTTGTCCAATAGATAAGAAAGTCCATCTTCATTTATACGAAAAATGCTTGTAAATCAAGAAATTATAATTTATAACACCATTCTTTAGAATATTTTAAAAATATGAACATTTAAATATCAATTGATAAGTACTAGTCATCCGGTAGTGTGAAAGGATCACATTTGAATTTGACCAAATGTCAAAAATTCTCAAAACAATAACAACTACTAACTTAAAGAAACCAAAATATCATAAATGACGCATAGCGCTGCGTATGTCACTCACCCAAATTAAAGTGAGAATCATAATACCAAAATTTGACTCGCGCGACTCTAGATGTCACGGTGAGAGGTGAGGTGAGGTGAGAATCATAATATGGGTATAAGTTTAGTTAGTCAATTTAGTCGATCGAGGCACACAGCATTAAAACACAAAAACAATTCTGTCGAACGCTATAATTTTGAAATTGCAATATAAATTACAACAAAATTGTTGTAAACAAAATAAATACAACAACAAAATATGTGTACGAAAATGAAGCAATCGTACAACACGATTTATCAAAATACATTTTGGTCGTATTTGCTTACATAATCGCGTTATGTTGCAATTACGACTTCATGGGTTACGAGTTCTCGTAACTCGTAATACGAAATATACATAATCGACCCCCTTATTTTTAGTTGATGCATCGATGATTACTTCTGGTATATTATGTTTAAAATTTTGATATTTCAATTGGCTGTATGATCCAACGTCTTCTGTTTTTTTATTTATTCTTCGTTTATACTATTTCTTAAACAAACAACAATATTACTAATATTATAATATTAAAATAAAATAAATAGTAATAAGAACAAAACAAAATTGGTTTAAATTGCAAATAAAAAAATGGGATCTGGAATATATAATATTTTTTAATTTTGATGCCACTAATGTCCGATAGGCTTATTTGAGACGAACTCGAGACGAAGACAACATAACAAAACTAAATTATTGAAATATTTCATAGTGAGATGGAAATAATTTAACTTTATTATGTTGTCTTCGTCTTGAGTTCAGCTCAAATAAACCTTAAGCAGCGTACATAACATCGGGAGAATTTACCATAGTACATTTTCTCCTTTTTTTCAATCTTTCGATCAATCAAATCGCTTAAAATGTTATAAGCCCCTCCTACTTGTGCCATACTCGAGTTAAAAAAATTTTATCTTTGAGCAAAATGATCCGCAGGGTTACCAACAAAAAAATATTGTTTTTCTAAATTATGACTGTAATACGCAGTGTGCTATAGATGAACTGCATATTATAGTTTGCTCTTTTTGAATTTTGACGTTTAAGTTTATTTTATTTTTCTATTCCGTGTCACCGATAATTTTTGTGCACATATGTATATTGTTTTAATTATATTTCGTGTAGCTATTTAATTTTATTATAAAATTATGTAATATTATAATAAAATTAGGTTTTTATATAATATAATTATTACCTATTATCAATTAAAATAAATGATTTTCAGCAGGTATTCGCATTCATTCAAAATTCATAATTTGTGAGTATATCCAAAATAAACCGTAGTAGAGATAATAATCCGTCATAGAGGTCAGCATCGTTTTGTCCTACGGCATACCGATCTACCAGAAATCACCCACCTTTCGTCATTTGATTAATATTAATTATTATATTTATTGTTGTCAGTAAAAAGTGCAATACAGTTCCAAAATGTCTCCGTTTAATTTGGAATTGTGTTTTGTTGTTGTGTAGTAAATTAGTGAATCAGTCCCAATACGGCCATATCAATATTTTGCTCCATTTCGATAAATTTATTTGTTATTTAAAATGGCCGCTACAACTAATAAATTGAAAAATCTAAAATAAGACATGTTATCTCAAAACGCACAATAATAAAAAATTTGGTATTGACACAGTTAATCTCAAATTGATAATGAAAAATTTAGCAAATCTAACAAAATGGGCTAAATTTTGAGCGAAAACATCAGCGTCTAACTTCAACTCAATACTATGGTAAATTCTCCCGATGTTATGTACGCTGCTTATGCATGAGAGCGGCTTGAACGTTTTCTTTGGTGGTCTTGGTACAATCTGTCCTTGGAGTAATTAAACCATCTGTTTATGATATTTATTATATCACAGGTTCGAGCAGTTTCTTCATTGCCATTTCTGTAATTTTAAAAATTAATTTATCGTAGATATCATTACGAACAGGAATTAGTTACATTGACAACAACGTCGTTTCTTAATATAGAAGCTAAACAGTTTTTAATACACTTATCTAACGACTGATCGAATACATTTCCGAACATTGATTCCGAAAATTAGATGTTTATTATTAAAATGTTATTAATTATTTGCAAACCATTTAAAAAAAACAGACCAATTCAAAACATACCTAACACATGGAACCTTAATGAATTTACAGGAAGAACAGATTTACTGTCTTTATCATCCCTCGCTTTCATCTCCCGACGAAGAAATTTGATTTCTTTCAAATTGTTTTCATTAATTAATTATTTTCTATCAACAATTGCTGATTTAACTCCGAACTATTTGATGGCGTATCTATAGCCGATATTGAATTATCCGAATATGGAGTTGAGCAAAGTATGTTGATGGTCTTGTATGGGTGTTATATGGAGAATATAAAGATGATGGTGCATGGCTTTAGGAAATTTTTCTGTTGGAGATGGTGGTATCTTATGGGTTGATTTTGCCGTATAACTCTTATCTTTGTAAGTAAATTTTTCTGAATACAGAGATGGTGCTGCCTTATTTATTGATGGTTGCTTGTGTATGTTATCATTGTATACAAAATTGTCCGAATTTGGAGTACTCATTGATTGCATTTTTTATTAAATCATTAAGAATGTATGTTTATAATTGCAGTGGTCGTTCGGTCCAAAATAAAAAAATTATGAATGATGCAATTTAATATAGATTAATTTTGATTTAGTGACAATTAACATAGTTTTCTGAACAATTTTAATTTCAAATGTTTCAAGTACATATGTCGGAATAACATTCTCGGTGGCTACTATAAATTCCTATATTAAAAGATAAAATTGGGTACTGAGAAAAAGTTTCAAAGTTTGTAGTACAAGCCCGCTAAATATTTGTCCTCTATTTTTGAATTTTTTATTATTATTTTGTCCTCCACTATACAATAGTTGTTTGGGTGTTGAAATATTACAGCTTGTTAATGTATGTATATTTAGTCAAATAATATTTATTATCGCAAATTATTCAATCTTATTGTAATTAAGTTATAATTCCAAATCCTTCCAAATCCAAATGTGTTATCTTTGCACAGCATGATATAGAGTATCATAGGAATAATATTGGTCCCATTAAATTACTGGGAGAAAACATTGAGGTTTGTCGGAACGCAACTAATTTGGGTCTAACTAGTGGTCTTACATGGAACAATCATACTAACAACATCTGTGGTAGGATCTATGGTGGTTTACGTTCCCTGAGGAATTCCGCAATAGTCTTGAGCCAGCCGGTCAAGATAATGCTAGTTAAGACGCTGCTTATGCCGCATATTATCTATTGTTCACCGGTCATGGGGCTTCTACACGATAATGTCTTCAAAAAGATTCAGAAAAGTTTTTATGCCGCACTCCGGTTTATATACAATGTGCCTAGGATAACTCATATGACTGAATATGCTATACGTTTTTTGGGTTGTACGTTGAAAATTTTCTTGAAATATAGGATTTGTCTTTTAATGCATAAGATCATTTCGTCGCGTCAGCCTGATTGCCTGTTCGACAACTTACGTTTTGGTAACAGCGAGCGTTTAGGCCGATTATTATTACCTCGGAATCATAGCCGGGTCAAAAATGATTCATTTTTTGTGTATGGTGTATCTGTGTACAACGAAATTCCAGTTGCTATTAGGTCAATAGCTTCACTCGCTGAATTTAAAAAAACATTATTTGAATTTCTATGTAATGGTTAATAATTAAACTACTATTCTGAATTATTGTGAGATTTTTAAGATGATGATGTAATTTCCTTCCCTTATTATCTAAGTGTACCATTTCATTTAATTATAAGTTGTGTAATTTACTGTAATTTAATTTATTATTATTATTTAATACTTGAACCATAATTTTCATTGTGTGCATCACTCAAACATAAATGTATTTTAAATCGTAAATATGTTCGATTTATAAGGCTAGGCCTTATGTATGTATTTTTTTTGGAATAAATAAATAAATAAAAATAAAATAAATAATTGCGCAATCACTAATAATAGTTCTAAATAAATTTTGGTAGGTCATTAGTTGTTAAGTTGTCTTGTAATTAAAATATATAGAAACATTATGTCTTTAGAAGTGAAGTGGTGCATTACCTAAATTAAAATAAATCTATTATGTACTAGTTTAAATTCTGTATTGCGCAATCATCTGATATACGTTTGGTGTTTAATTTACTCAATCTGTGATAACTCAACTGATAATATATAACGTAAGTCAAGCCGTAATAAATTTGTCTATCTAAACGTAAGCCTGTGTACAACCGTATAGCGCATATCACAGATGTTCGCTTAATTAATACAGTCCATTCGAGAACAAAAGTGGAGCTGCACCAATTCGATATACCTGTTTTCTTGTAGTCTATTAACAATCTACTGGATCGGGAATGCTCTTTTTTACAAATTGTTGCAAACAAATTTCAAATTAAAATGTAGTAAATCATGTACATTAATTGTAACGTTTTCAACCCTGTACAATACAGAAAATTCGTTTATAAATTTATTTAACAATTCGGTATCGTTATTCTGCTCATGATTTTTAGAATCACTCAAAATTCGAATAGTACAAACGAGTAGCAAAAATATTGTTAATATAATATCTTATAAAATATTGCTTAGTGCTGCAATATCGTGCTATTATTATTATTAAAGTTGGCTGGAACCCAAGCAGGTATCGGGTTAAATCAAGAACGTCCTAAATTCCGTGGCGTAAAATAATTAAAAAGTAGATCCGACGTTGCGTGTTATTTCACTGTGGCGTCATGTGCAGAGGATCGTGACTCCTCCCGCCGAAGAGAAGTCCATTGTCTTGGATTACGGTATCTCTTCCAGATAACGTAGATTACTGCTGCTACAATGATGGTGACGACAGTACCAATGGTACCATGGCTCTAGATATTGTTGGATAAGGCTTGCGTCTGTAGTAAATTTATGTGTTCTGTGCGTCTCAGCGTCCAATTGGTTATTGTTGATATGGACAACAAGGCACGAAGTTCTGGGTTACCACATCGTGGTAAGGTAATATGATGGTTTGGTCCTCTTCGTAGACATATTTGTTGCTACTGTAGGTGCCTTGTAGGTGGTGCCTTGAACAGTATTTTCAAAATTCTCGAATTCAATTAGAGTTTGACCTTTAATAGATTTTATTTGTTGATGGCATGTAGATGTAAAGTGTAACTCTTTTATTGTAGCTATGTATAGTTTTCCGCTTATGAGTTCGGTAACTTCATCTTCCAGATCGTAGATACTGGTTACATCGGGCTGGTTGTTGTGATATTCTGCTCGGTATGGATGTGTGCGATATTGATTGTAGCGATTGTTTGGTGCAGTAATACATTCTCCACTTCGTTGCATGGTTGCGATATCAAATTGATAATTGTGTTCATCAAGGATAACGTTGTATGAAGGGATTGGGTAATCATAAGGTTTTTAGAAGGAATAGGTTTTATATTGTAGTAACTGAACGTTGGTTCTAAAAAGGTCGCTATCTGTATACTAAGTACAATTTTTGACTGGCTGTAGTATTCTTGTAGAGTCAGTAGGTCATAGATATTGATAGGATTCAGGATTTCTAAATTGTCATGACATAGTATGTCGTTAACAAAGTGTTTTTCGTTATTGGTTATTGATGTTTGGCTGAACTGAGTGCGTCTAAAAATGTCGTCGATGTGTTGGGTTAGAGTGTCTATTAATAATTAATTTAATTTAAATATATATTGATCTATTTTTATCATATGTACTCCTGCTTCTGTTGTGTTAGCTAGTCGATTTAATTCAAATGTAATCTTGTTGAAATTGAATATAATCGCTCGACCGTAGAATTTCCAGAAGATGAATATGACGACGTATGATGTAATTCTACATCGTACTTCTGTAAATAGGCTTTAAATGAAGGAGTATTTATATTTCCCTCAAAAAAATACGATTTTTGACGGTTTACCATGTCTACTGAAAAATTGGATATGCCTACTTTGAACTTCTTTCCTGGTGCGAGTCTTCATATAGAAGGCTGCAACGAATTTAGTAAACTTTAATTTAGTAAAGACTGTGAGGAACACATAGTTTTGAAAAAAGCCGAAATCAATATGTAAGATTTCCATTGGCCTTTTAGGTATTTCTGTGATCTCATATTCTCATATATCTTCAGAGGCTGTCTATCATATTTGGCTTGTAAACATATATTGCAATTGTTGATATAGGTTGTTATCATATTTTTCATATTTGGAAAATAGTGAGTTCTTTTGATGAACTCGTAATTTTCTACTTCTTTCCTACACTCCCCTATGATGATTTTCTTCATGCCTTTTCTTGATCATTATGCTAGTTGATCTTCAGGGTCTGTTAGAAGAAATTGTGCTCTTACGAATTTCTCACGGATAGACTTCTTTAGCTATTTCGAAGATTGTATCCCACATATAATACCAGTAACGCGGTATTTTGTTACTTGAGTTCTAATGTTAAGATTGATGGTTGGTACATGATAGTTAGGCATGTATATTATTAGCCCATGTTTACCAAATGGGTATTCATATTGAATGTTTGATCTTCGTATTTCAGGATCGATTGTTATAATTAGTTGTGAACTAAAATGGTTGATTGGTGAGTTGGTTGTCGGTACAAGGTTTTGAGTATCGTTTTCGGTTTCTGTATATCCGTAGATATAACCGATATATCTGAGGTGTTAATATTAATGACAACAAGAGGTTCGAATTGCATTCGTGATAACGCATCCGCGTTGGTATTTTTTACACCCTTCTTGTAAATAATTTCGTAATCATATTCTTCAAATTTCACTCTCCATCGAATCAACTTAGAGTTTGGTTCTTTTAGATTGAAAAGCCACGTCAAAGGTTTATGATCCGTTACAATTTTGAATTTTTCACCGAACAAATATGGTCTGAAGTATTTTGTGAACCAGACTTTAATTTGTTTCTCCGTTTTGAAACGGGGAATTCCTTAATAGCTTTGTTTTATTGGGGTTGGGTTTAACTCCGTCGTTAGTTACAATGTGGCCCAAAAAGGCAATTCCTCGATGGAGAAATTCCGATTTGTCCATTTGAACCTTGAGGTTAGCCTTTCTTAGTTTGTTTAACACTTGTTTCAGGCTCTCGATATGCTCCTGGAACAACGTGGAAAATAATGTCGTCCATATGGTATAAACAAGATTTTAATTGGATTTCACCTAATTCATTATCCGTGCCCCTCTGAAATGTTGAAGGGTCATTTTTTAAACCAAATAAACACCTTCTGATATATTCGTAGTGCCCGTGGTCGATAGAAAATGCTGTTTTAGGTATGTCTTGTTTTCTTACTTAAATCTGGTGGAAATCAGATGCAAGATCCAAAGTAGAGAAGTACATACACTTCCCTAACTTATCGAGAATATCGGTGATGTTTGCTAAACGGTACCGCTCTTAAATAGTCTTCTCATTTAATTTGCGATAGTCTATCACTAATCGCCACTTGTTCCCGCTTGCATCGTCTTTCTTAGGCAGGATACAAATAAGGGACGACCAAGGCGAGAAGCTGGAACGTATGATTCCATCTTGTAACATTTTATTGATCTGCCTTTTTACCTCTTCCTTATGAATATGGGGTATCGATAGCTCTTTGTGAAGACAGGTTTATCCTCTTTAAGATTTATTTCGTGTTTAACATTGTTTGTAAAAGTCAAACGTTGTTCCATTTTAAGAAATAAATCTTCATATTAATGACATATTTTAAGATAGCTTTATTTTCTTCAGAGTTAAGATGGTTAATTGTTATCAGGATCGATATTTTTTTACCTTGAGTTGATGCATCGCAATCGTAATGTTTATGTTACAATGGTTGGATTCGGCTCGATAAGTTTTCCTGAATAATTCGGCTTTAACTGATTGTTCGATAACGAAAGTGTGTGACTTATTACTATAATTTACAATTTCCAGAATTGCATACCAATTTTTACAACGATATATGCCTTCAAGAATAATTATCATTGATTGTAGTAGGAGTGACATACACATCTCCATTATCTACATCAACTGGAAATTCAGCGGTAAGTTTACTTCTTGGTAATATAGTGTACACTTTCGAAGAATAGTTAGGTTTAAATAATAGAGGGATTTCGACTTTATCAGTTTTAAGGACAGATTTAGCAAGGTCTATTGTGATGCCAAGTTATTGCATCGTCTCTGTTGTATAGTTCTTGTAGCAGGTCCTGATGCTTGGAATTGATAGTTATTATTGGTTTTATTGAAATTTGTATATTACTTATATCGGTTCTCATTGGAGGTAGTGTCCATTGGTTCTGCTCGTCTTGGTGGAACCATTGGTGGTTTTGCAGTAAATCTGTTATTATTGTTAAGATTTAAAGGGTCATTTCCATTCATATTTCGATTTTGATTTGTGAATGGCTTGTGTTTATAATATTGTTGTATTGGTCGATGACTGTAGCGAGGATAGTTAGGGAATTGAAAAATGGGTGGACCACTGAGTAATTCCGTGAAGGACAATTATTCTCTGCTTTTTTTGTGGTATACTGACCTCTGCGAAATTGATATTAAATTTGTGGTTGTACCCTTTTTCATGTAAATTTTGTTTCTTTAGGCAATTTGTGAAGGCTTCAGCCAAACTGAGTGGTTGCATAGCTCGAATAATGGATCCGAGGGGTTCTTTTAACCCAGCCAGGAATGTGGTAACGTACATTCCCTCGTAAAGTTCTCTCTTGGTTCTTATGATTATTCCATTATTTTCAGTCAGTTTGATGTGATTAATTATTGTGCTCTGGATATCAATTATCCGAGCAAAATATTTTTCCAGTGTATCGTAGCCTTGGGAGATATTTACAAATCTCTCAGTAAATTTGTTTCAATCCGCTTGAAACCCAATCTAACGGTGTACCATACATCGTTAAAACTCCGTTCGCTTCTCCCACTATTTTATTTCGTATCGCGCGAAGAAAAATCTTCGAGCATGGGTGGCCATCGATATCGTTGCATTATGTGAGTATTTCCGCAACATTCTCTATGAACTCATAGAGAGTATGCCTGCTACCTTCGTAGCGCGATAGATCTTTTATAGCGTCCGGAATTCGAAGGCTTTTAAAGACATCACTAACACAATTATTATCTACACCATAATTATCGCAATCACCGTTTATCGACAATTTGAAATTATTTTTTATCTTTAATTTTTCAACAGTATGATTGATTTCAACTTTTAGTTCTTTAAAAATGTGATGTGTGTTAAATTTTCAATATTTTTAATTTTTAAGAAGAGAAAATTCTATAAGCCGTAGAATCTCCGGGAGTTGCTAAGCTACTTGGTTTTTCTTCGGTTAGAGATTTATTTGGTTTAAACATTACCTATCGAAATACGCTTACCAGATTATACTGATGAGTTCCACGGATATCAATAAGCCGTTGATTTCGTATACCATTGCACTTTTAATCGCCCTTGCACTTTTAATTTGGTTTTTAAGAGTTAATATTCACTTTGTACCAATTAGCCTTTGGTACGAGCACTTTTCGCTCCGAATATAAAAAACACCACTTATATTTTTAGTTTCGATTTTATTATAAAAAAAACATTTTTCACTTTTTTATTTATTTATTTTTAGTTTTATTTATTTTACCTTTACATTTAATAGTAACTTAACAACTAATCCTAAAATATATTTTATCTACCACGTTGACATCCGACACCGTCTGTTGCAACGTCTGTATAAAAGTGCATTTTATATTGCGCGTGGTTTGTTATGTTATATGTTTTTATATAAATTATGTATTACATTAGAACATTGGGAAAACATTA
This sequence comes from Tipula unca, assembly GCA_951394425.1. NCBI lineage: Eukaryota > Metazoa > Arthropoda > Insecta > Diptera > Tipulidae > Tipula > Tipula unca. The sequence continues at coordinate 110,762,529 of OX596381.1, forward strand.
ATAGGAAACTATAGGGAATTAACTAACATTTTATATTTTTGTTTTTGTTAACAAATGCTAAGGAGGCATATGCTACTAATGTGTAGCATTATTTGGGACATGAGAAGAGACATTTTTATTTTATATTTTATTATACACATGGGCCAATTGTGCTGTTGCCTGTCTTAAGTAAATTACTTGAAAAAATAATTACCAGTAGTCCAATGGACATATTTCAGAAAAGTGGCCAATACAATGATATAAGCAGTATAACTTCAAAGATAATAGACTGAGGACGCAATGTTCAAAAATATCAACATTGAAAATGGATCAGACCAAAAGATCAATCTAGGAGTTTTCCTAATCTGGGGCGTTTGATAATTTATGGTGGAAAAGTATATTGATGGAGTTAAAGAAAATCTATTGCACGCAAATCTTAATAATCTCCTTAACCACTATTTCTCTGAGCGAACAGCCACTTCCACTACAAGCCATATTACATTCCAAAAGTGTGTCAAAAAGGGATGCCCACGGGGCTCCATTTTAGGTCCACATTTATGGAATATTGTCTTCAACAGTAGTATATGAACCCTGAAGTCCAAGAAGCAGCATTCGCGGACGACAAGGTATATTGTTTGCTATGGGAGGTCTAGATTAAGCATTCAAGAAAAAGCGCAACTGGCCATAGACACAATGGTATACATGATTCCAATTGGTAATTAGATACGGTCGGATCACTTGAGCTTGCTCAAAAGCCAAATAAAAAAAGCGTCAAAAACCCTATGGCAAGAAAGGTGGACGAACTCAATGGATGGTAGAATAAAGTACGGTTTTGTACCAAACTTTCAAGAATAACTAGATAGAAAGATACCGCTAAGTACCTGGTTCATGGAAATGTTAACAGGGCATGGAATAATGGCATCCTATTTGAACCAACTGAGTATCGTAGACTCAAGTATCTATATGAATGTGGACAGGGCGAGGATACAATAGAGCATATGATTTGTGAGCTTACTCAAGAAGCAAGAAATCAACTACGTATAAACAAAAGAAAGAACTCCTGTTCTGGTGATGCCAGACTCCCTCAACTCTTTCAAGAAATTTAGTGATACCGTTCTAAGCGGAAGGTGGTCCACAACAACTTCACTGCAAAAACGAAACGGAAATTATACCGATCTGTAAAAAAAATAATAAGCAATTTAAGACGTTATACAGATAGATATAGGCTTTTTTTTTTTTTTTTTTTTAAAAAGGACTTGGCATAGACACTTTTACGGTCCATAGCCTTAAGATATAGGCTTAGCCTGAGTGCCATCTCTCCAACATATCGTCAAATAAAGAAAGTGATAAGTAGTCCTATACTCCTCGTTCAACATCTAGTATTCGTGTTGTAACTTGTATTTCCTATCTTTATATTTGCAATATTCTTCCCTGTTATGTCTGCACTGTCTGCTGTGGCTGTTCGTAACTTCAACCCATCGGCTGGTTATCCTTTTCCCGTGACAATATCGCCACGAGCAAACATGCGCATTGCTCCTGCATCCAAGGTAATAACACGATTCTTCTCGTCAATATTTCCTTTGATTGCTAAGCTGTCACCGCCTCGTTCCAATCTCGAAATAGGGATGTAGGTAATGAGCAACTGCTTGTGGGAGTCAGCTTCTCCGCCTGCGTTGGGCTAACTCGATGTAGTTTAACGACACCTTTGGTACTTGGCCATCCTCTTTAGCCAAAACTCACTCTCTACTTGGTCCTCGTTGAATAGGAGATCGTGATCTTATCCGTTTCCGTTTTACTTCTTGTCAGTCAAATGTTCGACATTGTCTAATGTTCAACATTTTATTTTGCTACCACCTTCTCTAAATCTTGGTATCGACCGCTCGATGCTCGTTCTCACATCCATTTTCAATCATAGCATTTTAAGTGACAGTTTTATGATGGCATGTGCAGCCCCATTTATCAAAACCCAAGCGGTGGTTTTCGGCAAAAGTCGTTTTATTTATTTTGGATCTCGTATTACGTCAATAAATCCGAACATCTTAATTTTCTCCATGTAATCGGCGAAAGTATTAGTTTGTGCTAAATGCACTAGCCGCTCAACAGCTGAGGAATCCTTCTGTCGAGTCTCTTCGATCTTTTGATAGGACTCTTCAATACCATACGATATATTTCTCTTTTATGATCGTTTCGATACTTTCGATCAAGTGCCTTCATTAGTTCATTGTATCTATCATGTTCCAGAATAGTCTGTAACGTCCCGCCGCTTCACCTTTTAAAGCCACTATTAATGTGAATACACGATTTTCCTCATTCCACTCATTCTGCTTGACTGCCGTTTAGAATTGAAATTTTAAAATCGCAAATGATGTTGTTCTATCGAATACCGGTGGCTTAATTTAGATCGCTTGTCCTGGCTGAGCTACCTGCGCCGCAGTTTACTTTGATGTATATAAAATCATTCTCGAAGCCTACTTAGCACTTTATCTTGCAACTCCTCAACTTCTGTTTGCACTTTTCCATTACCATTGAGAACTTTCAGCTTTAAATCCAGGATGTCCGTTTATAATTTATGTTCAATTTGTTGAACCGCACTGATTGCATTTTTTCTATTTCTCTATGTAGAGTTCTACACATTTTTTGTAATTTCTCGCCCATATCGTTGTTTGATTTGACTGTTTAATTTCTTGATTTTTACTGTTTAATCTCTTGCATTTTTTAATTTGACCGATCCATTTTCTGATTTAATTGATCAATTGACTGTTTGTTTCATCAATTGAAGGTGCGTTCACGATACCAAAAAAAAATTTCTGGTGCAGAAAAATTCACCACGAAGTTAGCTATCTGAGTTGAAATATGCTCAACTCGAATAAAATTTCACCAGGCCAACCATATTAACAAAACTGAATATTATACTTGTTTTGCTATTTTGTTGCTTGTTTATTTGTAAATAAACAGAGAATTGTCATTTTGAGTATAGTTAAACAAAAGTTTTCACTCAAAAGTCATAATATTTTCGTTATTAACAAAGGCTACACTGATGAAATTATATTTCGAGTAGTGAATATTTCAACTTCATACAGCTAACTTCGTGGTGAATTTTTGTGCATCAGAAAATTTTTTTAGTATCATGTACGCGCCTTGAATGTCTCAATTCAAGCAAACTAGATTATTGTTCCAAACTACCCCACTTCAAATTAGCTGTATCCATGTCAGATGTCTCATACCTCCCAGAACTTCTTGTTGAGCTTCCCTCTTAACAAAATTTATTAGTTGGTAAACGGGCAAAGATAACACGTAGTATTGCGTAGTATTCGGTTAAATGTGTCAATTCAAACAAAGATGTGTGTCGTGTTTATTAATTCAAAAATTTTCTTATTGGAATGAAGTTCTGGATAAGAATTTTCTCATTTTTTCAGTAAAATCCAAATGAATTTAATTTTTTATCAATAAATAAGATACATTTAATGTTAAACTACACATTTTAATTCACTATTATCGAAATAAAATCAAATTTAACTTTATTTTTCAATGTTCTGGATAAAACAATGGTTTTTTCAAGTTCGCGATAATTTCATAGTACACGAACTCGAAAAAAAAAGAAATTTTAAAAGGAAATATTTTAAACAAGTAGTTTTCATTGTTTTATGCTTGATACCTGTATTATTTCACAATAGACGTCAAAAAATATAGTTAGAAGTTGAAATGTATTCAAATAAATACAACTTAAATTAAATATATTGGTTAAACTAAATAAAATTTCCCAGTATTATTCCCGATGTTCTTATAGAACTTGAAGTTCTGTTAATAAAAAAACGCACCAAATGCTATGTTACACCAATTGCCCGTTTATAATTTACAAAAATAGATAGTATAGTCTAAACGACCACCGACTATCCATAAACTATTGTATTACAATTTAATGTTTCAAATTTTTATGTAATAGTTTATGCTATACGATAGGCACTATGTACTTAAAATTTCATTTCAACTTCTATAACATATATTTATAATTTTGATTTAAAAGGTCGTAGGACATATATCACATACATACACACTCACCCAATGGTCGCAAATGTACATGTCCTTAAAAGATGACATTTCAGTTTCCATGGTTTGTGAAAATTGTTTTATAATTCCATGCTTGTGTAAAAAGTTATATTGATTTGAAAATGAGTGAAATATCTGAAGAAATACGCTTGTTTACTATAAAAAACGTAAAAACGCTGCAAAAACAATCCGAAAACTTTGTGAAGTGTACGGTGAGAATGCTGTAAGAGAACGAAGAACCCAGAAGTGGTTTGCTAGATTCCGTTCCGGAAATTTGGAAGTCAAAGATGCACATCGCTCTGGTCGACCAGTCACTGAAAAAGTGAATTTTTGCAACTGGTAAGATCGGCACGCAAACTATCAGGAAATAGCGGAGGCATTAAACATCAACCACATGACAGTTTGGAATCATTTGAAAAGAGCAGGCTACAAAAAGAAGCTCGATGTTTGGATGCCACATGAATTAACGCAAAGAAATTTGATGAACCGAATTGACATCAATAAAATATTGCTGAAGCGCAAAGAAATCGAACCATTTTTGAAGCGAATCATAGGCGATGAAAATGGGTGAAATACGAGAATATCAAGCGTAAGCGCTCATGGTCAAACAATCCAGAACGAGCGACCAGAATTGGACATGGAATGACAATGCGCGGCCACACACATCTTAGATGACTCGAAACAAATTCACAGAACTTGGTTGGGAAGTTTAGATGCATCCACCGTATAGCCCGGACCTTACACCGTCTGACTACGATTTGTTTCGGTCTCTGCAAAACTCTCTTGATGGTAAAAAATTGGCAGACCGAAGCGCCGCTGAAAATCACTTGGCCAAGTTTTTCGACAAACCACAGAAGTTCTACACCGATGGAATTATGAAGCTACCCAAAAAATGAAAAAAAGTTCATAGATAATAATGGTCAATAATCAATATATACTTGATTAAAATTTATTTTCAATAAAGAAATTTTTGTACAAAAATGTACCATAAAACCGTAGTGACTTTTTATATGAGTTTTTACATATACACTTTTAAAAAAATTGGCATGATTGGCATGAGTATAAAAGTATCACACGCATATATAGGCCTGTGAAGTTTAAGTATACTAAAATTTTACTGTTTATAAATTACTTTATTTAGTAAAAAATAGTGCAAATTTCAATCGCATGTAACCAGTGGAATCGGAAATTATATTCTAAAGTTTTAAGTCTGAAATCTGTGACTTAGCGATCGTGTGACTGTCAAAGCGAGTCTCGACAGCACATGATTCTTGATCTGACGTACGCGAAAGACTGTCAGCGATCACATTGTGTTTGCCTTGATTGTGTTGTATATCCGTGATAGAGAGATATATAGCTAATAATTCCCAGTCAAATGTGAAATATTTAATCTCAGCATTTCTGAAAAAGGTTATGCATTTGTTTAGATTCATGGAGAAGTTAAGGATGTGAGGTATCGGATAACATTCAGGTATAGTAACCGTATTCAACCTCCAATAACCTCCACATGGTCTCCAGTCTAAGTCGTTTTTCCGGACGATATGTGCAACGGACATGACATTGGGGTAGAAGATGGTTGGCAAATGTCGAGTTCAACCATGTATTTTCGATATACGCTGTTTATGTCGAACAGAATTTAACCTTCGTGGGCGCGAAACCGGTATCTTTGGTCTGGTTTGATGCTATAGTGCACATGTTGTGCTTTACAGGTAGATTGTAATTTCTGAGAGAAGTTATTGCTTTAATAAAGCGCCATTGCCATTGTTGATTAAGAAATGTATTGGCGTTGGTGTGTTAACCTGCGCCGTTGTTGCTTGGAATGATAGCGGAGCCGCTGGATCAATAAGCTTACGTTTTCTTAAGTCGACTAAGCGACCAAACTTTGTTAGAAAATCGGTAGATGTTTATACTTGCGACGCTTGCTGCCGAGAGAATAAGATCTGATTTAGTATAATTTGAGCGCCTTAAAAAAGAGATCACTGAAAGAGCTGCCCCGTGTCAATTAAATAACGAAGATTGTTGTTTGTATGGTGAATGAGCAAATGCCGATTTGTAGTTAGAATTATGCTATCTGCCACTGCGATAACAAGATCTAATCGTTTTTTTATGGTGCAGATGGAGATGACAAGGTATCTTGACGTTTGAAGATGCTGTTCATACTACAGGTATCGAAGCACGTTTTTGAGTTGTTGAACCGCTGCGGTGAAATCTACTCAGAGAGTTTGAGCGAGGTAAATAGCGATTGCGATTTTGGTAGCGATCTCCGCTCGTCAGTCATGCCATCATTGATTCTAAATAAAAAAAATTAAAAATTAGAGTTGAGCGGATTGTTCCAGCACTCAATTCCACTCATGGGCCAACTGTACAATACCCGGACAAACACATATACTTACACATTAAAAACCTAACCGTGATTTTTGGCCACTATCGGGAATCGTACCAGAGACCCTCGAATAACAAAGCAAGTACGCTACTTATTGTACCAACGAGGGCGGCGATTCTAAATAAGTATTGCTGTCATCGAGAGTTTTGTTGTTGGACATTGAGGGTTGTTGCCTTAGCATGTCCTATGTACATTTTGTAGTATGGACGGGTGAGCAACTGTATTTATATTAGGTTGATTTTATGTCGCCCCATACATTGCGTCCGCTAAATTGATTAATGTGTTTAACGCACCGGTCTTAAAAGGTAGACTGCGACGTGGTGCAAAATAGAGATTAAGCAATCAATGTATGGGGCAGTTCAAGAGGTTTGTGCTACTGAAGAAGAGCAGAGGTGTTGAACACAAATCCCAGACAGGTATTATAGAATAAGCACAAACAATTCTCGAAGAAAACGAAAAAGTACAAAATTTGGAGTAGAAAATTCTCGACGATAACGAGACAGTGCAATATTTGAATGAGTTGTGCTAGGCTTCGAGCTTCTACATGGAGAGGCTTGTGGAGCTTCTACATGGAGAGCTAGAGTAGATTCTGTTCAACAGTAATGGAGAAATGCAAACACAGTTTCAAGTATTGAAGTTTAAATTCTAGGCTTCGAAAAAGAGCTTCGATTCGTCAAAGTAAGTATTTCAATTCGAAGCGGTGATCAAACAAAATGGTTGAAACAGGGAAAATCGAGCATTCGCATTTATAGTAGTTTTCAAAAGTGGAGGACCAAGAAACAGAAGGGGTAATTACATCAGATGTTAGGCATATGACAAGACATTTCATCATCTCGCGGGATGGCCGCGTATAACAAGAAAGAAACGGATAGAATCGCGATTTCTTGCGTAGCGAGTATGGGTGTAGATCGCGTTTTCGCCAAGAAGGAGGGCTAAGGAAACAGGAGAGCAGCTGAGCTACACAAATTCTGTAGCTACTCCATTGTTGATACGAGATTTGTACGAGGTGGTAACGGTTTAACGATTAAGGCCAATATGAACAGGGAGGGCTGTGTTGCACGCGGGATACATTAACGTCTTTCTCTTTGATATAAGCAAGGTAAGAGCACAACCAGCCGATGAGCCAAAATTAGGAATATACACAGGAGAGTGTAGTCATAAGGTTCGGTAATACGCAGTTCCAACAGGAAGTTCTGGTCGCAAATATTATGGATAAAGTCATTTTAGTATGGAATTCATACAGCAATAGTTTTGAGTTACCAATTTGTATCGATGAAGCAACAATCATGCGAATAGTAGTGGAAGATGCAGCCAGTAGCGGAAAATGCAGCCATCGAACTCGGAAACCATTGTACGGGAGGAAATATGAGTGTCAGGGGACTGAATGAAGGCTCAGTGTGGCGTGCGAGTAAATAACAGTGGTATCAAAGAATGAGATATGGTATGGCGTTAAACGACATGTTTTGTCAAATTAAGACAGGAAGTGGTACGCTTAGCGCTTTCAGAGCTCTAAATATGAGTTGTTTAATATTTGGTATAAATGCTAGATGCAACGTTAAGAGTTAGTTTGTCGGGTTTTAACCGCGATAGAATTAGTAGTAAGCCATAAAAAATGAAAGTTAGTTCTAATTTAATCGCAATAGAGGGTTGTGTAAAGAAAAAGTTATGTTAAAAGTTTTAAAGTGTTGGCAATGTTATTATTAGTCTAATAAAGTGAATACTGTGAAATTATTAAATAAGTAATAAATATTTTATGTAATAATCCGGAAATTACTAAATTAGTGATCGAACTTTTATTGAAAAGGCTAAAACGTATCAGTTAGTGACAGCGGTGGTCGTGGGATTATAAATAAAGAAATGATTCTAGACGATTTAAATATTTTCGAATTGAAGGAAGAGTTCGCGCGGCGTGGCTTATCAATTGTGGGTCAGAAAAATGAATTGCAGCTATATCGATTGTGTAAGGTTATAGAGGATGATGGTATTGATCCGGCTAGTTTCAATTTCGACTAGTCAACAATTTCGGCGAAATAAACAAAAAAGGATGGGAAAGATAAAGATGCAGTACTGGAGGTTGTACCAGTACAATCTGCAAATTTAGATTTCACACATTTAATGACTGCTATGATAGAAATGACAGTCGAATTAGAAAATGGAGCACACAAATTTGAAAATTAAATATGAAATAATGGAAATGAAACCGCCTATATGGGAAAGCCATTTCAAGAAGTGACTGCTATTCTACATGGAGAAGTAGAAAAAAGTAAAATGCAAACGGAAGGTATAAATAGTCATCCAAGAGTCGGACCACAAATTTGTTGATGATAATGGAAAATTGCAAACATATAGGTTGAAGAGGTGCAGGAGAAAGTTCTAGGTTTCAAAAAGAAGCTTCTATATACATATATCAAACCAAGTAATCGGAATAGCGTCAAATAGCTCAGTCAGTAAACGCGATCAAAATTTAACTACAAATGCAGTCATGCAAAATATGGTTTGAAGTTCAACAACTTATTATTTGTAACAATAAGAAAATCAAGTATCATAACCAAATTTCTGTCGGGTTTTCCAATCATGATATTGTTTTCTTTTTATTTTATGATTATTATTGCTGTTTAAAAAGCCCATTAGTGGACCCTCATTAAGTCACCAATATAAAGAACCCTAGTCTGTTATGAATGCTATGATTATGGCTAAAGAAAAGCCCCAAATTTTAATTATAGTTGTCGGATAGACCATTTTATCTAATCAGGCGCTACACTCGTTTATAAATTACTATATAAGCCGAAGTCATTTAATTTTCAAAAGGAGAGTGACTTAAGAAATTGTAATTAAAAATAAAATAAAAACAAATGTTGAATTAAAATAAAATTAATGGATTAAATTAACTAAACATATAAAAATTGTAAAACTTTAAGCTAACAAATTAATTGTTAAATTTATAAATAATAAAATATATTGAATACTTTAAAATAATATTGTGAAATATTCTATTCATATTATTTTATTTAAAATGGACTTCCTAAATCCAAACAACCATTGGCAATACACAAGACAAATTTTGGCGCAGCCGGTAAGATATAAGGAAGATTGAAAACCACATGGGTTTGGTAAAATTAGTAAGGAAGTATCCATTTTCCATTATAAAACAAATTTAAAAACAAAAACAATATAATTTAATAATTTACATGCATATACTTATATGTATATAACTTAAATTCAAATAAAATATAAAATTTCGGTATTTAAAACATGTACATGTATTGAAAAACATGTGCTAAAGTTACTCACAAAAAAAAAACGATCCCGTTTAGTTTGCAAATTACAAACATTCGATCATAAAAATTTGTGACCAGTTAGTGTGATCACGTCGTGGTCACGCCGTATATTGCCATTCATCGTTTTTTGGGTTTAACCAACAAACAATTTTCGAAATTGAATTTATCATTTAACATTATTTGGAAAATATTTGACCATATCACTTTTTATGATTTACTGTTACATTCAGTTAAACTAATCTATAAAATTTTATATAATAAATGCAACTCGTCTGCTCGAATCTTTATGACAAGTTTTCTCATCTTTCATCTCGAAGAAACAGTAATATGTTATTACCGAGAAATGGGATAAAAATTCTAATTAGTTCTTTTTTTATCAGAAAGGGTAGGCTTAAGGAATTCTTTACCGTCGGGCACAAAATTCTCAGTGTCACTAAACATATTTCGTAAAAAGTGTGCGGAACATTATTTTTTTCAAAGCGTTTGATTTTTTTTATTACTATGAATATTGTTTTATGTTTTATTTTTCTTCTAATATTAATCATGTAGTTTATATTTTATATGATTATTTCCTTAATCTTTAATATTAACAATTAAGTTTGTGAGTTAAATACGCAAATAAAATTTTTCTGTAGTTCTGAGGACAATTTTTCGTTTGTTTTACTATGAGAGTGGTTGGTGCCCTCAATTAATATTTGGTATCGAGAAAATTTCTTGAATAAAATGAACGGTGTGGGCACTAAATAATGGTCTGGACACTGCTCATTTTGCCCAATATGACGGGCCGCGCTTGCCTGATTTATATGTTTGTTTAGAAAACGAACAGGAATTAAAAATATTTTTTAATTTTTTAATTGACAAAGAACGCTGTTTTGGATTTCCAAGCAGTCAATAACCGATTGTGTAAGCTTCGCTTGCGCATGAAGTTAGCTAACCTGTCGATAATTTGTGTACATGCGCCCACAGAAGTCAGCCAGCCCCAAGATAAAGACTCATTTTACAATGACTTGGACGATCTGATGGGATCTATACCCGAACACGATGTTAGAATGGTAATTGGGGACTTTAATGCTAGAGCTGGCAGAAATCAGATAATGGTGAGAAAATGATGTAGCAAGCACATTCTTCCCTCACAAACACATACATCTTGAGACATGGACACATCCTCGCGGAACTTCCCGCAGCCAAATTGACCATGTGTTAGTTTCTAAAGGACGGGCTCAGGTTGTGCAGGATGTGAGAACTTATCGGTCAGCAATCAAATACGTAGGCAGCGATCATCATTTGGTCGCTGCAAAGGTACGATGGAAGTTTTGGTACAAGCTTGGGAACACAGCGAAACGCATGGTACGTTTCGACTGTGAAGGTCTGATAAATGAAGATCAAAAGAAACGATATCAGGATCTTGTCAGCGACAACATTAATGAAGCTAATTACCAGTCTGACTCCGTGAACTCTGTCTGGGAGGTACTGAAAACTTCGGTTGTCAGCGCTGCTCAACAGACTTTAGGTATAGTGAAAGTCAGACCCAAGAATGATTGGTTTGATGACGAGTGTCGTCTTGCAGTTGAGCAACAAAATATAGCCCATAATGAAGTGCAACAACGTCTCACGTTGGCAGCTAAGCGGGTTTGTAGACGGAAGAAGCAAGAATGGTGGAAGGCCGAGGTTCTGAAAGTACAACAACTCAGCAATGAGCGCAGTTCGCGGAATTTCTTTAAAGGAATTACTGGACTGCACCATACTTTCAGGCCTACGTTAACCGCTATTCGGGACCGGGATGGAAACCTCTACTTTACTGACCTGCTTGATGTCCATCATGCGTCACAGACTGTTGTTGAGCCACCTCTAATACAGACTGCGGAGATTTGCACTGAGGAGCCATCCCATGAGGAATTCACTAAAGCCATGCAGAGATTGAAACGAAACCGTGCACCTGGAGTGGACTGCATTAATTCGGAGCTCTTGATATTCGGAGGGGATACTTTGTTGAACTGTCTTTTCGACCTTATACGATTAGTATGGCGAACCGAAGTTATGCCTGACGAATGGAAAGTGGCCGCGATATGCCACATCTTCAAGAAGGGAGACCGCTTGAAGTGTGAGAATTATCGCGGTATAGCTCTCCTTTGCACAGCGTACAAACTGTCATACATTGTATTGGATAGAACCACTCCTCTAGCGGAGGGCTTGGTTGGTGACTATCAAGGAGGATTTCGTCCGAATCGATCAGTCACTGATCAGGTCTTTTCGCTGCAGATGATTCTATCTAAATATTATGAGACATCCATCCCCGTACATCGGATGTTCCTGGATTTCCGGCATGCCTATGACTCGATCAATCGAGAGAGTTTATGGTCTGCCCTGGAATACCTAGGAATGCCAACAAAACTGGTACGACTATGTAGGATGACAGTGACGCAGTCTCCATGCTGTCTTAAAGTTGAGAACAGGCTATCGACAAGTTTTGTAGTTAACTCGGGTGTTCGGCAGGGAGATGCTCTGTCCCCGATACTCTTTAATCTCATGTTGGAGTACATCTTTCGTAAAACTGAAACACCGCAGCGTAACATCTTATATCGCCAGTCCAATCAGGTGCTTGCATATGCAGATGACATATGCGTGATTGGACTGAATAGCAACGGAGTGAAAGAAATACTTGATCCACTTGTAGAGTTTTCAGCTTCAGTTGGACTTCAGTTCAATGAGTCCAAAACGAAATACCTGATCTCTGGTTTTAAGGACAATGGCACACCAGATTTTAGTAGTGGCCACCACACGTTTGAGGGAGTCAGAAGGTTCAAATATTTGGGTTCTCTTATCACTCACGATAACAGTGTGGGTGAGGATATTAACGTGCGGCTGGCAGCTGGCAGTCGTTCTTTGTATCCTCTAAGGCCACTGCTAAAATCTAAACACTTATCAAGTGCCGTGAAGCTGAAGCTTTACAAAGCGTTGATCAGGCCCGTTGTTATGTTTGGAAGTGAAAGTTGGGCGCTGACGGATGAGTACGAGAGATGGCTCCTAACATTTGAGAGAAGAGTCATGCGTGTGATTTACGGCCCAAAACGCGAAACCCGATATTGTACATGAAGTAAGATCTCGGCGAGTACGCTGGCTCGGGCACGTTCTGCGTGCTGATCCGGAACGAATTGTGCAGCGATCTCTGAAACGAGAGCCACCATATGGTAGGCGCAGAGGTCGTTGCAGGCGACGATGGCTCCACGGTGTAGAGAACGACTTGGCTTCTGATTGTCTTAGACAGTATGAAGACCATGCTCGGGATCGAAACCGCTGGAGCCGAATTGTTGACTCAGTAAGGGGCCAGTAATGGCCTTTAAAACTGTTTTAATTAATTAATTGACATTTATATGAATACAAGCAATCAAATGCCCAATTCACAATCAAATAACACACTTCCTGTTAGTTTCGTTTATAGAAAGATTCAAGAATAAAGCTATTGGCAGTAGTATTCAAAAATGAATTTAATTATTATAGCGCAAATGTGATTACAGTGATTATAAAACCACAGTTTTAAAAAATACACAAAACGCCAAGTTTTTCTGAAACTTAAAGAAAATAGATTTGGAGACATTAATGTTTAAATATCGGAATGATCAAAGATTAATATATAATATAAATAAACTATCGACATTCGACACCCAATCAAACGTAATTCTGATCCTTAACAATAAAATTTGCTTTTAGTAACAATGATGGTATTCTTCCTAATGTAATGAATTCTACGTAAAGGTAAATCGAGTTTTGCGTAACTCCAATAAAATGAAGGCCAAGCTTGGAATCGAATGGAACCAGATTGTGAAAGTAATTGGAGGAACTCGGGTTAAGATCGAAAACTGTTACAGATTGTGAAATTATAAAAATAACATAAATGAACTTACTTGTCAGTTCTTGTGGATGGTAATTAGTATATTGTAACCAGGTTAATTGTGGAATTTCCGAACTTATTTCACTTAAACTTATTTTCGGACAGTTAGTACAATTTGCTAGATTTGTGCATTTATCACCTGCCCGATTCAATATATGATCAATACTAAAGTCACTTTCTCTTATTTCAGTTTTAATTTCGTTATTATTATCAAAATTAATGTGTTCACGATCACGACTATTTTCAATATTCATTTTTTTATTATAATTAAGAGCAAACAATCATACAGACACTATGATTATGAGTCTTTCTAAAACTCAACTAAATTTGAACTGTATAATTTTTTTAAATGATCCATAATAATTTAATGGGCGTTTCTAAAAAAACAACAACACCAAGTATTACTAAAATATATCCTTACCTACAATAGACATATTTGTTTTTGTATTTGATTTTAGGGATAACTTAACTAAATCCTCACATCTTTACCGGTTAATTTTTTTTTTTACTTTTGTATTGAATAGAATGCTCACGCAGTAGTAAAACAGTATCAATTACATTGTTACTGTATTATTTTGACAGTTTTTCTATTCATCCAATCCGCAAAGCGGGTAAAGAATGTACACAAAAATTAAAAAAAAAAGGTTTTGCTGTATCTATTCCAAAAATCAGAAATGAGATTAGGGAGATAAATTAGGGATAAATATTTGGTTTATCAATTTAACATTATTAGATTTGGTTACCGTTGAACTTCATATTCAAAATAATCGACCACCACAAATAGAAAAAGACAAGAGCAGAGTTTTATCCTAATTTTGATTATTTGTTTTTATTAGATTATTACGTCGATCAACATCTGGATTGTCGGTCATATTAATGTGGATTTAGTTAATACTTAATAGTAATGACTTATGAAAATATTGATTATGTATATTATACGTATTCTTATCTGCGGGCTCTATCGGAGCGATTATAGTTTGCTATAGTCGCCTATTTCGTCCTTGATTTAACCTTATGAATGGCATATAATGCTTATATACAACTAGCCTTATCAGTTTAGTCATCATACTATTTGGCTAGAAATTTAGCATCAATCCGGACAATATACTGTTCTGTTACATATAGTCACAATTTATTAAAAGTATCGGTAAATAAACTTACAAAAATAAATTAATAATAATAAACAACTAAATAAGTTGTCTAATAAGAACATTCAAATTAAAAAAAAATTTAAATAGTAAATTTTATACAAACAGCATCATATTATGAAATTATCCCTTTCCAAAAATTTGAAATTTCTTAGAAAATTACTAATGGTTTTTTGAACTATCATTAATTTTATTTAGTCTAAGGAATTTAGTTTTAATTTTTGGTAAATGCCGTCATTTTGTTAATTTTAGAATATTTAGTCGAATGTAGTGAAGGTATCAATTTATATTTTTTTACCTATATGTTTATTAAAATGAGTTCGCGAGGTCGGATATTTACCCGAGCTATTTACATTCGACCGTAAGATAAAAATATTTTAACTTGAAAGTGGGGAAATGGATGAATTTTTTTGGTTATGGATGAAATATTTTGGTGATTTTATTGGTTTAGAGCTCGGATGCAAATAGCTAGGGTATATATTCGACCTCGCAAACTCACCTTTAAAGCTTAGCAACCGTTTGAAATTCGTGTTTTATTCATTACTATAATTTTTCTGGGCGGAATTTTGTAACATCACCATTTTCAATATTCGATAGACGTTTTTGTCTCTTTAATCAAGTGCAAAATTATACGCTATTTCATATTCAATTCAACAATTTATATTGTGACCACGGCCTGCGAGATTCTATTTCTATAAATGCATTCGGTATATCACTAATTTTTTTATTTTCGAGAGCTGTCGAAATAAAGAAAAAGAGATAGTGTGCAAATTTATTCTAACATGCTTAGAGCGCTAGCGATTGAATTTAAAAGCGTTTAGTTAGATAAAATTGGACTCAATTCCAACTTTGGCAGTCGTCAATTGACGACTGGTTATGTGAAATTTTCGTAAATTTATATAGTTTACACAATTTTCGCTATAGGCTCTTTTTACCTGTTCCGTGAGCGCTGGCGATCGAATTTTATAGCGTTTAGTTAGTTAATATTTTTCCAATATAGATGACTCAATCCCAACTTTGGCAGTCGTCAACTGTTGACATTTTCTCTAGTTTTCTATTTGTTTTCGTGATGCATATTATCTTTGAGTATATATAAATAAATAGAGAAATCATGCGCAACTACAATGTTACCTCAATACATAGCGTTACATACACGTTTTTTTTTTTGTTAATTTTTTGTGCATAGTATATTTAGGTTGCAATGTATCGAACTATACAGTAAGATTTTTCGCTGAAATATTTTGTTTTGAGTATCATTCGAACTTTATTTCTTTTCGCTCTTATGTATACCAAAACAACAACAAAACAATTTAAAAACTAAGCTAGACGAATTAGATTTTGGTTTTTATATCACACAGACAGGACCCATGTGAATGTGCGATATCAGTGAGAGTGTTATGTATTTTAAATTTAAAATCTTTAGAAATTTAACTTCGGAACTATCTAGGATTTTCGAAATATACATACATTTAAATGTACGTTCTTGTAGAAAAATATAACAAGTAGTTAATTAAATGAAGTTTGCAAGTGAAACGATTTCACGCATATTCCAATGTTTATAGGTTTTTCAGATCAAATTGAATGAATCTTTTATAAATTAACAGAAACCTTTTCAAATAAAACGAGACCATTTCTAAATAGAATGAAACCGTTTTCAATTGGAACGAAACTTGATTCAATTAGAATGATACTAATTACAAATCCAATGAAACCTTTTATATTAAGTTGATCGCCTTTGAATCTCACACTTTAGATTTATGGAGGATAATCTGTAATAAACATTAACATAGCTATTTTCAATAATTTAAAATTCGGCAAAATTAATTTTTAATTGGTATTAACAATACAAGATTAACCCTTATCGATCTGATAGGAGGACTCATTTTTTCATTTGTTTTTCGCTATTTGCAGATTTTCAGTTGCTGATGGTTTTTACCATAAAAAATGTATAAAAACTAAGACTTTTTCGTAATTAAAAACACAATAAAACTGTTGTCTATTGTAATTTTGATTATTTTGTTATTATTGTTTTTGTTTTTGCAACTTCAACTGTTTACAAAATGCAGGGGACAATTTTCAAAATTTTTCGGCAAAACGACCTAACCGATAGAGATAAAATTCAGCAAGAATGATGAAAAGTTCTGGAATATGGCCAGTTAGAAAGAACTTTGTTAACCGGTTATAATAGAATTCTTAACCTGTTATAATGAAATTCGGCATGTTCGAAAGTACTCAGGTGTTTCTTAAAAGATTTCACATCGTCTTCATCATAATCGGATAATAAATAGCCAAGTTCCTTCATAATTTGCTTTATTCCACATATTCTGCTAATTTCATTTTTGAAACCCATTTTCATTTCACATTTCGAATTTCATCATAATCGGTTATGAATTAACCAAGTTCCTTTTTGACTGCCCATATTCCAGAACTCTATGTAAAAATCATTTAGATTCCCAATTTCATCGTACATGATGGATTTCATCATAATCGGGTAAGAAATTACCAAGTTCCTTCATCGACTTATTGCAAAAATTATCTATAAACCCGTACCGACCAGTAACTGTTAAACATAAAGGTTCATTATGAAACTCGAAGAGTCCGTAGATGGCACTGAATTCATACTACTCCAATTCTGTTCTCTCATTGAACCCAATAAATTTCTGGCCATTGCTTTTATTTTTAAAAAGGCTTATTCAATTGGGTTCAACGTTCAACATGGAAGAGTACGGCGGTAGGAACCTTAAACCGTTTCTTGAGGTTTCTATTATTTCTTGATCTGCGCAGTTTTGTGGATTTGTGCATCATCCATTACAAAATAGAACTCAGTTCATTAATTTTGCAGCGAGTTCTTCAATAAATTTGCAAAATTTACTTGAATTAGAGTTTGAATTATAGAGGTAGAGGAGTTTGATTTATTTTGGAACGGATAATGCCCAAATCTATAAAACTGCGCATTTCATGAATAAAATAAAAACCTCAGGAAGTCATTTAAGGTATCTAGTATCTACCACCGTACTCTTTCATGTTGAACTCAATTGAAAAAACCTTTTATAGACCGTGTTTATAATAAGAAAGTAAAGCGAAGTCGGCTTGGTTGGACATTCCAGGTAAAAAGAAAGAGGCTCTTTTATTAGAATAAAAAACATGTACCCGTCTTAATTGTTTAGTTAGTTTCCTTATTTCAAATCACAGTCATTAAAATTATATTTCTTGATATTTTCATTATATTGCTGCTTGCTGCGCTTCGTTGGAACTTGGAAGCAAATATATAGAGATCGATTCTGGAATGCTTTCTAAATGAATTTATTTCGAAAAAGTTTGGTATATCCTACTCCTCAAACGACATTTCGAAAGCGTCATCTATTAAAACGAAACTCTAGCTATAGTCATCTAATAAAAATGTACATATTTATACATCATTAAAATAATCATTTGCATTAAACGCTGTAGTTTAAAAGAGGTCATAGGATTTCTCAAGTATGCCCAAATACCCTTTCCCTAGTACATACCTTTTAGAATTAGGCTGGGGTTACATTTGATATGAATTCTTACGAAAATTTCTTTTTATGAATTTGTACGAAATCATCAAAAGTAAACTAAAAGCTCGTCTAATTCGAACGAACCCTCTGAATTTGAACATAGTTTTCAATAGCAACAAAATATTTTGTTTTTTGATCAGTTGTCGTTTGAATTATCGGAACACTTTTGGCAGACGTCTCCCATTCAAAATCGACTATGTACTGTGCATTCTGGTAAAGGGCTAATTTCTTAAAAAAGGTCAACAATTTGGTTAATAAATTCAGGAAAAAGAAAAATTGACCACTTCAAACAAAATGGAGCTTATTTATAGTTAATAAAAGTATTTCTAATTATAAAAGCTATGCCCTTTTTCGAGGGAGACATGACTGCAAAGGCTAGCCAAATTATGTACAGTAAAAAATGGATTTTGAAAAATCAAATTTGTGGAAGAAAGGCGCTCTTTGTGGGACCGAAAACACAAACAGTACAACAGCAAGGGATGAAATAAAAATTATGGAGGAAATTTTTCTTAAATAAATTGAATAAATTGGGCCCTTCTGCTCAAAATCTGTATGTGAATTTCAACATTTTCGGTTTATGTTAAATATTTTGCGGTGAGATGAATTCTCAAAATTTGTATCCAAATTTTATTAAAATTTGGCATATATTTTTTTGGATTTTGTATATTTTTTTAATAAAATCGAAATTAATTCCTTGTAAATATTTCGATTGATAAAATCTGCGCAGATCTCAAAACAAAATTTTACTACTATAGTGCCAACAGTTCCACCATTCTAATCTTCACCAAAATTCTGAAGTGTTGTTCATTATAACAGATTTGAGGCTTTAAACTCTTGCAGATTTGTGTATATAATTTTGTTTCTTAAATACAAAATATGTTATACAACCAGCGCAATTTATTCAAATATTCCTAACCAAATTTTGGTTTCGAAGCAACGCTATCGCTCACCTAAGCCGGAATAAAAAATTGGTACATAATAAAAAAATATTATTAAAAAACTGAAATAAAAACAAATTAAAAAAACAAACGATAAAAAATTTGTTTGTATGTTTGTAGCTTTGTAAGGTTATTTTGCTTTTGTTTTTTTCGTTTCATTCTATGTATAGTCCTATTCAGCTCTTAAAAAATTTTTTTTTTTAATTGTTCTGCGCAGCTTTCAGTGATGTAGAAAAAAAAATTATAAAAATTATGATGGGTCGGATTTATCTTAGGTAACAAACCTAAATAAAATAATAAATAACCAATAAAAAGAATTATATTTCAGTTTTAATACACAAAACATTCAAAATGATTATGTATTTATGTTATTACAATCAAGTGAAAATTAATAGGTCAAAAAAAAATTGCACGCCTTTCGGAAACAATGCCAATATTTAATTTTGGTACGAACTAAGGAAAATAAATGACCAAATGATATTCATATCGAACAAAACCACAACAACATAAAAAGCAAAATCAGTTTTCAATTTAATTCTTAGTTTATCGAATTAAATATTAATTTCAAAAGTACCAGTGAATATAAGTTAAATTATCAAAACATTTTGTGATTAAAAACGTTCCTTTTCCATTTAAATACAAATATTACATAAAAATGTAAACAATAAACATGAATTATTGTACTTAATACATCACTGTGTATCCGCCATATTCTTTCTGCGCGATAACTGTCAGAATTCCAGCGAGATTTGAATACTACTATACAATTCTATAGTCGATTGTCGCGCTCTACAATTCGAGCGAGGTAACATTGTAACTTTTATTTTATTATGGTAATCACTCTATATAATATAAATACACAAAGATATTACATATTAATACTTTTAGAATGAGAACAATACATTTGTAAAGCTCCATAAAAACTTTGCAAAACATCACGCTCGTATGATTTTTTATTTTATTTTCTATAATATTTACTTTTAAAATTTATTAAATATATTTAATAAAATATTAAAAAATTTACGTATTTTTGTAATACAGTTTATAAAAAAAATGTGGCCAAAATATACATTCGGTGCTGTTTATTGGAGCGCGTAATAATTTATGGTTTTATAATAATTCTTTTTATTGCAGTTTTTTAAAAGCTTTCAACTTTCATATCCATACATAACAATGGGCCTGATCAACACTTTGTAAAGCTTCCGCTTCTCGACATTAGCTGGTGTTTAAATTTTAGTTGTGCCCTTAGAGAATACAAAGCATGACTGTCTACCGCCAGCCGATTTTTATATTCTCACCTACACTGTTATTTTGAGTGATAAGAGAGCCCAAATATTTGAACATCCTCACTCCCTCAAACGTGTGACCACTACTAAAATCTGGTGTGCCATTGTCCTATAATCAAAGATTATATATTTTGTTTTTTTGGGCTAACGAAGGCTAACGGAGCTCTAACAGAGGCTGAAAACTCTACAACCAGATCAAGTATTTCCTTCACTCCGTTGCTATTCAGTGCAATCACGTATATGTCATCTATATATGCAAACACCTGATTGGACTTGCTATATAAGATATTGCGCTTAGGTGTTTCAGTTCTACGAAAGATGTACTCGAAAGAGATTAAAGGGAATCGAGGACAGAGCATCTTCCTGCCGAACACCCGAGTTAATAATGCAAAAATTCTCGATAGCCTGTTCCCAACTTTAACACAGCATTGAGACTGCGGCACTCTCATTCTACACAATCGTACCAATTTTGTTGGTATTCCTAGGTATTACAGAACAGACCATAAACTCTCTCGATTGATCCAGTGATCGGCCTGCGTGAAATTCAGGAACACCTTATGGAGCGGAACGGATGTGAGACATATAATATTTAGATAGAGTCATCCGCACCGAAAAGACTTGATAAGTGACTAATAGATTCGGCCGAAATCATCCTTGATAGTCACCAACCAAACCCTCCGCTAGAGAGGTGATCCTATCCAATATATTCTAATATGTAAGACAATAGCTCGTATGTGGTGCAAGGTAGAGCTATACAGGCATTCGCTTTACCATACTAACCGAATAAGGTTGAAAAGACTGTTCCACAAAATATCCCCACCGAATATCAAGAGCTCCGAACTAATGCAGTCCACGAACTAAGCATATTCGCATAAAATAATGATATGATATGTTTTATTTTTTATTTCTGACCTATATTTCAACCTACCGTACCGTGCTCTCGTTTTTAGATCTTTATAGTATAAATGAAGAATATTTAATTTTATCAGAACCGCACACAAGAACAAAGCAAAATAATTTAATGTAAACAATTATAATTGTTATAAAACTTAAACAATTACCAAAACCATTGAAAATAGCAGTTTATACTGTCGCACTAAATTTCGTGTTGTGTTGATTTTATATGTATTGTTACGTTTTAACCCTGTCAAACAAGGTTCGATAAAACAACCAATTTAATTCTAGATGACACTAAATTTATTTATTTCCGAATTATTACACCAAACACTAATTTCCTTAATTAACTTAATTATTTAATTTCACAATAATTACTTTAATACACTTTAATAAACACTTAACTTTCACTTTTTCTTTTTATTACTACTAGCACTATCACGGCTAAAACACAACTAACTCTTAAAATTGTATCTCGTATTTCTACCAAATATTCTAACCTTCTAGAATATTCCACAATGTTCGAGAGTGACTAGACTATTCTTGAATAGTCTAGACACATCTAGTTTATTACAGTTTATATTGACGGTAGTGACTCTACTCAAATAGAGATTTCACCACAATCGTAACATTACCCCTACCCAATCCTGATTCGTCCCGAACAGGATTCAATTCACCTCCCCTGTACGCTAATCGCTCTAATTGCACCACCTTCAGTTTTCCTCGTTATCCTTTTTTAATCCGGTAGACCATGTCGTTTATCTTTGTGATAAAGCTTCTGGCCATTTGCTATAATAGTCCATTACTAATTTTTCTGGTTCATAGTTAGATTTCCAGTCCATTTCAGCATGACGTGTTCTTCTATTTGGTTCTGTCCTTGCGTATCGTTGTTTCTAATCGGATTCTTCTGTTCGCATATACCGTCTTGACATATTGTCACACGCCTAATATTTTCTTTTGCTACCACCTTCTTTAAATCTTGGTATCAATCGGTCGACGTTTGTACTGACATTCATTTCCATTCGTCGCACTTTAAGAAGTAATAATTTTATGATAACCTGTGGAGTCTAGTTTATTAACGCACAAGCGATGGTGTCGGCTAACGTTGCTTTGGGTGACAACATTTACGTATCCGGGTACCGCATTCCATCAATGAACGCGGCAATCTTAATTCTCTCCATATAATCAGCAGACTTATTTGTATGTGCCAAATGCACTAATCGCTCAACTCGCGGAATGCTCCTGTAAAGACTCTCCGAGTTTTTGATATCGATTCTTCAGCGCCATACGATACATCTCTTGTTTATGATCACTTCCGTACTTTCGATCCAGTGCCATCATTACTTCGTTGTAATTGTATCAATCATGTTCCGGAATGGTCTGTAATGTCTCAGCCGCTTCACCTATAAGAGCCACTATTAATGTGGATACACGCTTTTCCTCTTTCCAACCATTTCTACTGTTTTCCATTGTTTCAATTCCAAATTGGACTGTTGAATAGCAGGCATTAACTGCGCCATATCGATATTTCCGGATTGTACCGATACTGCTTCAACCACTGCACCTTCATTCTTTTCATCCTCTTCTGCTTCATCAAAATTGTAACAAGCAGGATCAATAGGCATCTTTCTCCGATGCTTGCAATAATTTTCTCTAAATTTTCCTTTAATTCCGAAATCTTTAACTAATTTTATACCAACATACTAGTGTCTAATAAAGAAAATACAACATTTTTATTGTAATCTAACAAATAGTTAGCTCTCCTGAAAGCTAAGAGTCTGAACTATGTTTTCATCAAAAAATATTTACTGTCGTAGGGTAATTGTTAAAAGATAAATGGTACAGAAACAACAAAAATCTTACAAAAATTTAAATTCTAAAACTTTTGTTTAAATTTGAAATATTTTTTAGTTAAATATTCATACCTATTATACCTTATTTAAAAGAAAATGTTACCAGTTTTTTAATGATATGAGCACTGAGAAAAACAAATGGTTATTTCTGTAGATATTAATTCATCTCGAATAGAACAGAGTTTCCGAATTTCAAATAAAATCCAATAAATAAAATTAGAATAATTTTATTTTATTATTTAATTGCAATACGAAATATTTAAATTAATCTCGCAATTAATCGTATACGGTATAAAAATTTAATTATTAATAATTTATATTAAAATAGGCAAATTATTATAAAATGCTAAATTCATATTACCTAGCTATATACATGTTTCATTTTTCATATTTATTAATAAAATCGCAAAAGCACCACACTAACAAGTGTCGCTGTTTTATCAAAATGGAATGAGCATATTAACAGATTAAACTATTAAATTTTTAATAATTCATAAATGAATCCTATATTATTGACTATTAAAAATCCATACAAAACTTATATGGTTAGTTAATTTTGACAAATTTTCCTTAAAAACAATCATTTCAACCATTACGAATTGCTTGTCGTACTCAAAAAATTAAACGAGTAAAATAACAACAACATGTCGTAATTACGAGAACTTGAAAAGTTTTACATAATCTCGTTTGGTCATAATTTCGAGAAACTAGTAACTCGTAATACTTACATAATCGATCCCGACATAACCGATCGATTCATTTTCTAGATTTCACCACTGGCAAATACACGCCATGTTATAATTTTTTTTAACGAAATTTTGAAAAATAATGTAAATAAGTTTACAAAAAAACATAAACAAAACCAAATTGACAATACCAGGCTGAAATAACTTGAAAATAAAGGGTAACGTAAAAATTATTTTTAAAAAACGTTTGGTGCGCCATCTGGAATATAAAGGTTGATTAATTTGTGTCGATAACATGATGTCACGCAAGTTTAGTATGGAAATCTGCAGTAATCTCCCTTATATTGTTATACATAACTCATTTGTTTTTCAGAAACAAAACAAGGGAGCCCGGCTTAAATAATTTACGTTGAAGGCATCACGGATTCCACGTACCGGAAAAAAATGTAATCGAATATACAACCAGTTTGACGTTTCTGATTTATTTTTTGAATACAAAATAAACAGACCAGTGAGAATTTTACAAAGATGCGATTTTTGTATTGAACAAAATTACTAATTATCTATAAAATTATGTATAATTATTTATTATTTCCTTCATAGTCAATACCACACAATTCACAAAAGTCATTATGTTTGTATGTTTTGTGTTTATTTTTTCCATGAGAGGCGCTTTCTCTAGTTTAGATTCAAAATGTATCCACTATTTACGCTTTGTGATCCTCCATTAGTCAATAATAGTCGTGTTGTTTGTTATAAAAAATTTCGAATTTTGAAGATTTCGAATATAGTAATAGATAAGAATGTTCTCGTGTTTTCAGTAAAATCCAAATGAATTTAATTGTTTATGAATAAATATAATACATTTAATGTTAACTACATGTTTTAATTTACTACTATCTATTAAATAAAATTAAATTTAACTGTATATTTCAAAACTCGATGTACCAATGTTTTCTTCATCTCCTCGATAAAATCATAAAATTTTAAAGGAAAATATTGTTGGTTCAATATTTCACACTGTTTTTAGCTTTAAGCTTGATTTACATTCAACGATTAAGCAGATTTGCAAGAAACGTCAAAAATAACTAATAATAACTATAATTAACAATAACTATAATATTTTAAATTATTTTCAATGTGTGTACAAAATTTAGTATATTATACATTTTAAGTACATGAATTGACGTCTGTTTATAGTAGCAGATGAAGCTCGACATCTTTTTTTCGCGTGCATCTGCTTTTTTTTGGTTTACTGGGATCGTTTTGGTATGATTTTTTTTTGCAGACGATATATTTTTCTCGTTCTCGCTTTAATAAATTTTAATCATTGTATCTCAGGTTTTTTGTAGACGTCGAAAGTCGTCAAGTGCAAATCAAGCTTTACTATGTACTATTTAATTTACCTAAAATTGTGAATAATAGAATGGTTTAATACATAAAATGCAAAAAATTATGTTATTTATGTAAAATTCGGTTTTATAATTCCCAGTATTCTCCCAATGCTTATCCTATACCTTGATGTACTAAAAAAATTAGCTTATTAACGATTGTAAAAGTAGAGAAAGTGCCTCTCGTAAAATAATAAACACAAAATATGCAGGTATAATGACTTCTGTGATTTGTGTGTTAATGACTATAGAAGAAATAATAAATAATTATACATAATTTTATACATAATCAGAATTAAATTTCAATATAAACAAGGATTTTTTCCATGATTTCTCACTGGGGGTCAATTATTATCTTTCGTATTACGAGTTACGAGAACTCGTAATCCATGAAGTCGTAATTGCGACATAACGGCAAATACGACCAAAATGTATTTTGATCAAACGTGTTGCACGATTGCTCCATTTTTGTACACATATTTTTTTGTTGTTTTTATTTTGTTTACAACAATTTTGTTGTAATTTATATTGCAATTTCAAAATGATAGCGTTCCACAGAATTTTTTTTCGTGTTTTAAATCGAAATTGTTTATGTTTTAAACAAATAGAATTAAATTTCAAATAAAATCCAAAAAATAAAATTAGAATAATGTTATTTTATTATTTAATTGCAATACAAAATATTTAAATTAATCTCGCAATTAATCATATACGGTATAAAAATTTCATTATTAATAATTTATATTAAAAAAGACAAAGTATTATAATTTACTATATTAATATTTCATAGCTATACATGTTTCATATTTATTAACAAATTCGCAAAACCACCACACTAATAAGTATCGCTGTTTTATTAAAATGGAGTGAACATACTAACAGATTAAACTATTATATTTTTAAAAATTGATAAATGATGCGCGATTTACACGTTCCAACAATTTTTTTCCAACATTTTTTGTAGACATTCAGAGCTACACGCAATAGAAAAAATGTGTATGCGATAAAAAGAGATACGCATAATACAAAAATGGCATCGTGCTATAACTTTTTGTCGGTGTCAAATTACAATAAAACTTTTGACGGGTAATTTTGGTGCACAACGCTCTTTCTTGTAGCTATATTTCTTTTTCTAAAACGAAAACAATGAATAAACAGTGAAATCCTTGCCGCTCATGGCTATTTCGGTTTATTTATTGGTTTTGCGCTATAAATATTTGACAATAAAAAAAAATCGCCATATTAATTGTGTTTGTTGCTATAAAATATACTCGGGTCGAGTGTATTTTATAGCAACAAATTTTATTTTTATGGAAACAAATTTAAAAAAAAAAGAAAATAAGTCCAACAAAATTTTGTTTGTTTATATGTTTGTTCTTGTCTTTCAAATAAATTTCGCGATATACTAATCTCTTCATTTTTTGTTGGCCAACATTGTTGGAACGTGTAAATCGCGCATAATGCGCGATTTACACGTTCCAACAATGTTGGCCAACAAAAAATGAAGAGATTAGTATATCGCGAAATTTATTTGAAAGACAAGAACAAACATATAAACAAACAAAATTTTGTTGGACTTATTTTCTTTTTTTTTTAAATTTGTTTCCATAAAAAAAAAATTTGTTGCTATAAAATATACTCGACCCGAGTATATTTTATAGCAACAAACACAATTAAACTGGCGATTTTTTTTTATTGTCAAATATTTATAGCGCAAACCCAATAAATAAACCGAAATAGCCATGAGCGGCAAGGATTTCACTGTTTATTCATTGTTTTCGTTTTAGAAAAAGAAATATAGCTACAAGAAAGAGCGTTGTGCACCAAAATTACCCGTCAAAAGTTTTATTGTAATTTGACACCGACAAAAAATTATAGCGCGACGCCATTTTTGTATTATGCGTATCTCTTTTTATCGCATACACATTTTTTCTATTGCGTGTAGCTCTGAATGTCTACAAAAAATGTTGGAAAAAAATTGTTGGAACGTGTAAATCGCGCATAAATCCTATATTATTGGCTACTAAAAACAAACATTTCAACCATACGAGTTGCTTGTCGTACTCGTACTCTAAAACTTCTACGAGTAAAACAACAACAACATGTCGCAATTACGAGAACTCGAAATGTCTTACATAATCGCGTTTGGTCGAAATTTCGAGAATCTCCTAATTCGTAATGCTTACATGATTACATGACCCATGACACATAGCGGCAAACGTATTGTATTAATATATTTTTTGATCGTGCTGCCTCTTTCGGAAAAATGTTCTTATATATGTTTTTGCGTCTCGGAAATTTTTATTTTATTTGTTTTCTTTATCCAAAGTTTGTTTAAGGGGTTGTGTTGTGATTGACTGATTGGTGTCAAAATTGGTAATGATAGCAATAGTTAAATAAAAATATTGAACTATTGAATTAAAACTGATATCAATAAATAAAATGACAGAATCAAATGATCATTCAACGAGAATTTCAGAAGAAGAACGAAGTTATGGTAAAAATGCCTTTACTGAATTTAACAAGTAAGTCAACGTTAATTTTTAATTTTCTTAAGAGGAGGGTACCTAACCTAATACATTTTTATATCTGAAGAAAAAATTATGTTGAATGCTTAAAGTATCTACAAAAATATGAAACAACGATTGGGTCGAACTGGAAATCAATTCACAACAAATCTGTTGCAGAATTTTATAAAAATGGATTTGGTAATTATGAAGAATTGGAAAAGGTCTTGAACGAAGTTACTGATGGTCGAGCTCTGGTATTAGTAAAATAACTAGGTAATTGTTTATAAAGGAGTATCTTAATGTTACTTTAATTTTTGCAGTCGGGGCATTTTGAAATAAATGATGCAGATAAATGCATTGCATTTCACAACCTTGCAGTTATTTTGTATCATTTACGCCAGCCATTTGCGGCATTAAGAATACTGAAAGAGATTTTACATAATATTAAACAAATTGATGATACAGTGGTGCAAAAAACGGGTATTTTAACTATAAATATTCTCCTTGATACCAATAGACCAAAACAGGCTTATCAAATATTGGAAATTATTCAAAATCGGCTTGGAATCAGTAAAGACACTTGGGTTGTTGAAGACGACCAAGATTTAGAAGATGATCCAAATGATAAAGGCAGAGCTGAAAAGCAATATGAAGAATTTCGAAAAATGTTTAAATTTTGTTTTATTCGAACATTCTTGTTAAATGGGAAAACTATTATTATTCCAACAGATGATTCTTCTGAATATGCAATATTAAAAGCGCACCAATACTATTTAGGTAATGATTTTCAAATGGCTGCTAAAGAACTTTCAAAAAAGACATCAAACGACCCCATGACAGTACGGTAAGTTAAATATTTTTGCATTACGATGATTCGTTATTAATATATTGTTTGAAATAGAAATTTCGGTGAGGATCAAAATACCTGCATTGCAAATAATATGGGACTTATTCATTTTGCCGTTCGTCATTATGCCATGGCCGTTCGATTTTTCCAGTATGCATTGACATTTGATCAAAATTCGACAGAAAATATAAGTAAAAAGTCACCCCTTCCATTCATTGGTGAGTCACGTCGGGCCGATATTTTGTATAATTTAGGTGTAGCAATGTTGCACCAACAACGTCCTAAAGAAGCATTTGAATGTTTATTAATTCCCCTAAATTACCATCACAACAATCCAAAATTATGGCTGCGTTTGGCCGAATCATGTATTATGGTTCATAAACAAGGAATGAAATCTAAAGAAAATAAAAATTTGGTTTCTTCAATTATCGGAACTGGAATACACCGAAAATATATCTTACAACCAACACCACACAAATATATATCGTACGTACGATATATTTTTAATTTCAGTTGCTTTCATTTTTGTTTTTTATTTTAGCGACGAAGGGCAATCATTTGCCATTCCAAGTCCCAACTTAGAGTTCGCTTCCCTCTGTCTGCGAAATGCGTTATCGTTAATCGAACACTTACATAATCAAAGTTTAAATTTGAACACAGAAAAGGATGAAGAAAGTCGCTGGAACAACATAAAAGAAGGCTATTCTTGTAACCCATCAAAAGCTCTAACTCAACTACAATTTGAAAAATTAAAATGTGCGATTTTAGCTGCTTCTAGTTATGTATTGATTAGTCTTGGAGAATACACACTTGCATTAAAGCATGGGAAAGAGCTGCTTCTTCTAAAATTCATCCCAGACACTCATAAAATGTTAGGCCGCTTGTATTGTGCTGAGTCACTAATCATGATGGATCGGGTAACTGAAGCTATTGGATATTTAGAGCCGAAAATCATAACAGAAGAAAATGATTTTGAAACAAGCGGATCTCCAGATTGGCATATACATTCATTGGAAGCTGCTCAATCGATAATGACATACAATTTAGCAGTTGCATTTTTAATACAGGGAGACACAGATGCTGCAAAAACTGCTTTAATCGCATGTAAACACCCAATAGTGTTGACACATTTAAAAATGTTAAAAATGTATATGGATTTGTTAGCTGGGAATACAGACAATTGTCGACTTATGGTCCGGTTGGATACTCCTCAATTTATATAATTTTTGTTTATAATAAATAGAAGTTAAGGTCTTTATTTTTGTACTGTCAGTTGTATCCTTATATTTTTGAGGTTTTATATTTTCTTACACCCTTATTTGTCATTATTCGACATGACATTATCAAGTACGGCATCATTCTTGCACCCTTATTATGGTTCTCACCTAAGCGTCACTGCTCACTTGGCGACAAGTCGCCGTAATCATATTTTGGTAGAGTTTTCCCCGTGAGAGAGAAATGCCAAATATCCTCACCTAGTTTTTATTGGCAACATGATGCGAGAATTTATTTTTGAATTCTTTTTTTCTTTGGTGTCAAAAAATAGCAATTTTATTTGCTGTACATTTTAAAATGGAAATGCCGATTTTTTTTTACATTTTAACTAACACAAAATTATGCGTCAATTCAAAACCGTCATAAGATACGTATTTAAACCGTCATAAGATACGTATTTAAACCGTCATAAGATACGTATTTAAACCGTCATAAGATACGTATTTAAACCGTCATAAGATACGTATTTAAACCGTCATAAGATACGTATTTAAACCGTCATAAGATCACTCTTTTGTATATTGTATTGTGTATGTATCATAGATCACCAATTCTTTCAAGGCTTCTACATGAGACCGGATTCAATTCCTAGGAAATCAAATCCGATCTCTCTCCGAGAGAATTTTTGTGTGATTAAGAGAATTTTTGTGTGATCATCTGCGAGTTTTTTGCTGAAGCAGCGTACATAACATCGGGAGAATTTACCATAGTTTTGAGTTGAAGTTAGACGCTGATGTTTTCGCTCAAAATTTAGCCCATTTTGTTAGATTTGCTAAATTTTTCATTATCAATTTGAGATTGGCTGCGTCAATACCAAATTGTTTATTATTGTGCGTTTTGAGATAGCATGTCTTATTTTAGATTTTTTAATTTATTTTTTCTAGCGGTGATATTAAATAACAGATAAATTCAATGAAATGGAGCAAAATATACAAATCGCCATATATGGACTGATTTACCGACTAAACAACAAAACACAATTCCAAATTAAACGGAGACATTTTGGAACTATATTGTACTTTTTACTGACAAAGAATCAACATTAATAATTAATTTTAATCAAATGACGACAGGTGATTTCTGGTAGATCGGTATACCGTCATACAAAACGATTCTCATCTCCATGACTGATTATTATCTCTGCTACGGTTTATTTCGGATATTCACAAATTCACAATACTTACTGAAAATCATTTATTTTAATTGACATTATGTATTAATTATATTATATAAAAATCTAATTTTATTATAATATTACATAATTTTATAATAAACTTAAATATCTACACGAAATATAATTAAAACAATATACACAAAAATATCGGTGACACGGCATCGAAAAATCAAATCAAATAAGACGTCAAAATTCAAAAAGAGCAAACTATAATATGCAGTACATTTATGTTACACTGCGTATTACAGTTTGCTCTTTTGTCAATATTCAAAAAATTGCTCATCATTTAAAAAATAATTATGTTTTAGTTGGTAACCCTGCGGCCCATTTTGCTCAAAGATAGAATTTTTTTAACTCGAGTATGGCAAAAGTAGGCGGGACTTATATCATTTTAAGCGATTTGATTGATCGAGAGACCGGGAATTATACTATGGTAAATTCTCCCGATGTTATGTACGCTGCTTGAAAGTTAAAAATATTTCAACTCAAGAGAGAGAAAGGGGCGTTTTTTTTTGTCATTTTAGTTGATTTGATTGGGAGAGAGATCTCGTGAACACGACTTCAAGTATAAGCGCATTGTAAATTAATTAATATTGGTGCAAATCAGGCTTGTAAGTACATGGGTTGGTTTTGTTATATGTTGGTGTAGCGCGGCTTGTATAATACATTTGTGTTGGTTTTGACTTCGGTGATGCTTATGTGTCGGTTAGACGCGTTTTAGGAAAATCTTCTACACGGTTTTGACTGAAATATTCTACTTTGATTTTGCCTCTTTAAGGTTGTATTGGTGAAAAAATATATTTAAATACAGATTGTTGTTGTTTCTAATGTATGTTATTATTTTTCTTCATATTCCTTTGTGAAAAAAATAAAATAAAATATATTGGTATTAGTTGTTTTATTTTAAATTTTTATTGTGCGACTACCAATACATTAAAAAGAGGCAGTTGGTCTCTTTAAATTATGGAATCGTCAAACTGGTTAATATAGAAGATTTTGGTTTTGAGTCAAAACCAACACAAATGTACTACAAGCCTGATTGTCACCAATATTATTTAATTTACTATGCGCTTATACTTGAAAGTATTGATGATCGATACACTATATAAATGTGTGAAATTTAGTTAAAACAAAACCAACGAATTGTGCAGAGAAAATATGGTATAGAATTATGGAAAGAAAGTTAATATTCTCTTTTAAATGATAGATTCAATCCGTTAGTACATTGTTGGTTATTCCTTAACTTCAATACATTATAAAATTTGTAGAGAAACATTTTGTGTGCTGCTCCTGCTCCTGTTGATTAATTATTTAATTTGGTGTGATGAGAGTATTTTTATTCTATTTTCGCACTAACACTTTCAAGTATAAGCTATTAAATGTAAGAGAGTATCTGTGTTCTCACTGTCTGAATCAGGCTTGTAGTACATTTGTGTTGGTTTTGTTTTGAGTACACATACATACATATGATTAAAATAATATCTCAGTACAATATAATATCACTGATTTGTTCTCCTGTCAAAAGCAAATGCAATAAATACAATTATAAAAATTGTATGAAAGAACAGGAAAACACAATTATGTGGTTGTTGTTGCAAAGGATACAGGTTGTCAAATATTGTAAAAAATTATATTTATGGTTTAACAACCAAAAATTACATATACGAAATAAGTTAAGGCTTATTTTAAAAATAAGTTAATACTAAAAAGTTGAAAATAAGTGTATATATATTATTTTTAATAATATTTTTTTATTCAAGATAGTAGTTCCACCTTACCCGGCAAAGCTTGGAAACGACAAATGCCATTTCGTCGAGATGGTGGCATATTTGATGAAAATTTTATTGAAGATAGACGAAAAGGCTTGGAAAAATTTATTAATAAAATTGCTGATCATCCATTAGCTCAAAATGAAAGATGCTTACACATGTTTCTACAAGAACCGATAATTGATAAAAATTACGTTCCTGGTAAAATTCGTAATACATAATTTAATATTGTAAAAGACAAAAAACAATGCTTACAAAAATGATAAATTCAAAATTACAATATAAAATATTTTATATATATATATATATATATATATATATATATATATATATATATATATATATATATATATATATATATATATATATATATATATATATATATATATATATATATATATATATATATATATATATATATATATATATATATATATATATATATATATATATATATATATATATATATATATATATATATATATATATATATATATATATATATATATATATATATATATATATATATATATATATATATATATATATATATATATATATATATATATATATATATATACATATATATATATTATACATATATACTGTAAATACATAATTCGTGTCACTGTTATACATATGTACTGTGCAAAATAGAAAGTAAATTTCAATTAAGATAATACATAAATTATGCACTTAAAATTTGTATGTATGTACTTATCTTAAATTATCAATTCAATTATGTTGATTTTTTAATTTATATTTACAACAAAATCCGCCATATACCTGCTTTCATGCAGTTCTCAAAACAATGAAAAATAAACTGAAAATTTCATCAACAAGAAATAATAAAAAAATTATCACCCTGTGTCACAACAAAAAAAAACAAATCATTACATAAAAAAAAATCAATTGCTCGTTTAAATGGTTCGTACAAAATCGGCACACGATTTGTTATAAACAAAACAAAAAACGAAAACAAACTGTTCAGAAAAAAAGTAGTTTTACAAAAACTAAAAATTATCAATTAAAAAATTATCAATATGAATTCATAACTATCTCAAGCTCTTCTCAGATAAATTTTACTTATCTCATAGAAAATTGAAAATAAAAATTGCACTATAGCTAGAAGATAAAAGCCTTCCAAAATCTGCCTATAGAAAAATCCCATAGTAAATTTCATCATTTCATATAAAAAAAAGAAACGAATAGCCCTACACCCATACTAATGATATGATTTTTTTTTACTTGTGACGAGGCCTATAATATAGAGGCATTGCCTATATAATAAAATAGTTTAACATATAATATAGCACCAGTTGCCATTTTTATTTAATTCAATTTTAAAACTTTGGATTCTCTTTATATGGCTTCGTCAACAAAATATATAACGAACAAAATTTCGTTCATGATCATCCAATTTTTAGTCGAAAACGAATTGCTCGATAAAAGAAATTTGTGTTCGTTTTAGGTTTTTTCATTTCGTTTCACACGTTTTCGTTGATTTACTGTACGTT
The DNA here is from genome assembly GCA_951394425.1 of Tipula unca. Lineage (NCBI taxonomy): Eukaryota > Metazoa > Arthropoda > Insecta > Diptera > Tipulidae > Tipula > Tipula unca. The sequence continues at coordinate 110,796,932 of OX596381.1, forward strand.
GTCGAATAGGTAGAAATAAAATTCACAAATTTTCAGAGAGCCCTGAATGAAAGATTATAATTTTTTTTCGATTTTTATTAAAAGATTACTGTCACAATTTGGTTGTGTAAATAAAACCTATGAATCCAAGAATACTAAGGCTGTGTGAAATACTCAAGGTAAATGACATGCTTGGTAAATGGAAATACTGTACTAAAACGCTGGATAAATTGATAGGAAAAAGGTAATTGAATGATGTTGATTTTATGACATTTAACTAATAATAACAACATTCAATTACCTTTTTCCTAGCAATTCATCCAGCTTTTTAGTACAGTATTTCCATTTACTAAACAATTTTATGCCATTTACCTTGAGTATGGCACGCAGCCTAAGATACAAAAAGTGAGTCATGAAATCGTTTATGTTTTATATAGAAATTGTTAATTTGTTACAATCCAGGATAGAATGTTTGTCGTTTCCTGATTACATTCCTATGGGTAATGCTAATGCTATTCTGACTTTTTTGTTCCTGACGATGTTAATACAATATTCTATACATAGGCTGTTTTTTTAATTTTTAAAATTACAGTTTATATAAACAATTTATAAATAAAAATTATACATAGTATAGTAGTCAATCAGGATCCGGTTTCAAGGCACTAAAGCAGCGTACATAACATCGGGAGAATTTACCATAGTATAATTCCCGGTCTCTCGATCAATCAAATCGCTTAAAATGATATAAGTCCCTCCTACTTTTGCCATACTCGAGTTAAAAAAATTCTATCTTTGAGCAAAATGGGCCGCAGGGTTACCAACTAAAACATAATTATTTTTTAAATGATGAGCAATTTTTTGAATATTGACAAAAGAGCAAACTGTAATACGCAGTGTAACATAAATGTACTGCATATTATAGTTTGCTCTTTTTGAATTTTGACGTCTTATTTGATTTGATTTTTCGATTCCGTGTCACCGATAATTTTTGTGTATATTGTTTTAATTATATTTCGTGTAGATATTTAAGTTTATTATAAAATTATGAATATTATAATAAAATTAGATTTTTATCTAATATAATTATTACATATTATGAATTAAAAAATGATTTTCAGTAGGTATTGTGAATTTGTGAATATGCAAAATAAACCGTAGCAGAGATAATAATCAGTCATGGAGATGAGAATCGTTTTGTATGACGGTATACCGATCTACCAGAAATCACCTGTCGTCATTTGATTAAAATTAATTATTAATGTTGATTCTTTGTCAGTAAAAAGTACAATATAGTTCCAAAATGTCTCCGTTTAATTTGGAATTGTGTTTTGTTGTTTAGTCGGTAAATCAGTCATATGGCGATTTGTATATTTTGCTCCATTTCATTGAATTTATCTGTTATTTAAAATCACCGCTAGAAAAAATTAATTAAAAAATCTAAAATAAGACATGCTATCTCAAAACGCACAATAATAAACAATTTGGTATTGACGCAGCCAATCTCAAATTGATAATGAAAAATTTAGCAAATCTAACAAAATGGGCTAAATTTTGAGCGAAAACATCAGCGTCTAACTTCAACTCAATACTATGGTAAATTCTCCCGATGTTATGTACGCTGCTTAAGAACTCGAATTGTTTTAAATATTTATCAAGATGATTCTACCCATCGTAAGTGAAATTGTATATATTCGGCCTTTGCCAGCCAGATTCCGTGATTTTTTCATTTTTTCAATATTATTTAATTTTTCACTTTTCTGTAGGAACTTTATTGTTTTACGAGATCCAAGTTTCTTATAGGCTTGTTTAAATAGATTTTAGTCAACGTGTTGACTAAACTAATTTTCAAAAAAATCTTACTCTGTTGTAAGTTTTCATTAAAATAAACTAAACACTACCATAAAAATGTGTTCTTACGACGAGCTTTCTTAGCGTATGATTATTTTTTTGGCGTTCAATAGTTATGGTATGTATGTTTGATAATTTTGATTCCCTCACAACATAAAAATAACGAGACATTTTCACAGTAACTTATGGTAGTTAACTCGAAAATATTGTCCTTAAAAACTGCAAAATATTATTTTAATAATTATGTGTTTTATTTTATTATTTGTATTTTTTTTATCAGGTATAATAGTAACTATGATTTATTTCTTTGACTGCTGTATGTACAGGTTTCGGCTATGATTTGATACATGTCCCCGAGCGCCATTATTTCAAAGGTTTCAAAATTTTCCACCTTGATCAAAGGCACGATACAAAGTGGCGCCACCGTCGAAAAACGATGGTGACATGTATCAAATGTGCTGGTGACATGTATCAAATGTGCTCCCAGGTTTCATATAATACTGCTAAAAATGAATTCTGTATTTATTTTTTTGCAGTAAAAAATGTAATTGCAGAATTATATGAAACAAAATTTTGTGCACCCGATGAAACAGTATTTTCTAAACAGTATTATGTGAAACAGTATTATGTGAAACAGTATTGTATGAAACAGTATTATGTGAAACAGTATTATGTGAAACAGTATTATGTGAAACAGAATTTTGTGAAACAGAATTTTGTGAAAGTTATGGAAACAGAATTTTGTCAACAGAAGCCGTGTTTCTTGACGTATGATCTGATCCAGATCAGATCATATCTGCTTCCCTTTCATTTGTATAGCCGCGTTTCATGAAATCAACACAAAAATTGTATTATTTTTTGTTTATAGGTTATTATTTTGATCCTAGTAGCATTTTGGTTCAAAATTTTTATACAAAAACAAAAAATAGTACAATTTTTGTGTTGATTTCATGAAACGCGGCTATACAAATGAAAGGGAAGCAGATATGATCTGATCCGGATCAGATCATGCGTCAAGAGACACGGCTAGAATAAAGCTTGATTTACACTTGACGACTTTCGACGTCTACAAAAAACCTGAGATACAATGATTAAAATTTATTAAAGCGAGAACGAGAAAAATATATCGTCTGCAAAAAAAAATCATACCAAAACGATCCCAGTAAACCAAAAAAAAGCAGATGCAAACGAAAAAAAGATGTCGAGCTTCATCTGCTACTAAAAACAGACGTCAATTCATGTACTTAAAATGTATAATATACTAAATTTTGTACACACATTGAAAATAATTTAAAATATTATAGTTATTTTAGTTATTATTAGTTATTTTTGACGTTTCTTGCAGATCTGCTAAATCGTTCAATGTAAAGCAAGCTTTATACAAAACAGAAAATCGTACTGAACCTGAATATTGGTATGTAGTAATAATTTTCGAATATGTACTAATAATATTCTAATTTTAATTAGATTCTTTAGCAATAAACTTATATACCTAGCAAAAATATTTTGTCATACAAATTCAGTTTAACCTTAATTTAAATTGATGAAAAATTCAATAAAGGCATTATGTACATTTGAAAGGCACAAATGTGATTCCCTTGCACTGTATAGACAGTGATACTACTTAGTTCACTTTACTTCCTTATATTCTTCGTATGTATACTCATCAAATGCTAATAAGCACCATATCAACGGAGTATTCCACAGTTCCATGATCCAAATAGATGCGGTCAATAATTTTTGATGGATTTTATGAATTTTTTGGAAATCCTGAATCACGTTCAGATTATCTGCTTCAATTATTTTTACTAAATGACTATTAACGATCGCACATATATTTCGACATTTTTCTGTAATTTCTAGCAGAAGTGTGGATACTTCTACTTTGGCACATTTTAAAGAACTCTCGTAACTTTTTAGTCGCTGGCATGACACGATTTCTAAATTCAGCAAGTTGTATTGTTTTAATTCATCAATAGTGATAAATTTTTCTAAATGTTCCCCTAATACTAAATTACTTTTATACTTGATTGCCATACTCGCGATATTATTTAACTCTTTCAGTAGGCAAAACTTCCGATTATTACAATCGCTTTGAGCTAAAAAACGCATAGCATACAAGAAACATCGTAAATTAATCCGTGTCTTGGTTGTGATGTATAAAATTGGATAATTTTCCAAACCAGCATTCGTCTCGTCATTGTACAAATCTGCTATAAGAGTATCGTTCTCAGAACCCATCAGTATATATTCATAGCTTTCCATTCGACTTATCGACTCAAGTATGTTAAATGGATTCTCCAGATTATACGGGACGGACTTCACGTAGAATAGTTTCAGAGTAATGATCGTGAATTTTATGTACGATGCTATAATTTGAGGATGATACATTCGAAGAAATGTAGTTAAAATTTCAGAAGCACTTGTGACATCGATTTCCATAATTTCATTGCAATAATTGTTGTGCTGACAAAAATTGCATAGCAATTTATAAGTTAAATTATCCTCGAGGATTGTCCATTCCTCGTAGTTATCGCACCTATTACATTTTGTGGTTGTGAAGAGCTGGTTGAACCCGATTGAGACTGATAGTCCGACATATTTTGACCAAAGATTATTTGATCTAAAAATAAAAATAAAACATACAAAAAAGTATCACAGAACTTAATAAAAATATGTCATTTCAAATTTTGTAATGGTCCACATGGTGCCCAATTTCGATAATCAATGATCATACACATTCTCTACTACGACTCATCAATTTCCTTGCGATCTCATGTAGAAAACTAACCTTCTTTCATTACACATCAATTCAAAAAGTTTCTCCTTTAAATCATCAGCAATGTTCATTTCACTTCTGCGTCAAAATACTTTTATATTATTAAATGTAAATTTATAAATCATAAAGTTAAATCAAAATAGAAAATTAAACTTAAGAATATGAAAAATTAAAAAACCTTATACACAATTTTACGGCATCCCATATACATAGACAATATATATACCAAAAACCCTTCAGACGCGGCTTATTGTTCCCGTACAGTTTACGAGAACTTTGTTCTACTAGAGTCCCATATACCTATTACAAGTCTTACCCTCCCAACAAAAAAATGTATACTCTAAATCCCATGCAGAAACGTAAACTTTACGAACGCCTTTTTCAATCGAACACCAATACACAAACAACTTTTGTCATGCTACATACATACTATTTTAAAACAGTAGCAAAATAATTTTATTATTGAGTTGAGTAGAAGCAGTATTCGAGTGCGAACGCCATTTTGTTTATCAAATAATTTGTTGGTATAGTGTTTTAAAAAAAAGAAATTAATATTTTATACTTATATTTATGTTTTTATGTTTTTTATATTTTATATAGCTATCAATGTGAAAAAATTAAATCTTAATTCAATATCTAAATGTGAATTAAAACTGTGATTAAATTTTACTTAATTTATGCAATAAATATTTTTAAAAAATCTACTTTTACGTCTTTTAAATTCAAAGCAAGCGTGTACAAATTCCGCTCATATTAGGCGTTCGTTATCATTACGCTAAATCGAAAACATGTTTGTTTTACTAATACATACAGAAGTCTACGCAAAATAGTTTCACTTCTCTTGTGAGTGTGACGGTCTGTTCGTTTTCACAACTTTTTCATTTCGTAAAAACTTTACGTTAGCGAAGACTTTAGTACCATGAAGTCCTCGAAAACTGTGTGATTACTTTGGTCATTATCTTTGTAACGTTGTGTTAACTGTTCTCCATCGTGTTTTTAATTAAAAGTATTAATATTTTGGGCTATGATTTGATACATGTCCCCGAGCGCCATTATTTCAAAGGTTTCAAAATTTTCCACCTTGATCAAAGGCACGATACAAAGTGGCGCCACCGTCGAAAAACGATGGTGACATGTATCAAATGTGCTGGTGACATGTATCAAATGTGCTCCATAATAATAATAGGCTTAGATTTAGTATAGCTGACACAGTACTAGTAGCGCCATTATTTTCGAATGGAAATTTTATAAACTAAATATCGTGTTACTTTAATCAAAGTGGGAATTTTATAAATTAAAAATGTATAATATTTACAGAAATTTCCGCTTTTGGAATTAATGCAGTATATATTTTCGCTGTATTGCTTAATAATAAAAATAAATTTATGTATATTTTACAGTGTGCTTAATGTGTTTTTTTAATTTTTTTTAGAAAAAAGTGTTTAGAGTACAATATTTAGGGGAATTTTGGATGAAAATTGTACATGTACATACATATGTTATATTGTAATAATAATAATAATAATAATAACAGTGTTAAAGGCCATTACTGGCCCCTTACTGAATCAACAATCTGGCTCCAACGGTTTCGATCCTGAGCTTGGTCTTCATACTGTCTTAGACAATCTGAAGAGGCCAAGTCGTTCTCTACATCGTGGAGCCATCGTCGCCTGCAACGACCTCTGCGCCTACCATATGGTGGCTCTCCTTTCAGAGATCGCTGCACAATTCGTTCCGGATCAGCACGCAGAACGTGACCATTAAAAAGTTTTCTCATAATTTTCTAAACTTTTAACATAATATTCAATGTTTATGGTATTTTTAAGTTTCACTATAGAATTATTGAAATTACCAAGCTCCGAAAATTTACTGTATGTAGAAAATTCTTCAATTATAATTTTTAAGAATTAGCAAATATTATTGGAATTGGGATTATTAAAAATTCAGGAAGAAAATTTTAGGATTGAGGAATATATGGGTTTGAAAATAATTTAGAAATTTTGAAAAGTTCGAATTTTATAAATATTGTATATTTAGATAGATTTTGCAATATAGAAATTTAAAAAATCGAAATTTAGAATATTTTGAATTTCGTGAATATTGAATTTTTATCAATTACGAAATTCGAAAATTTGTGCAACAGTACTTCTCATAAATTTTCAAAAATTTTTTTCAAAAACATTTTATAATTACAAAGTTTGCCATTTGAGTCCAACCATTCTTTCAAATGGTACATGTGTGTACCATATTTAAAAAGACTAATCTATCCCCTATCGATTGTATATATAGAGTCACTATATGCGAGAACACCTTTGAGATTTGTATAAATAACTTTATTCCGCCTGAGTTATTGATTTACTATTCCACTGATATTTAATTGATTTAATGTAGTCGAATTTTTATAACATTACAACAAAGCATATGATAAGTTGTAGGCCTATAAAATTTGATCGAGTTCAAAAGATGCAATTTATTAAAAATTAGCAACTTATGACACAATGTTATATTGTAATAAAATATTATACAATATACATAAGGGGAATTTTGGATGAAAATTGTACATATACATACATATGTTATATTGTAATAAAATATTATGTATATATATTTATCTTAACAATAAAGTCCTCTACATAAATTTTTTATTTTTGTAATTGATAGACAACGGAAACTGTTTTTTTCATTAGGGAGCGTAGGGACGGGAGCGTAGTGACGGGAGCACAGCGACCCGAACTTAAATTTGAAAGTAATTTGGTATAGAATTTTGGTACAAACGTGTAAATCAAATAAAGCAAAATTTTGTAGATACGTGTAGATTTTGGGCAGAATGGTCCAATGCAAAGCGGCTTTGAGGAGCTCCTTATTTTAGTATGCGTTTAAATGGTAATAACATTTGAATATCAACCGAAAATTTAAATTTAAACCAAAAAATTTGGTACATACGTGTAGACGGTAGTAATAATTGGAATAAAACTTCTAATTAACGCAAAACCGAAAAACTTGGTAAATACGTATAGATTTTGGGCAGAAGGATCCAATGCTAAGCGGCTTTGAGGAGTTCCCAATTTTAGTATGTGTTTAAATGGTATTAATATTTAAATTTCAACCGATAATTTGGTACATACGTGTAGATGTTGAGCAGAAGGGACCAATGCTAAGCGGCTTTGAGGAGTTCCCTATTTTAGTATGAGTTTAAAAGGTATATTAATATTTGAATTTCAACCGATAATCTGGTATATACGTGTAGATTTTGGGCAGAAGGGTCCAATGCTAAGCGGCTTTGAGGAGTTCCCAATTTTAGTATGTGTTTAAATGGTAATAAAATTTGAATTTCAACCGATAATTTGGTATATACGTGTAGATTTTGGGCAGAAGGGTCCAATGCTAAGCGGCTTTGAGGAGTTCCCAATTTTAGTATGCGTTTAAATGGTATTAATATTTAAATTTCAACCGATAATTTGGTACATACGTGTAGATGTTGAGCAGAAGGGACCAATGCTAAGCGGCTTTGAGGAGTTCCCTATTTTAGTATGAGTTTAAAAGGTATATTAATATTTGAATTTCAACCGATAATTTGGTATATACGTGTAGATTTTGGGCAGAAGGGTCCAATGCTAAGCGGCTTTGAGGAGTTCCCAATTTTAGTATGTGTTTAAATGGTAATAAAATTTGAATTTCAACCGATAATTTGGTACATACGTGTAGATTTTGGGCAGAAGGGTCCAATGCTAAGCGGCTTTAAGGAGTTCCAAATTTTAGTATGCGTTTAAATGGTATTAATATTTGAATTTCAACCGATTATTTTGGTACATATTAAGTAGTGTAGATGTTGGGCAGAAGGGTCCAATGCTAAGCGCCTTTGAGGCCCAGCCAGTCGTGAGTCGAAATGATAACGTTTGTAAACAATAAATTTTCTAGTTTTTTAAATGAGAGTGGACTAGTTAATAAAGGGAGTACGGTAGGATTAGTTTAATAGATAGTGGGGTCGGTTTCACAGACACCGGCTTAATCGAAACTTTTTGTTCCAATTGGCAGGTAATAAACAGTTATTTTCTAGTTTTTTTAATGAGAGTGGACTAGTTAAGAGTGAAATGAAATGTTCGAAATGTGGAAATATTATGAAAGTTTTAAAATCAGGTGAAATAGAATGTTATAAGTGAAACTATGGCAAACATTTAAATGGCATTCGGTGCACGAGCCGTAAAAGCATTCGCCATAATTCGCGGGTTTAAAAAGTTTTAAAATCAGGTGAAATAGAACGTTATAAGTGGAACTGTGGCAAACATTTTAATGGCATTCGGTGCACGAGTCGTAAAAGCATTCGCCATAATTCGCGGTTTAGAAAAGTTTTAACATCAGGTAAAATAGAACGTTATAAGTGGAACTGTGGCAAACATTTAAATGGCATTCGGTGTACGAGCCGCAAAAGCATCCGCCATAATTCGCGGTCTAGAAAATCGAAACTCGTGGTTTTTTAAATATTATATATAATAAGCATAATCGAAGACAAAACAAAGAAAGGAAGTGGGTAATTTTCTTGCATTTACGATACCTGACCAAGAAAAACCATCATTTTTCAAATTATTTCATAATTTTTTCCGTAAAGTTAAAATCGTTGACTTGCATTCTCAATCAATTCTAAGACTTGCATCGTCATAACTATTGAAAAAACTTTATATATGAACAACCTTAATCATATTTTATTTATTAATTATATAAAACATGATGATGCACCAGTTGACGAAAAAGTAATAGATTTGACAAAAAACAAAAATGAAAAGGAGGAGAAAAAGAACAGCGTTATAAAAAGCGCACAATTTCAACAGCGCAACGTCACATTACTATTTTAAAGGTGCATTCACGTGTAACAAATTTTTCCCAATAAACAAAATCCAAAGAGTTCAATTAAAATATAATTGAATTCACAAAATAGTTCAACACTTCCCCTCAATTATATTTCTCTTACGCCACACAGCTCTCTAAGGTACCGCAATCGGGTTGATGTCAGCGGTTTAGTCATCATATCTGCAATCATGCTGTCTGTGGAACAGTACTGACAATCTATTTCTTTTCTATCGACATGTTCTTTAACAAAATAGTATTTAATGTCTATGTGCTTTGAACGATTGGATAATTTTTCTTCTCTAACCAACTTTAGACAGCTTTGGTTGTCTTCATAAATAATGGTTGGTTCCATTGTTTTGATATTAAAGTCGTTCAACAATCTCCGCAGCCAGATGCCTTCCTTACAAGCCTCAGACAGTGACACAAATTCCGCTTCTGTTGATGACAAAGAAACGCATGTCTGCTTTCTGCACGACCAACTTACGAGCATTCCATATACAAAGAATGTGTAACCGGTGTTAGATTTTCTGTCACTCGCAAATTCTGCCCAATTTGCATCTGCATACCCCACTAAACTGCAATCATCTTTTGGATTCGCTACACTAAGCTTCAATGTTGATGTCCCTTTTAAATACTTCAACACACGTTTCAACTCATTCCAGTCTCCTTGATCTGGCTTACTTGTTTTCTGTGCCAGAATAGAGATACTGGCTGAAATATCCGGTCGGGTATTTACAGCAATGTACAACAAACAGCCAATAAGTTGCTGATATTCATCATTTCTCTGTAGCAATTCGTACTTCATCTTATCCTTTCCATATGCTGTACTTAATGGAATAACTGATGGTTTAGCATTATGCAATTGAAAGTTTAAAACAACCTTCTTTATATATGTTTCTTGGCTTAAGGTAAAATTTCCATTTTTATCCCTTCCTATTTCAAGTCCCAGATAATGCTTCACTGGACCAAAACTTTTTATGTCAAATTTCGCTTTTATTGTCTTCTCGACATCTTCAATCAGCTCTTTATCTCTGCTAGCTACTAATATGTCATCCACATACACCAGGACATAGCACGGGTTGTTTTCTTTTGATTTCGTATACAGACATGGATCAGCTTGACATTGATTATATGCGCCTTCAATTATATACTATACTATATGCGACACACTTTATTTTGATGTTCTTTGTTCACAAACCAGGTGGTTGATTCATATAGATAATTTCGTCCAGAGTACCATTTAAAAAAGCCGTCTTCGCATCCAAATGCTCTACATACATATTTAACTGAGATGCGATTGATAACAATACTCGGAATGTAGACTGTCTCACTACTGGTGCGAATACCTCGTCATAATCTCCATACTTTTGTCCAAACCCCTGTGCGACTAGGCGTGCTTTGTACTTGCTGATACTGCCGTCAACATTGTATTTGATCTTGAATACCCATTTTGATCCAATTGCTTTCGATTCTTTGGCAAAGCTTCCACTGTCCATGTATTATTCTCCTCTAGTGACTCTATTTCCTCTTTCATTGCTTTTATCCAATCCTCTTTGTAACATGAACTTATTGCTTCATTATACGTTTTGGGTTCTTTTATGTTTACCTCAGCTAAATTAGCTTCTTCAATATAACGTTTAGATGGAACGCCTTTATTTGTTCGACTAGATACTCTCACTGTATCTCCTTCTGGATCAATATTTACTATTGTACTGGTATCACTAGCATTTCCATCTTCATTTAATTCTTCTCTAATAACGTTTTTATATTCAGCCTTATTATCATCATTAGTATCTGGAAGTTTTGCTGTTATTACAGTCTCACTTGTCACATCGAACTTTACATCACGACTTATAGTCACCTTTTGTGTAATTGGATTGAAACATCTATACCCCTTTGACTGTTCGTCGTACCCAACAAAAACTGCTTTAAATGCTTTTGGATCAAGTTTTTGTCGATTTCCTGATGTGTTACAAACAAAACATTTTGAACCAAACTTTCTGAATTCACTAATATTTGGTTTTCTTTTATACCAACCTTCGAATGGTGTTTTGCCAGTTGCTCGTGTTGGTAAACGATTTTGAATGAAATTTGCTGTGTTAATTGCTTCACCCCAAAATGTATACGATAATCCCACTTCTAAAATCATACAGCGTCCCATTTCAACCAATGTACGATTTTTCGCTCTGCTATTCCGTTTTGTTGCGGACTGTGTGCAACTGTATATTCTATTTCAATTTCATTTTGCTTTAAATAATCTGTGAGGGCGTTTCCTGTATATTCCCCACCTCTATCAGATCTGATCGCTTTTGGCTTTCTTCCGAATCTGTTGTAACACATCTCTACATATTCTTTTAGTTTAAGTAATGTTTCAGATTTATGTCTTAGCAAATATATCACAGTATATCTCGTGTGATCGTCGATAAATGTTAACATGTATCTTTTCTTGGATGGAGTCTCAGTCTGCATTGGTCCACAAACATCACTATGTACCAAATCCAAAATCTCTTTAGAATGCTTATTTGCTTGTTTTGGAAAACTGCTTCTGGCTTGTTTGGCAATTTGACACACATCACACGTTTCCCTTATACCGCAATCAATTATATTCGCCCCTTCAACCAGTCCATCAATACTCAATCTTTTAATCACTTCTATATTTCTATGACCGCATTTTCTATGCCACTCATGAATACAATTTTCACTGTGACCGACCTTATCTGGTTGCTTCAAAATATACAAATTGTTTCTTAAAACACCACTTGCAATACATCTTTCATTAAACCGTATTTCACATTTATATTTTGTGAATACAATGTTTAAGCCTTTTGAGATTAATTTGTTTACACTCATTAAATTTGTAGTGATTGATGGAACCCACAACACATCATTTAATGTTACTTTATTTATTTTGGACGATTCACCGACCACTTGAATTTTAACTGTACCTCTACCGCAAACGTCTAAATTTTGACCATTTGCAACACGAATTTTATCTTTATGCGCTTCGTCTATATTATCGAACATTTCTTTATTGGCAACTATATGCGACATGGCACCCGAATCAATTACCCATTCACTTTCTACACAAGAACTTGAGCTTGATGAACTTGATGCAATAAACATGAATTCTTGTTGATCAGCCATGTTTACCTTTTGCTCGTATTTACTGTTATTCGAACCATTCTTTCTTTTTAACCACGCTTTATATCTTTCACAATTCCTTTTAAAATGACCCTTTTTGTGACAAAAGAAACATTCAGAAACTTTATTACCACTATAATTGTCTTTACGGTCTTTTACACTTAATGCACTGTTCGAATTTGCAATGGTTCCACCATCTTTGAATTGACGTCGCTTAAATTCATCAATTAGTCTTGATTGCACTATACTTGCACTTAATTCACCTTCTGGTCTGGATTCTAACACTGATACCAAAGCGTCATATGATTCTGGTAAACTGCCCAACATAACTGCTACTTTCCAATCATCAGCTGTCATATCTTTGTTTAAATCTGTTAGTTGATGAAACGCTTCATTTATACAGGTTATGTGCCTTTCCATATCTTCATCATCATGCACTTTCATTGCCATTAAACTTTTAAATAATCGCACCTTTGTATTTGCATTATCTTTTTCGTGATACTTCTGCAATGATTCCCATGCTGCGCGTGCTGTTTTTGATGATCTGATGTGGATTAATTGATCGTCTTCAATATTTAAACCTATCATAGCGAATGCTTGTTGATTTTTATTTGTCCATAATTCAGTAGATGGTGATGGCTCTTCTCCACTAATTACATCGTAAACCTTTTCCTTTTGCAGCAATAACGTCATTTTAAATTTCCACATGTAATAATTAGTATTGTTTAATTTGGTAAATGCAAACTTTAATGCTTCCAACATCTTGATCAGTTATTTGTGATGCAATATGTTCACAAAAACTTTAATCTTTAAATTTCTTTGCAATCACTTGATTTTTCTTATTAAACTTTATATATTACGAGTTTGGGCCCATAACCTATTGAAAAAACTTTATATATGAACAACCTTAATCATATTTTATTTATTATTTACATAAAAACATGATGATGCACCAGTTGACGATATAGTAATAGACTTGACAAAAAACAAAAATGAAAAGGAGGAGAAAAAGAACAGCGTTATAAACAGCGCACAATTTCAACAGCGCAACGTCACTTTACTATTTTAAAGGTGCATTCACGTGTAACAAATTTTTCCCAATAAACAAAATACTAAGAGTTCAATTAAAATATAATTGAATTCACAAAATAGTTCAACACTAACTCTCTGCTATATCACCAGCACGCCAAATCAGTGATTTGAATGTAATCCTGAACCCCGGAACGATGGATGAGCTCCAACCGAATTAAAATAACGCAGTGATATGTGCACAAATCTTTTAATATCTCTTCAGTGAAATATTTACTTTTACCATAGGGATTGGTACATTCACCGGTTGGATGATCCTCGGTGATTGTTAAATTCTTCGGCTCCTCATAAATCGTGGCCGATGATAAGTAAACAAAATATTGTATAGGTTTCTGGCAAGATTCACCAACCGCTTTGAGTTCTGCAAAATGAGCTACACAGCCGAGTCAGTAAGTTGTATAGTATTCCGTTAATGTTAATTAACTAATTAATTAATTTCAATTCATTTTACTCACCCGATGGACAAGAAACTGTAATTCGATATCCTGCCGATGAAGATGGTTTCCAATCCATTTACTTTAAATAAAAATCATATGAAAATAAATTATGATTACTGATTACTTTATAACACTGATGATTATGCTTTAGCCTGATAAGTATTTATGGTTTAAATATTTATAAATTGCAGTTCCCATACAACATTAAGCTTACCTTCTTAAAAACAGTTTCCAGTGCAGATCTGTCTCTAATATCGACATCATAAAATATAACCTTTTTCTCTGTTAATTCTTGAACACGATGCAGAGATTCTGGTAACGTCGCTTTTCGAGTATGAATTACACAAATTATCAACTACAATCACACTATAATTGAAAAATATAAACTTAGTTAAAAGTAACTTCCACGATTATGTAAGCATTACGAGTTACGAGTTTCTCGAAATTACGACCAAACGCGATTATGTAAGACGTTTCGAGTTCTCGTAATTGCGACATGTTGTTGTTTTACTCGTACAAGTTTTTGAGTACGACAAGCAACTCGGAAAATTTGTCAAAATTAACTAGCCAAATAAGTTTTGTTTCTAATTTAAGGATTTTTAGTAGCAATAATATAGGATTCATTTATGAATTATTAAAAATTTAATAGTTCAATCTGTTAGGATGTTCATTCCATTTTGATAAAACAGCGACACTTGTTAGTGTAGTGGAAATATTAATATAGTATATTATAATACTTTGTCTTTTTTAATATAAATTATTAATAATTAAATTTTTATACCGTATACGATTAATTGAGAGATTAATTTATATATTTAGTATTGCAATTAAATAATAAAATAAAATTATTCTAATTTTATTTATTGGATTTTATTTGAAATTTAATTCTATTTGTTTAAGATACAAACAATTTCGAATTAAAACACCTAAATAATTCTGTCGAACGCTACAATTTTGAAATTGCAATACAAATTACAACAAAATTGTTGTAAACAAAATTAAAACAAAGTACGAAAATGAAGCAATGCAACACGTTTTATCAAAATATATTTTTGTCGTATTTGCTTACATAATCGCGTTATGTCGCAATTACGACTTCATGGATTACGAGTTTTCGTAACTCGTAGTACGAAAGATACATATTCGACCCCCATGCCTGTTGTGGATTTTAAATGGCGGATTATTAAATGAAAAGGCTAGTCTTGCGTATCACTACACACTCGACTGTCGCGACATATTTGTATACAGTAGAATTTTTAATAACTATTAATTAGCGACATTTTGCTTAATAATAATTAACAGTGTTAAAGGCCATTACTGGCCCCTTACTGAATCAACAATCTGGCTCCAACGGTTTCGATCCTGAGCTTGGTCTTCATACTGTCTAAGATAATCAGAAGAGGCCAAGTCGTTCTCTACATCGTGGAGCCATCGTCGCCTGCAACGACCTCTGCGCCTACCATATGGTGGCTCTCCTTTCAGAGATCGCTGCACAATTCGTTCCGGATCAGCACGCAGAACGTGACCGAGCCAGCGCACTCGCTGGGATCTAACTTCATGTACAATATCGGGGATCTTCATCAGATCTCTGATCTCGAAATTGTACAGAGCTCGGTATGTACCATCTATTTCGCGTTTAGGGCCGTAAATCACACGCATGATTCTTCTCTCAAATGTAAGGAGCCATCTCTCGTACTCATCCGTCAGCGCCCAACTTTCACATCCAAACATAACAACGGGCCTGATCAACGCTTTGGAAAGCTTCAGCTTCACGGCACTTGATAAGTGTTTAGATTTTAGCAGTGGCCTTAGAGGATACAAAGAACGACTGCCAGCTGCCAGCCGCACTTTAATATCCTCACCCACACTGTTATCGTGAGTGATAAGAGAGCCCAAATATTTGAACCTCCTCACTCCCTCAAACGTGTGGTGGCCACTACTAAAATCTGGAGTGCCATTGTCTCTAAAACCAGAGATCAGGTATTTCGTTTTGGACTCATTGATCTGGAGTCCAACTGAAGCTGAAAACTCTACAAGCGGATCAAGTATTTCTTTCACTCCGTTGCTATTCAGTCCAATCACGCATATGTCATCTGCATATGCAAGCACTTGATTGGACTGGCGATATAAGATGTTGCGCTGAGGTGTTTCAGTTTTACGAAAGATGTACTCCAACATGAGATTAAAGAGTATCGGGGACAGAGCATCTCCCTGCCGAACACCCGAGTTAACTGCAAAAATTTTCGATAGCCTGTTCTCAACCTTAACACAGCATTGAGACTGCGTCACTGTCATCCTACACAGTCGTACCAATTTTGTTGGCATTCCTAGGTATTCCAGGGCAGACCACAAACTCTCTCGATTGATCGAGTCGTAGGCCTGCCGGAAATCCAGGAACACCTGATGTACGGAGATGGATGTCTCATAATATTTAGATAGAATCATCCGCAGCGAAAAGACCTGATCAGTGACTGATCGATTCGGACGAAATCCTCCTTGATAGTCACCAACCAAGCCCTCCGCCAGAGGAGTGATTCTATCCAATACAATGTATGACAGTAACTTGTATGATGTGCAAAGGAGAGCTATACCGCGATAATTCTCACACTTCAAGCGGTCTCCCTTCTTGAAGATGGGGCATATCGCGGCCACTTTCCATTCGTCAGGCATAACTTCGGTTCGCCATACTAATCGAATAAGGTCGAAAAGACAGTTCCACAAAGTATCCCCTCCGAATATCAAGAGCTCCGAATTAATGCAGTCCACTCCAGGTGAGCGGTTTCGTTTCAATCGCTGCATGGCCTTAGTGAATTCCTCATGGGATGGATCCTAAGTGCAAATCTCCGCAGTCTGTCTTAGAGGTGGCTCAACAACAGTCTGTGACGCATGATGAACATCAAGCAGCTCTGTAAAGTGTCCACTCCATGCGTCAAGTACTGCGTCGATGTTGACACAGACGTTTCCATCCCGGTCCCGAATGGCGGTTGACGAAGGCCTGAAAGTATAGTGCAATCCAGTAATTCGTTTAAAGAAATTACGTGAACTGCGTTCATTGCTGAGTTGTTGTACTTTTAACCTCTAGTTAAATTAATAATCACATTTTGCTTAAAGTGATTATTAATTTAACTAGAAAATACAAAAATGTTTTAATTAAATGATGCCATCTCTAATATATTTATTAATTATTTATTTTTTTATAAAAAATAATTAGCATTATTTATGTAATACATACGTACCATGCCCAGCGTGCCCACGAGCGTTCGAAAATATCGTCACTTCACTATTTCCACAACAACCAGATTGTACGGTTAATATCGAAAAAAGAGGCGACGGAGAAATAATTCCATTATAAACAACGGAGGAGATGCTTAAAGCATGTAGCAAGTTGAAGAATAACAAGGCTCGGGGCCTGATAAAATTACTGATAAAATTAATTGATACCCTGAGTTGTTTGTAAACTTATTCAACTCATGCATAGAGGAAGGAGTATTCCAGCGGTTGGTACTATTGCCTAAAGCGAACAAGGGGCTAGATGATCCATCTTCCTACCGGCCAATCTGCTTGCTAGATACCGTAAATTTCATTTGAGAGAACAATATGTGAGAGACTACAGAAAGCTATTAAAAACAAAGGAGACTTGGTGAAGAACCAATATGGATTCCGTAAAGCTCATGATAACATTGAAGCAATTAAACTCGTAGTGTTTACATCTGGTGATAGATGGAAAGGAGGTTCTTAAAGGTATAGTGCGGCAGTTACATTAGATGTGAAAAATGCATTTAACTCGGTGAGTTGGGATTGCGTATTAAATGCGCTAATCAATAAAGAGGCCCTTCTGTATTTACTTAAAATGGTGACTAATTATTTTAGGCAACGAGTTTTGAAGTATGAAATCGATGAAGGTACTAAATACTATCACATTGAAGGTGTACCACAAGGGTCTGTGCTGGCACCCACATTGTGGAATGCCATGTACGATAACATTTTTAGTCTGCCGATACCAGAAGAAGCAATTTTGGTTGGTTTTGCCGATGATGTTGCGATTGTAGTTGTTGTAAAGTTCAAAGAAGAGTTGGAAGAAATCTGCAATGGAGTATAAGGATTAATTCAGGATGGGTTATTATCTGTGGATTTACAGTTGGCGGAGCACAAAATAGAAGCAGTGCTAATCACCAGTAGGAAAAGGTTGGAATTCATGACGGTGGAAGTTGGTGGTCAAGTGATTCAGTCAAAACAATTTATTAATTATCTAAGAGTATTGATGCTAGAATGTCCTTTAAATCGCGTTTGGATACCGTTGGGGAAAAAGCTGGAAAAGTGAACGGGGCGTTAATGCGAAATATGCCAAACGCATGGAGGGCCACCAGAGCCGCAAACTGCTACTGAGTAGTGTGGTGACATCTATTTTGATGTATGGAGCACCGATTTGGGCCAGTGCTATAGAGAGAAATACTTACAAACAACCAGTGGCATCTGTTTAAAGGGTAAACGCTTTGAGAGTGAGTGGTTAGTGCATTTAGAACGGTATCAGACAAAGCAATGTGTCTGTTGGCGGGTATGCCTCCAATTGACTGATTGGCTAAGGAGCGCGAAAGAATGTATTCTCGCCGTGCAAATGGGTATAAAAGAGAAAACCGTATTGTGGCCCGCAGAGAGACCGTCAACATGTGGGACAGCTCGGGAAAAGGTCGGTGGACACATCCGTTAGTCCCTTCGGTAGTTAAATGGCTAGATAGGAAACATTTTTTTTTTTTCAAATGCTGCCAATGGCTTTAGTCTTGAATCTTTCTACAAAAGAAACTAACAAGAAGTAATCAAATCTTAAGCTAAAATTATTACATATTTTAAGTCTTAACCAATGTTAATACTTGTTATTAGTGTTCACTATTTAATTAATTTAGATTACATTTATATGTAAAACCTAAACATTTAATATATTTACAGGTTCATCAGGCCAAGTGGATCTGCTCTTCTAAGTCGCCTAAATCGCGGCTGTTTTAATATATCCCTGGCCAATTAATTGGGATGTGTCTCTAGTTTTGAGTAATATTTCGAACTGAACTCTTTAATGGTTTCTTTGATAGTTTTAATTGCAAGATCAACGTGTATATTACTATTTTAACTTACCACGGAGCATTGGTAATACTACGAAGTATTTTCGCTTGGTTTCGTTGCAGGAGTTCTCTGTTTGACACGCTGGTGGATCCCCATAAGTGAATACCACACGTCCATATGGGTTTGATTATCACTAACTAAAAAAATGGAGTAAAGTGGGAACTTTCATCTCTAAAAAATATAGCGGCAAATTGTTTTGGAAATTCGATGCATTGATCTATCCGCAGACAAATAATTGTTAGGTATATTGCGGTACTTCACAGTGCCTTATACAATTTTACCCATTTTATATCACTTGAAATCTAAAACTGATAATTCGTATTTATTGACAAAATTTATCGAATAAACATTTTCCAATTTATTTACATTAATAACATTAACAACCTCTGTATTATATACAATTGTTTACAAAAGTTATATCAATTTTGACCGCTTTTTCTTTAACATACATTTAGTGATACTTGGGTGTTCAATCAACATTTTTGAAATGACTGCGAAAATCATCAATCCATCATCGTATAGATGTCACATATTTGGTATAAAAAGGGATTGCCTTTGTTAGGCGAGACATACTCTAATTTCAAAGTGCTCACATATAAAAAGTTGTAAAGTTTTGAAAAACTTCAAATTATTATAAATAAAATTAAAAAGTTAAATATGTGAAAAGTGAAAACATAATTAAATTTATAATTTAAATTGATTTTTAAAATTGTACCTACGTCGTAGGTAACACAGCGTAGCAATTATATTTATACTCGTGTTAATAAATAAATTTAATATTATTATTTAAAATAAAAGTGTTATATAAACAATAAACGTGTGTTTCATGTATATTCATGGTTCATATAGTCAAAGGAGTTAATGTTAATAATAAATATTATATTGGTATATTAGAGATACCATATTACAATTAATCCCCAAAATTGTGTGTACAGATATATATATTATTATTGTACATGCCTAGACTAGATGGGGATTTACATAAAAGTGTATATTTTCTCAACATTTTTTTTAAGGCTGTTTTTTCTCAGTCCACCTCTCTATAAGAATCGCAGCTCGATTTAATCATATTATCCTACACGAAAGCCAATCGAAAATTAATAGGAAGAAAAAGTCAATAATAAAGCATGGTTATTTTCATTGTTTTTCGGATATCCTGATACATATTCGAGATTTTTTATTTCAAATTACATAATAAACAAACATTTATGTTATAATTATACGCACTTATTTTCTTTTTATATTATATTCTATTTTCCTAGTTATTTCGCTGTTTTAAAAGTGGCTTTAAAAGGTTAGTCAAACGAAATTTGTGCCTGAAAGAAAACACAAAATTATCGATAAGTTTAAAACAGATATATGTAGTTCCCTATCAAAATAAATACCTTCGTCTTTGTCCACCATACGGTTTTTTGTTTTCATTAAATACATTGGTTTGTTTGGAATAATCTTTTGAATTGACTTCAACTAAATCGGATGACAACGATATTGATTCGTCTGACGATGATGAAACATTCTCTGTTTTATTCATTTTTTCTTTACTGGTCCCATTATTTTTATCAATCTGCTCTAATTCATATAACGGCAATTTATCTTTATCGGTGGGTCTCGATGAATTCTCGTTGGTTTCGTTTGATAAATGTTCACCCGACAGCAAATCATCGTCATCATAATTAGAATCATTCAATATTTCATCAAATAATCCACCCAATAACGATAAGGCATCAGTATTACTACTACTTTCTGGTCCGGGTACCGCTATCACAACACCATCGATTACTATACGAATGTTTGCAGTTCCATTTTGACGTTGATCATAACTCAAATCAAATTCATCATCACTATAATTGTATTCATCATCACTATAATCTCGATATTTATTTTGTTTTGGAGCACATAGAGCACTATTCGTATATAGTACTACGTACAGTATTAAAATAAAGATATAGTTATTCAATTTTTTCACAATCATTATTATACGCACAGTCGATATGTTGCGGTTCACGTTTCACAAACAATTAAATCAGATTTTCTATACAACATCCATTTTATACGATCAAGAATTAATATTCACTGTGAGATAATAATGAAGATCTTGGAAAAGAGAATCTTGTAACAATAAAATAAAGAATTGCAAACCTACTTTATCTCAATTATTGATGAGATGTATAAATACTTGTATAGATATACAATAAGTGGTACACAATCAAAGTGATCCAATCCACTAACATCATCTAGAGAATTTATGTAAATTGTAAAATGGTTCGTATGTATAAACATGTTGTGTGTGGTCAACAAGAAAACTAATTGGCTGTGGATGATAAAATGGAATAACAACAAAACAAGAGAGGTCAATGTAGTCTTATTCATTTGTGGTTTGTAAAAGTTTTGGTGATCATGTTGTTGGTTCATTTTCTTTATACGACAAAACACGATATTCTTTAGCATCAAGAATTTGAATTGGTTCCATTTACGGTTTTAATAAATTAGAATTAATTTTTGATGTTGTTATTAATGAACCTTATACAATTATTGAATTGTTCGTTTTGTTGGCCCAGAGAAACGTGTGTAGGTATGTATATTAGACAGTCATCTGCCGAGTAATCATTTGCAGTCGGTAACAATGTTGTGTGACTAGAAAATATACATACGCAATATACAGTTAGATTGCTTGCCAAAACGTAATTAAAAACTAAAAAAAAATCCGTTATATTCTTTAGATTGCAATTTGTATACAAGAAGCAAGAACCATTTGATTATAATCGTTTATAATTGTTTTGCACATGAATATGATAGCGTAATAATGTCTAACAAAAGTTTTGGCAAATACAGTATTTCATCGATTTTAAGACGTTCTTTATTGTAACATGCTATTTATTGTATGTGCCATCAATAAAAAGAAGGCAGCACTGAACAGCAAATTTGACGTAAAACGTATTACGCTGGTAATGCTGGCGATACTTTTTGCGAGTACAGTATGCTTATCATAAAATAAGCTAACATTAGCTTAAGGTGGGAGTATGAATTCGAAAATGGATGGTTCATTTTACCGTGTAAGATATTGCTTTCCTTACTCCATATTTGATTATTTTGATGAAATAGGAGAGTAGCATTGTGAAGATATGTAGATAATGAGAAAATCTGAAACCGGGTGCGCTCAGATGACGCCCTAGGTATACCGAAATGAAAATTTGAATCCGGCATCTAATTTGGCATTCTATTAGCTTTCTAAACATTATTTGTTTCTTATCACATGTTGAATAATTCAGGCGATATTAAAATTTGACACGAGGAAAGTGTGATTATTAGATTATTCTATGATCTTTTTTAAAACTTGTACCCATACTCTTTACCTTTCCAACAATGTATCGCTCACTGTTCTGGCCAACGTAGGAGCGGAGCACTATGAGCAAACGTAGGTAATGCGTAAGGTATTGCAAACAATGAGGTGACTCTCATACTGAATTATAAGACGTTTTACGTCAAAAATTGATTTATCGAAGGCACATACGATAGAGAAAAATTTGTATTCTATACAAAGCTTATAAACAAAGCTCTTATATATAGGGATTCTGACGTATTCATTAAAAAAAACCAAAGCAAACATTTTTCTACAACTTAAACTGTTATAATTTCCTAAATTTATCGAATTGTTTGGATAAAGGAAAACCAAAGAATACGATTATTATGTTTGCAGTTCAAGCTAGGTTGAACCTAGATTATCTTTCACTAAAATCGGAGTAGAGTCGTTTTGTTGTTAACTCGATTCAACCTAACAAATTAGCAGAGACGAGTCGAGCTAACTTTAAAAAGTTGCACTTTAAACGGAGACGAGTTGCAAAATAACAACCAAAATATGATATATAAATGTTCCTTCTTGGATATACAAATGATTTTTCATTTTTATTGGGGTTAGGTAAAAATACCCTTCTTGTAGTGTAACAGGAATTTTAATGTAAGTTGTGGAATGTGGTAATACCATTTTGGGTGGTATAAATGAAATTGCTCTATCTAATAAGGGGAATATAAAATTTTCACTGATTAATAATTTTTCAGTGTATATGATGTTAGAATTTAATTGTTGGATTCCATCAGATTCTGAGATTGTAGAATCTAGAGAGATTGGAAATTCAAGAAATTTAATATTTATTAACCAACGCAACTCTCAATAAAGCTTTTTCAGTCACTTTCTCTTTACACAATCGTTTTCCACAAGTGCGCGTGTTACCTCCCCGTGGTGACCACCGGGCAACTAATACACCATGTTCTTATGTGGTGTATTAGGCGAAAACACGGCGCTAAACAACTGGGCCGGGTTAAGGTGTCAACCGTACCGTGCTGATAACCGGCCAGGCTGGGGGCCCAGTCTAAAAACTAGCACAGTCTCTAACGGTGTATCCGGATACTTGGCGCCCTCCGGATCATGCAGCCTTACCTGTGCATTGCGGATCTCTGCACAGGTGGACCTCCTTTCTCCGCTACTCGTGGGAACTATTATGGAAAGTCAAAATAGTGAACAAAAAGAGACCGGTGCTCTTAAAAAACCGGAAACCAGTGCTATGGAGACTCGGCCTTTAGGCCCGGTCTCCAAAGTGCAAAAAGGGGCATAGGAACAAATGAGGCTGGCCCCTCGAAACCAAAGAACAGAGGCACGAATGCTGGCCCTCCAGCGTCAGTCAACTACCAGACCAGGAAGAGGGCCTGGCGCATGATCTCCAAGATCAGCAACATTCCGTTGGAGCAGAGAACGGATAGGGATAGGGATACGCTTGCGTGGGCAAGGCGTATCACTGAGCCAAAGCAGGAGGGTTCCGAGATCTCACAGCCGAAAAGGCAGAGATCCGATGATGAACCGCCTACGGAGGCTAAAAAGAAACGGGTTCCAGGAAATGTTACCAAGCCCTTCAACGAGGTGCTAAAGGAGCACCTGCTCATGGCAGTCGTTGACAGGGCTCAAGAAGATGGGAGCATTACAGCCCTTAACTGGAGGAAGGTGGAGAAGGCCTTAGCCGCCATCTTCCTAAAAATCATGAGGGAGAACCCAGGACCTGCTCCGTCCTGCCGAGACGGAGGGTGGCATCGGGGTCACGTCAAACTGACTGCCTGTGCCGATGAAAGGTCGGTGGCCCTCTATAAAAAGGCGACCGGCAGCCTGGGCGAAGTCTGGCCGGGGGCCACATTAGAAGTGGTGACGAGGGAAGAAATTCCCTGCAGGCCAAGGGCGCGAGCCTGGATACCTGCGGAGCCTAGTGATCCAAGGGAGATCTTGGAAATGTTGAAAATCAGCAATCCGGATCTGCCAACGACCACCTGGAGGATTGCCAGGTTAGAAGAGGTAAAGGCGGTAGCAGATCACAGATCGGCCGTCATTATCATCGACAGAGAATCCGTGGGTGCTTTGGCAAAAACTGGAGGCCAAATCAGCTATGGTTTTGGAGCGATTACGCTCAAAATCTATAAGCGTGATGAGGCTGACAGAGCTGGGGCACCTGCAGCAGGGGGGGAAACCACTTGTGGTGTCCCGCCTGGTGTTGGTGACCCAGAAGTCCGCGGCATCCCGGAGGACGCTCAGGAGACACTATCCCTGGACTCGGAGATTTCGAGATCATTGGGACTAAGCTGTGCGCTCCAAACGGACGAATCGACGTCAGAGGAGTCTGACTCAACAGTGGTGGAGGGAAGCAATATCTAATGCTTAAGATCCTTCAGATCAACCTCCATCACTGTAAAGCCGCCTCGGCGGCCCTTCTGCTAAAAATGGAATCTGAGTCCATTGATGTGGTTCTGGTCCAGGAGCCTTGGGTCAATGGTGACCGGGTGCTTGGCCTCAGAACTCCCAAATATAAATTACTACACGCGAAAAATGAAGGTAAGATACGTTCCTGCATTCTCGCTAGAAATAATCTGAATATTTTTATTCTACTAAATTACAGCAACGCTGATGTAGTGGTGGCTAGCATTGAGATGGGTGGGCAAAATCTCTGGCTAATATCAGCCTACCTACAATACGAGGAGGAGGATATACCACCAGGTAGGTTGCGCAGTGCAATAATGGAGGCTCGAAAACGAAAGGTAGGAGTCATCATGGGCAGTGATGCTAATGCGCATCACTCAATCTGGGGAAGTACAGATATAAACAGGCGAGGTGAGTTACTCCTTGATTTTATTTTAAGTACTAACCTAAATATATGTAATATCGGTTGCAAACCAACCTTTATTACTAAAAATAGAAGTGTTGGACATCACACTTGTCTCGGATTTTATTAAGGAGAGGGTACTGAACTGGAAAGTGTCCGAAGACCATTCCTTTTCTGACCATTGTTATCTCCAGTACGAAGTGGATACAAAACCCACTAGCAAACCACCCTTCAGAAATAGGAGGAAAACTGATTGGGAGTGTTTCAGAACCATTCTGGGTAACTTATTACCGGTATCGGTTCCAAACCCTCCTGCATCTACACAGGAGCTTGATGCTCTAGTAATCAGGCTATCTGATGCTTTTAATAAGGCCATGTTAGGTGCATGTCCTAGCAGTAGGCCCTTGGGTAAATTTCGGCCACCCTGGTGGTCGAGAGAGCTCCAAGGTACTCGTATGAAATGCAGGAGATTGTTCAAGAGAGCAAGGCACACAAATGCTGCTGCGGATTGGGACTGTTATAAGGAAGTCCTGAAAACCTATAAGTACGAGCTGAGAGCAGCCAAAACGAGAGCCTGGAGGCTCTACTGTGGCAATATACAGGAGTCCTCGGAGGCGGCCAGGCTACGCAAAGTACTATGTTCTAGTCCTTCCATTCCGGGCTATTTACAACGACCGGATGGTTCATGGACTACATGTTGTGATGAATCCGTGGAGCTATTACTAGAAACGCATTTCCCGGAGTGCTCGGTACTAGCTCCGGAGAGACCCATGATAAATAGGGGTATAGACTCCGTAAGTCATATAGTAAAAAGGCGGAATATCCTATGGGCAATAAACAGCTTTAAGCCATACAAGTCGGCAGGACCTGATGGCGTTATCCCTGCGGATATCCAGCGAACTATTGACTTAACCCTATCCTGGCTGGAAGTTATCTTCAAAGGCAGCCTAGAACTCTGTCACATTCCTAGAAAGTGGACTGAAGTAAAAGTAATATTTATACCTAAGGCGGGAAAGAGCTCTCACTGCTATCCCAAAGACTTTAGGCCTATAAGCTTATCTTCTTTTCTGTTGAAAACACTGGAAAGACTAATAGAGGCTCATATTAGAGGCTCAATCAAGCCGGGCGAGCTGTCGGGATCTCAACACGCATACTGTAAGGGACGATCGGTGGAAACAGCTCTCCACTCCCTTATAGGCCCGATTGAGAAATCACTTGAATATAAGGAATATTCAATGGTAACCTTCTTGGATATAGAGGGGGCCTTTAGCAACGTCAGACCGGGGGCAATTACTCGGGCCCTTGCGTGTCTGGGGGTAGACGGGTCACTCAGAGGCTGGATAGATCATATGCTTAGAGGCAGGATCGTGACAGCTTATCTGGGGGGGACGTCTGCCGCCAGATACGTGAGCAGAGGGACACCTCAAGGTGGTGTTTTATCCCCCCTTCTTTGGAACTTGGTCATAAATGACCTGTTACTAAACCTGGAAGGACAAGGCTTCAAGGTGGTTGCTTACGCGGATGACGTTGCTATTGCGGTCTTCGGCAAATATCCTAGTACGCTGAGTGAGCGCATGCAGTGCGCGCTTGGCTATCTCAATGAGTGGGCACGCGGCTGCGGATTGAACGCAAACCCACAGAAAACAGAGCTGGTCCTCTTTACCAGGAAGCACAAACTTCCTCAGTGTGACCCGCCAATACTAAATGGTACTCGCTTGATCTTTACGGATAGAGCAAAATACCTCGGACTAATTTTGGACAGCAAGCTAAGCTGGAAACCAAACATCGTAGAGAGAGTAAAGAAAGCTACTATAGCGCTCTACTCCTGCAAAAATGCCATTGGAAAGAGATGGGGTATGGAGCCCCACATAGTACACTGGCTCTACGTCTCAGTGGTCAAACCTATACTGCTGTATGGGGTTGTTGTCTGGTGGCCAGCGTTAAAAATTATGGCCAACCTTAAACTATTGATGAAAGTCCAAAGAACGGCCTGCTTGTGTATAAGTGGAGCTCTCAGGAGCACACCTACTCAAGCTCTGGAGATTCTCTTTCATCTTACTCCCTTGGATATTGCGGCCGAGCAGCTTGCATCTTGCACAGCCATTCGGCTCAAATCCATATCTATGTGGACCTGTAATAATGCAGGGCACTCATCTATCCTATGCAACAGGGGTATTCCGAAAGCTACCGACTACGCTATTCCTTTGCCATCTGTTGAGATGAAATTCCAAACTGAGTTTCCCACCAGAGAGGACTGGGTGAACGAAACGGTTATGGACAATGAGGCGCTAAGCTTCTTCACGGATGGCTCAAAAAGGGATGGAGGGGTTGGCTGCGGGGTATTCTGTGAGGCACTAGGGGTTAACCTCTCTCTTCGTCTTCCCGACTTTTGCAGCGTTTTTCAGGCTGAACTGATCGCGATAATGGAAGTCATGGACTGGTTGAAGTATAATGTAATATCTACGAGGGATATTCGCATTTTTACGGACAGCATGGCTGCTATTAAAACGCTACAATCATACTCCCTGACGTCGAAGGTAGCCCAGAACTGTCTGGCATCTTTAAATGAGATGGCTGATCAGTTCAACATCCGCTTGACGTGGGTGCCAGGGCATTTCAATATCGCAGGGAATGTAATGGCAGACGAGTTGGCCCGCAAGGGTACAGCACGCCTAATAAACCAAAGTAAGCGGGATATAAAAATACCGCTTGCTTCATGTAAACTGCTGCTTCTGGAAGAAGCTATAAAAGAAACGAACGTCAGATGGTCTAACGTCAGTTCGTGTGTAATAACCAGGCAGATCTGGCCTGGTCTTGACCGGTCTAGATCAGACCAACTGATATCGCTTCGACGACACCATATTGGTATGGTCGTAGGAGCTATAACGGGACATTGTCTCATTGGGATACATGCGAGCAGACTGGGTGTCCCAGCCCACGATTTCTGCCGCAGCTGTGGTGATGAGGAGGAGGAGGAAAACGTACTCCATCTGCTCTGCACCTGTCCTAGTCTAGCGTACAGCAGAACAAAATTTATGGGAACTTCCCCATTGAATGACCTCACGGATCTTAGCAAGATCGAGATCCGTGACTTTAAACGCTTCTTGGTGAGCTCAGGATGGTTTAGCGAGTGAAGGAGGAAACTCAAATGTGGTACAGCTACGGACCAATTTTGTGTCTATGCTAGTCCTTTAGGACGGCCACCCTTACCTAACCTAACCTACACAATCGATCGAAAATGGCACGTTGTCCTTTAATATATTATTTAAATCAGCACCAAATTTGCATCCGACCGATAATGCCTGTAGTTTATTAAAATACATTTTAACCGTGTTATAAAATGTTCGCCTTTCTTTAAATTAGTTGGTTATAATTACTAGTTCTTCATACGTTCTTGCTTGGGCGCCTCTGGAATGCACATATTTCGTACTAGTTTGTAGGCGGCAATGGATAGTGATGTTAACAACTGAATTTTCTGCTTTTCCGGATCTTTGACCTCATTCGCCTCAAACTACAGCTCCAAACGTTCTTTGTACACGATGACATCATTATTTAAATCAAAAGTTTCAAGGTTCCTTGCTAAACTTTCTTTTCCCATTACGAAACAAGTTATTTTGATTATTGCCACTTAGTAATTTAATTTACTTGACAAACAAACATCACCATGTGCTTACTCTAATTAATTTTTATTTTCTCGTCACCAATTGATACGTATGGACCACGGATAGAAACAACTTTGTTCTCTGAATGTTATCAAGTAACTGATGGTATTTCCAAATCGCGTCCAAATGTATATCATTATTAACATGAACTGTACTCTGTACTCACTAATATAACTGCTGATTGCTGATTACATACAATTCAGCAATCAGGAGTGTACAACCAAATACATATGATATACTTATTATCGATAAAATAATTATTGATTACGTTATTGATTTGGGTATAATAGTTTTAATTATTATGAACACGTGTTGTTGGATGATGCGGATGACACTGCATAATTTTAACTTTGGAAAATAATTTAAAATGAAAAAGGTACATATATGTATGTACATCAGTTGTAGATCATTTTTCAATGTTAACATCCAACATTAAAATGTTGGCCACTCTGGTTTAAACCCCACGTGCTGCTGCTGTCTATCAATCTGTCACCAATATTGTCTATAACCGTCCGCGGTCTTCGCCATGTAGATTTGTTAATATTGCGAAATATATAATAATAATAATAATAATAATAACAGTGTTAAAGGCCATTACTGGCCCCTTACTGAATCAACAATCTGGCTCCAACGGCCTCGATCCTGAGCTTGGTTTTCATACTGTCTTAGACAATCTGAAGAGGCCAAGTCGCTCTCTACATCGTGGAGCCATCGTTGCCTGCAACGACCTCTGCGCCTACCATATGGTGGCTCTCCTTTCAGAGATCGCTGCACAATTCGTTCCGGATCAGCACGCAGAACGTGACCGAGCCAGCGTACTCGCTGAGATCTAACTTCATGTACAATATCGGGGATCTTCATCAGATCTCTGATCTCGAAATTGTACAGAGCTCGGTATGTACCATCTATTTCGCGTTTAGGGCCGTAAATCACACGCATGATTCTTCTCTCAAATGTAAGGAGCCATCTCTCGTACTCATCCGTCAGCGCCCAACTTTCACATCCAAACATAACAACGGGCCTGATCAACGCTTTGTAAAGCTTCAGCTTCACGGCACTTGATAAGTGTTTAGATTTTAGCAGTGGCCTTAGAGGATATAAAGAACGACTGCCAGCTGCCAGCCGCACTTTAATATCCTCACCCACACTGTTATCGTGAGTGATAAGAGAGCCCAAATATTTGAACCTCCTCACTCCCTCAAACGTGTGGTGGCCACTACTAAAATCTGGTGACAAATGCCATTGTCTCTAAAACCAGAGATCAGGTATTTCGTTTTGGACTCATTGATCTGGAGTCCAACAGAAGCTGAAAACTCTACAAGCGGATCAAGTATTTCTTTCACTCCGTTGCTATTCAGTCCAATCACGCATATGTCATCTGCATATGCAAGCACTTGATTGGACTGGCGATATAAGATGTTGCGCTGAGGTGTTTCAGTCTTACGAAAGATGTACTCCAACATGAGATTAAAGAGTATCGGGGACAGAGCATCTCCCTGCCGAACACCCGAGTTAACTGCAAAAATTGTCGATAGCCTGTTCTCAACTTTAACACAACATTGAACGCAGTCTGTCATCCTACACAGTCGTACCAATTTTGTTGGCATTCCTAGGTATTCCAGGGCAGACCACAAACTTTCTCGATTGATCGAGTCGTAGGCCTGCCGGAAATCTAGGAAAACCTGATGTACGGAGATGGATGTCTCATAATATTTAGATAGAATCATCCGCAGCGAAAAGACCTGATCAGTGACTGATCGATTCGGACGAAATCCTCCCTGATAGTCACCAACCAAGCCCTCCGCCAGAGGAGTGATTCTATCCAATAAAATGTATGACAGTAACTTGTATGCTGTGCAAAGGAGAGCTATACCGCGATAATTCTCACACTTCAAGAGGTCTCCCTTCTTGAAGATGGGGCATATCGCGGGCACTTTCCATTCATCAGGGATAATTTCGGTTTGCAATACTAATCCAATAAGGTCGAAAAGACAGTTCCACAAATTATCCGCTCCGAATAACGAAAGTTCCGAATTAATGAAGTCCACCCCAGGTGAGCGGTTCCATTTTAATCTCTGCATGGCTCTAGTGAATTCCTCATGGGATGGATCCTCAATGCAAATCTCGGCAGTCTTTATTTGAGGTGACTCAACAACAGTCTGTGACGCATAATGAACACCAAGCAGGTCGGTAAAGTGTCCACACGCGAACTGCGCTCATTGCTGATTTTATGTACTTTCAGAACCTCGGCCTTCCACCATGCTCGCTTCTTCTGTTTACAAATCCGGAGGGCAGCTCCGAGCAAGAGCAGCTTTGTTTTTCATCGATTGTTAGACGTTGTTGCCCTTCACTATTTTATGGGCTATATGTAATTACTCGATTGGCCTGACTTTGACTATACCTAAAGTCTGTTGAGTAGAATTGACGACCGAGGTTTTCAGTACTTCCCAGATAGAGTTCATACAGTCAGACTAGCAATTAGCTTCCTCAATGTTGTCGCTGACAAGATCCTGCTATCGTTTCTTTGATCTTCATTTATCAAACCTTCACAGTCGAAACGTCCCATGCGTATCGCTGTATATTCTTAGACTTGTACGAAAACTTTCATCTTAGCTTTGCCGCAACCGAATGATGATCGCTGCCTACGTATTTGGTTGCTGATCGATAAGTTCTCACATCCTGCATAACCCGAGCCCGCCCTTTTGAAATTAACATGTGGTCCTTATGGCTGCGAGTGGTTTTGAGAGGTTGGATTCATGTTTCTAAATGTATTTGTTTATGTTGGAAGAATGTGCTTGCTACTCTAAGGTCGTGAGCACTTGCAAAGCACATCACTCTCTCACCAGTATCGGTCGCAGTTTCATTCATGTTCATGTTCTCACATAAGTCGGCGTGATTTCTGCTAGCTCTAGAATTAAAAATTACCATTCTAACATCGTGTTCGGGTCCCATAGATAGATCCCATCCCATCAAGTCATTGTAAAATGAGTCTTTATCTTAGGGCTGACTGACTACTCTGGGTGCGTGTACACAAATTATCAACACAATCGGTTATTGACTGCTTGGAAATTCAAAACAGCCTTCTTTACCTGCAGTCCATGTCGAAATTCGCTCCAAGATTTTTACTGTAGAGCAACGTATAGCGCTGGGATAAATGGTCCCCATTTTTAGGGCAGTTAGTTTCGTAAAAAGCAAATTGTTAAATAATGGGCTAATAAGCCAACGCTATCAGATTTAGTGAGTAAAATAATAATTCGAACCATTTCCATCATATTACTTAAAAAAATACCACTTCAGGCACTCGGTATTTGTTATTTTACCCAACATAACTAATGCCCGGTTGTACGAAATATAACTACCGGTTCTCCTGTTAAAGTTAACAGTCCGATTTTTTAGAGTTAAATATTTAACTTGCTGTTAGTATTTTGAATTTGACTTTTTATTGTATCGATAGAAAATGTTAATATTTTCAAGTAAAGTACAAGTACATATATATAAGTGTTCAAAATGATGGCCTGAATTTTGTACTTACACTTATTTAGATTTACAAAACTGAATAAATTGTTTTGATGACGAATTTCGAGTATTTCCAATGAAAACGTGATGTTTTTTATTTCAAACGTATTGCAGAATCGAATGCGTGTGTTCTAAGAAGGAGAAATTGAAAAAATTTAATTTCGTCGATTGCAACGCCATCTATCATGAACCGAACAAAATATTTTATTCAAATCATACGTACTTTTAGTCGTAGAATCCGTATCTGCAATAAAAATATGGCTTCCTATCTTAGTTTAAAAGTTACACCCGCCCCACCTACAAAGCGGGGGTGGGGGGACTTTTTTTTTTGCACTAATGTATTTCCCCCGCGGTATGATTAAATTTTGATTATGGACATTTTTTCCGTAGAGTGGCTATTTTTCGAGATATTTGATCGTCTCAGTTTAAAAAAAACACCCGGTATATATATATATATATATATATATATATATATATATATATATATATATATATATATATATATATATATATATATATGTATATATATATATATATATATGTATATATATATATATATATATATATATATATATATATATATATATGTATATATATATATATATATATATATATGTAGGAAATTAACAGAGCACAATACATAAAAACAATTACCGTACAATAATAACCCGTACTTTTTAAAGTAGAAATTAATGTGGTGGCAATACAAGTCAGTCAGTAACAGTCAGTTGTCAATCGTTCTTCCAATAATTAAAATAATAAAATAATAAACTAAAAACTAACTTCGTTTTATTTATATACGAACAAGTGGACTTTTATATTTGAAAGTAATCAAAGTCCACAAAATTGGGGGCTCGTCCGGGATAGTGCCACGATTTGAGTAATAAGGTGAAAAGCAAACTAGTTTTTGCGATCAAGTTCGACGAAAATTTATACGGTGATTCGCTAAACGGTGTTAGTCGATTTGGCACAAATTACAGTCCATAATACTGTAAGAAGTTCTTATAAAATTAATTTAAAGTGAAATTAATGGTAATAAGATTGTGTTATGTACATTAACTAAAAACGGTGTGTGCCTATCGAAAATAATAAAATATTCGAATGTTATAAGTGAAAACGTGTTTGAAGGTGAACTTACGGTAACAATTTAGATAACGAAATTAACGGTGCTGAGTGAAAAGTTATTTGATGTACTGAGAAACGTGGAAGAACATTCAAGTGCAAAACTGTATAGAACAATAATTTGAACTAGGGCGATTTGAGTTGCATATTAATAACTAGAATCGTGCAATTTGTGTGTGTATGTGATTACCTTCAAATTAGTTAATCACATTTAATTGATCAACAAAATAAAACGATGGGTAAAGGGAAGAAGAACCAGTCAAATGACGACGACGCAAATGAATTCTGTAGGAAGATGATGCACATGATGAAGAAGGTGTTAAACGATGAAGATACGGTTAGCGGGGATAGCACTTACAGAAGACAGCCTGCAGCGAGAAGTTCCCCAATACAATCAAATAGTAATGCTTCAACATCCAAGGTAGATCAGATGTTGAAAACAAAAGATGAGTTGATTGAGAAACTGATACGCGAAAACGAAGAAATGAAAAACAAACGCGATGATAATACTTCAAATTCTGGACGATACAATGATCCAGGTTTATCATCTAATGCAATGGGAAATACACTACCGATACAAACTGCTTCGATGTTTGCTTTCAAAGATGCGGAAGATTCACTCTGTAAATTTAGTGGAGATGACGACTATCTCATCCAAAAATTTATTAGCGACATTGATGAAGCAGCTGAATGTTTGGGTTGGTCGGACATACAGAAACTAGTGTATGCAAAAAGATTGCTTTGTGGTTCAGCGAAACAGAGCTTAAGGATGACCAGCCAAATAGATTCATGGGGAAAACTATCCGAATTTCTTGTCGATGAATTTGGAATAGAGACGAACGAGGCAGTAGTTCATAAAAAATTAATGGAGCGGAAGAAAAAAAATAACGAAAGTTTCAAGAGCTACCTACTTTCGATGCGTGAAATAGGCGCAAGTGGCAAAGTGTCAGATGAGGCCATAATCCAATATTGCATCGATGGCCTTATGGATTACGAACCTAATAAGTCCGTCTTGTATGGAACTTCCAATATGCCCGATTTCAAAAAAAAAGTTAGAACTATACGAAGAAATTAAGAAGAAAAGCAGCTCGCATAAACCAAATAACAGTTTCAAGGCGCCGCAAACTAAATTTGATGATTGTACTTCTACACAGAAGTCAAGGCATAACCGTAGATTTGGAGTAAGGTGTTATGGTTGTGGTGAAAGAAATCATACCGGAAAAGATTTCCCTCGAAAATCAGATGGCCCCAAGTGTTACCAATGTAACAAGTACGGGCACATTTCACCAAACTGTCCAGAAGCAAAAGCGAAGGTGATGGCTGTGACAGAAGTATCAAAATATAGTGAAGCAGAGGTGAACGTACTTTGTAATTTCTCGATGCGCAAAGATGTGGTGAAAATCGAAATCGACGGACATGAATTATTTGCTTTAGTAGACAGCGGCAGTGATATTAACATAATTGCTCACAAAAAATTAAACAAGAGTATACGTACTCCCAATTTTGAAAAAAATATTTTAAGTTTCATTTCAGCTGGTCCTCAAAAAGTTAACACAATTGGTCGTTTTGCCGCTAACGTACTAATTGATGGTGAACAATATGAAACAGTTTTTCATGTGGTACAAGATGCAGTTTTACCAGTTGATGTCATAGTTGGTCGGGAGCTGATGAATCAGATGATTACGGTCATAACGCCTACAAGCATTACTATGAAAAAGTTGCCACATAAGGTCTGTCTAGTGCGTGACGTGGAATTTGATCTCATGCATATTAAGGATAGCTTTGTGAGCAATGAAATTAGAACATGGATTGTGAATTATAATCCTGTCAACAGAGCGTCCAATCCTAATATTGAGTTGAAGCTTATCTTGAAAGACGAAAAGCCTATTGCACAACATCCAAGAAGACTGTCTCCATTGGAACTTAGTATTGTACGTGAGCAAATCAATGAATAGTTAAAAGAAGGTGTCATACAAATCAGTTCGTCTGATTATGCCAGTCCGGTGGTATTAACCAACAAAAAGGATGGAACAAAACGACTCTGTATATATTATAGGAGGCTGAATGATGTTGTGGTGAAGGATCGATTTCCACTCCCTTTGATCGAAGATGAGATTATTAAACTTCAAGGTTCTAAGTACTTTACAACCCTTGATCTACGCAACGGGGTTTTTCATGTGCCTATCGCCAAAGATTCACAAAGATATACAGCTTTTGTGACCCCTTTCGGATTGTATGGGTTTCTACGAGCTCCGTTTGGTCTTTGTAATAGCCCAGCAGTCTTTATGCGATTTATAGCTAACGTTTTTCGGGATCTTTGCATTATAAAAGTCCTTTGTGTTTATTTAGACGATCTAATTATACTAGCTAAAACGATTGATGAGGCTCTGCAGAATTTGAAAGCGGTCTTGGAAGTATCTGAGCAAAATGGATTAGAGATAAAATGGAGTAAATGCCAATTTCTGCGATCATCAGTAGAATATCTCGGATATATAGTAAGTGACGGCAGTATTAAACCAGCAGGGGCAAAAACAAAGGCGATTCAAAATTTCGCTATTCCAAAAAATATGAAAAAACTTCAGTGTTTTTTAGGACTCACTGGTTATTTCCGCAAATTTGTTGAAGGCTATGCTATGATTGTTCGACCACTAACAAATTTATTACGTAAAGATGCTGATTTTAATTTCGGTCCAGTGGAGATTGCAGCGTTCAACCAAATCAGGGAAGCTTTAGTAAAATGTCCTGTTCTAAAAATTTATTGTATGGAAGCAGAGACGGGGCTCCATACGGATGCTTGCAAGTTTGGTCTCGGTGCGATACTTCTACAGAAGTCGGGTGATGACATGCAGTTCCATCCAGTATACTATTTCTCGAAAAAAACAACACCATGTCAACAACGGTATTGTAGTTACGAGTTGGAGGTCTTGGCCATAGCGACGGCGTTAAAAAAATTTAGGGTGTATTTACTTGGCCTTCATTTTAAAATCGTAACTGATTGTGCGGCGTTCAAAGGTACAATGGAACGTAGAGAGTTGACTTCTAGGATTGACGGGTGGGCCATGCATCTACAAGAATTTAACTACGCTTTGGAGCATCGCGCTGGATACAAAATGCGTCATGTAGATGCTTTAAGCCGTGAACCGTTCGTGAACGTGATGTCAATCGAAGATCACGTGTTAAACAGGGTAAAAGCCGCCCAGAAAGATGATGATGAATTAAAGACCATTTTCAAACTGCTTGAGAACGGTGAGTATAATAACTATATTACTAACCGTGGATGCTTATTTAAGGTGGAAAAAGGTGCTTCGGTTTTGGTAGTGCCGAAGAAAATGCAGATGGAAGTAGTCAAGATGTGCCATGGTCAAGGGCATTTCTCTACCAGGAAAACGCAAGAACTGGTGTTACGGCAGTTTTATATTCCCAAACTAGCCGAAAAAATTAAGACTTGCATAAGGAATTGTATTCCATGCATCATGGCTGAACGCAAGTCTGGACGACAAGAAGGATTCTTAAATCCGTTACCAAAAGGTGATATACCACTAGCCGTCTACCACATAGATCATCTTGGTAGTCTAGTGGCTACAAGGAAGCAGTACCGCTACATCTTTTGCGTCATAGATGGTTTTTCTAAATTTGTGTGGCTGTATCCTACGAAAACCCTTTCAACCA
Organism: Tipula unca; assembly: GCA_951394425.1. Lineage (NCBI taxonomy): Eukaryota > Metazoa > Arthropoda > Insecta > Diptera > Tipulidae > Tipula > Tipula unca. Next base: position 110,834,271 of record OX596381.1, read on the forward strand.
AAAAGGTGATTCAAAAGTTGGAGGTGCAGAAGTCCATTTTTGGAAATCCAAAAATTATTATTGCTGATCGTGGAGGAAATTTTCTGTCGGGAGAATTTCAGGCGTACTGTGTTTCACAGCAAATCATTTGTCGAACAATTACTACAGGAATACCAACAGGAAATGGCCAAGTTGAGCGTATATTTCGAATAGTCATCCCAGCTTTAACGAAGCTTGCCATAGAATAAGCTGAAAATTGGTACAAATATACGGATGATCTACAGCGATATTTAAATAATACATATCAGCGCAGTATTGGTATGTCTCCTTTCGAATTGTTGGTCGGTGCAAAAATGCGGTGCCCAGAAGATATAAAGATGAAGGAGGCAATCGAAGAAGAATGGTCAAAAATTTACGTTGAAGAGCGACAAAGTTTAAGAGACGAAGCAAAACAAAACATCCAGAAAATTCAAGAAGAAAACAAGCGAACCTACAATAAGCGTCGAAAAAAACCAAACCAATACAAAATCGGTGACATGGTGATGAATATGATTAAACGGATTCAGTTCACCGGAGGTAATAAGATCCATCCAAAATTTCTAGGTCCATATGAGGTCATCAAGGTAAACGAAAATGATCGACATGATGTAAAAAAGGTCGGTCAAACAGAGGGGCCCATATTGACGTCTACTAGTTCAGAGAACATTAAACGGTACTATGCTGGATTCTCCGATGTCGATGATAACGATGATGATGATGAAGGAAGTGACAACAATATCACCGATACCTTATACAATAATACAAGCAATATTGAGGTCAGCAATATGTCATCCGGGCCGGATGACATGGCAGGACGGCCGTGTAGGAAATAAACAGAACACAATACATACATAAAAACAATTACCGTACAATAATAACCCGTACTTTTTAAAATAGAAATTAATGTGGTGGCAATACAAGTCAGTCAGTAACAGTCAGTCGTCAATCGTTCTTCCAATAATTAAAATAATAAAATAATAAACTAAAAACTAACTTCGTTTTATTTATATACGAACAAGTGGACTTTTATATTTGAAAGTAATCAAAGTCCACGTTGTATATATATATATATATATATATATATATATATATATATATATATATATATATATATATATATATATATATATATATATATATATATATATATATATATATAATATATATATATATATATATATATATATATATATATATATATATATATATATATATATATATATATATATATATATATATACAGTAAAAATCCTCGAAGGCGGAAATCCAATTTCACGGAATCCCATCAAACACGGAAATATTTCAAAATTATGTACCAATATTTCAGAATTAAATCAATATGATTTTGTCTTTTCTTACGGAAATCCTCGAGACACGGACGGAATGAAACTGTGTCATAGCAATATTATGTTAAAAACTCCTGAGCGGCGGAATTTTGAACATTACTAACTTCGATTCTGTTAATTAGATGTCATACAATACTTTGCTAAAGGATAATATTTCATGAAATTTATAATTGCAATTAATTTTCTTCAAAGCCAATAAATCTTAATTTAAAGCAAAAATTTGAGGTCATTAATTGTATAAAAGACGGAAAAAGCGTTCAAGAAATTTGGGAGAAATACAAGTGTCGTAAAACACAAATATGTACATACAGTTTTGAAAAATGCTCAAGATATATCTCGTAATGAATTTTGATGAGGAATGGCTTAGTTCTTAGAGTTCGAAATTTACAAATATGTACAATGAATTAAAACTGTGATTTGAAATACATATTGCGTTGTGATGTATTTAATTTTATTTTTCCATTAGAATTATTTGAATGTACATACATAACAAAATGAAGTATGACTTATGTACGAGAAATAAATTATAATTTAAATATGTGCATGACATACATGTAGCTAATGTAATATGTATGTAACATTTTAATATTTTTTATGTATAGTATGTATAAATTTTCCCACATTTAAAAACTCGCTAAATTGTTTGGAACATTTGATGACAACTCCTTAGACCCGGAAAAATCCTGAGACACGGAATTTTATTCGGTCCCGTGAGTTTCCGTTTTTGAGGATTTTTACTGTATATATATATATATATATATATATATATATATATATATATATATATATATATATATATATATATATATATATATGTATATATAAATATATACTTATATACCGGGTGTTTCTTTTAAACTGAGACGATCAAATATCTCGAAAAATAGCCACTTTACGGAAAAAATGTCCATAATCAAAATTTAATCATACCGCGGGGGAAATACATTAGTGCAAAAAAAATAGTCCCCCACCCCCGCTTTGTAGGTGGGGCGGGGGTAAATTTTAAACTAAGATAGGAAGCCATATTTTTTATTGCAGATACGGATTGTACGACTAAAAGTACGTATGATTTGAATGAAATATTTTGTTCGGTTCATGATAGATGGCGTTGTAATCGACGAAATTCATTTTTTCAATTTCTCCTTCTTAGAACACACGCATTCGATTCTGCAATACGTTTGAAATAAAAAACATCACGTTTTCATTGGAAATACTCGAAATTCGTCATCAAAACAATTTATTCAGTTTTGTAAATCTAAAATAAGTGTTCAAAATGATGGCCTGCGACTTCAATGCACTTATTAATCCGCAATTCAAATGATTGTACACAAATGAGAAGTGTGTCTGGTTGAATTTCAGCACACGCATTTCTGATTCGCTCAATCATGTTCTCACGTGTTGTTGGTTTTTGTGTGTAAACTTTGTTTTTGAGGTAGCCCCACAAAAAAAAATCTGGCGCAGTAAGATCTGGTGATCTGGCGGGCCAATTTATCGGACCAGCTCTACCGATCCAGCGACCATTGAAATCACGATCAAGTATTTCACGTGCCATCAACGAATGTGCAGGACAACCATCATGTTGAAACCACATGTTCCGTCTCACTTCTAAGCTCAAATTTTCAAGTAATATTGGCAGTTCATTTTCCAAAATGTTTCGGTACATTTGACCATTCATCGGTACATTTGACCATTCACTATGAGTTTGTTGCCAATTATTCCACACCACACGTTGACAGTCCAAGGACGCTGATGTTCAACTTGACGAAGCCAGTGCGGATTTGTAACACTCCAATAATGCATGTTGTGTCGATTAACCGTTCTATGGTTTGTAAAAGACGATTCGTCGGAGAACATTACGCAACGAAAAAAATTGGGGTTTTGTTGTATTTGTTCACGTGCCCATTGACAAAAAGTTACCCGATTTTGGCAATCAACGCCATGAAGATCTTGGTGTAAAGACATATGATATGGATGATACTTGTGCCGTTTTAAAATTCTCCAAACACTGGTGAGGGGCAATCCGGGATCGCGAACTATTTCTCGTGTACTAATATGATGATTACGAGCCACTGCTGCCAATACATCAATTTCATTATTTTCTCCAGTGACTGTTGCTCTACGGGTCCTCTTTTTCGGTTGAACATTTCCATCAGTAATAAATTGTTTGATAGTACGGCCAAATGAAGCACGTGAACGAATCCTATCCGGAAAACGTTGAGCGTAAATAGCAACAGCATTTTCAAGATTTCTGCCAGCTTCTCCATAAACCAGAACCATTTCAATTTTTCTGGCACAGTTAAACGCCCATTCTAAAGTATTTTGTCGTTTATTTTGCAATTACGAAAAACATGAAGATAAAAAATAACACAAACGTTAAATGTGATTTACAAAACTGAATAAATAGTTTTGATGACAAATTTCGAGTATTTCCCATGAAAACGTGATGTTTTTTATTTCAAACGTATTGCAGAATCGAATGCGTGTGTTCTAAGAAGGAAAATTTGAAAAAATTGAATTTCGTCGATTACAACGCCATCTATCATGAACCGAACAAAATATTTCATTCAAATCATACGTACTTTTAGTCGTTCAATTCGTATCTGCAATAAAAAATATGGCTTCCTATCTTAGTTTAAAAGTTACCCCCGCCCCACCTACAAATCGGGGGTAGGGGACTATTTTTTTTGCACTAATGTATTTCCCCCGCGGTATGATTAAATTTTGATTATGGACATTTTTTCCGTAGAGTGGCTATTTTTCGAGATATTTGATCGTCTCAGTTTAAATAAAGAAACACCCGGTATAAATATATAATATAAAGGAAACATTTGTGTTACTCATATGCAAACTATGTTGTATATATATATATGGAATTTCATTGGCATTTCGTATACAGTGAAATCCGTGGAATCACGTAAAATAAATCGAGTTATTCATTTCATTTCAAATTATGTATTTTCAAAAATTACGAAACAGCATAAAACAAAAACGCATTATTAACGTAAAATTAAAATCCATACGATTATTTAAATTTATATTCGATGAGTTATTATTATAAAGAATCTCTTCAATTTCTAATATATTTCCCCCTTCATTTTCCTCATCAGTAGGCGCTCGAAAAAATCGAAATTAAAAATAAAGTTTGATAAATAAAACAACAACAAAAATAGACCTTTTTTGAGCAAAACTCTTGAGTTTCCAACTTCATACCACGATGTAAACAGCTAGGGTATAAATATCCGACCTCACGAACTCACCTTAAGCAGCGTACATAACATCGGGAGAATTTACCATAGTATTGAGTTGAAGTTAGACGCTGATGCTTTCGCTCAAAATTTAGTCCATTATGTTAGATTTGCTAAATTTTTCATTTTCAATTTGAGATTGGCTGTGTCAATACCAAATTGTTTATTATTGTGCGTTTTGAGATAACATGTCTTATTTTAGGTTTTTTAATTTATTAGTTCTAGCGGTCATTTTAAATAACAAATAAATTTATCGAAATGGATTAAAATATTGATATGGCCGTATTGGGACTGATTCACTGTTTTACTACACAACAACAAAACACAATTCCAAATTAAACGGAGACATTTTGGAACTGTATTGCACTTTTTACTAACAACAATCAATATATATTAATTAATATATTGATTGTTGTTAGTTGATTGTTGTATTACTCAAATGACGAAAGGTGGTCGGACAAAACGATTCTCATCTCTATGACGGAAACGGATTATTATCTCTACTACGGTTTATTTTGGTTACTCACAAATTATGAATTTTGAATGAATGCGAATACCTACTGATAATCATTTATTTTAATTGGAAATATGTAATAATTATATTATATAAAAATCTAATTTTATTATAATATTACGCGTACATAAGTTTATAATAAACTTAAATATCTACACGAAATATAATTAAAAAAATATACACAAAAATTATCGGTGACACGGAATCGAAAAATCAAAACAAATAAGACGTCAAAACTCAAAAAGAGCAAACTATAATATGCAGCACATTTATGTTACACTGCGTATTACAGTTTGCTCTTTTGTCAATATTCAAAAAATTACTCATAATTTAAAAAATAATTATGTTGAAGTTGGTAACCCTATGGCCCATTTTGCTCAAAGATATAATTTTTTTAACTCGAGTAGGCAAAAGTAGGAGGGGCTTATATCATTTTAAGCGATTTGATTGATAAAGAGACCGGGAATTATACTATGGTAAATTCTCCCGATGTTATGTACGCTGCTTTAAACAAAAGATAAAAAAAAATTAACTTTGTTATGTTGGCCCGCGGGCCAAATGTTCCGAACAATTTCGTGAAGGCGCCTTAGAGACAAATTTCAATATTCAAACATAATTATACTGCTTACTTCACACGATATGTTGGAAACCCAACTATGAATGATAGTATAATAGTATAATACATAAACGTTAAACTATATGTGTATTCGTTGCAACAATTTTCCGCTACGTGGTTTCCTTGATTCTCCAAACATCAATATCAAGCAAGTAGGTGATAAAGTTTAAAAGTATTTTACTTTGTGTTTACACCATACTATTTTTTTCCTAAATACTTTTACACTACCGGTATAAACTTGGTATACAACTCTTGGCCAATAAAGAATACAAACTAAACAGAATTGAGAGAAATTTAACGAAAGTACGTTTTGATATTGAACTACATTATTAAATATGTATAAAATTATGTAAATAATTTATTATTTCCTTAATATCCAATACCACTCAAATCACAATTACGCTTGTATATTTTGCTTTATTTTTTTCCACGAGAGGCGCTTTCTCTACTATTACAATCGTCTATACAGGTATATAGTTGTTGTTCGGAAACCGATAAAAATGGTATGTGGATACGCAAAATGCCAATTTAATATGAGTATAAATACCTGTAATTGGACTGCACATATTTGATTACAGTGGCTAGTGGCTACCTCCCGGCAATACAGTTACATTTCTTGGTTCAGCTTTGAACATTTTCATTCACACAATTTCTGCATGATGAGGTTTCCATTTAATTGAACTTTTGAGTCTGCTCATGTATTATGAGGGTTCTCCTCATGTATTATGTAATTTGAATGCAAAACTTTGTGCCCTGAATAAATATTCGTTTTATTCACAATTGTACTTCATTAAAATTAAATTAATTGTTGATTGAACAGCATAATAATGTACGGTAAAATTTAATAATTTACACAGAAAAATTATGAAATTATAATATATGTACTAAAATATTATGTTTATTTTGTCACATTAAAATTATTAAATATTCGGGTTTAAATTTAAATTTTTACATTCAAACCAAACTTTACATACTTTACTAACCGTCAAAATCGATTGATAGCACTTCCCGACGCGGCATCTATGCCGTAAAATTCAACAATATTGTACTAAAAATATGTTTTTCAAATTGCCCTATCATCAATTTATAAAAATTCATCACATGGTCATCCTACTCTATCGTTATAAACTTCATATTCATACCCACCTTGTACTTTTGTAGTGATAAAACATAAAACATATTTATTCTGTAATCTGTCGTGGCTCGTGTCATTTTGTATACGTTCAAATTTATTTGTTTCCGTAGTTGCGTTAATTGAAAAGCTATATTTTGCTGGGTTATTTTTGATAATTTTGTCTTGTGAGTGACACTTTTTTGTTTAAAATAGTAAGTGAATCTAAATAATTAACTAGAATAACAATTTTTGTATGAAGTATATGTATTTTAATAAATCCAAATAGAAATCTATAAGTGGTGTGTTAAAAACATGTAAAATACATTACAATGTTTCTTATCTAAACTTTTCTTATATTAAAAATGAAAGTTATGACTTTCTTATTATAGTATCGCCCTGTATGATTGATGAATAAATTACATAATTTTAATAATTAATAAGCAGTTTTGTTATTAATTCAATATTGTTTTGTGATACTTTTACGTCTATAGGTCTATGACAGGAAAAATAAATAATTAATTATTAGGGTGAGATGGGGTTGTTCTGGGACAGGGACAAATACTTACTCGATTGTTTAATAGTAAGCAATTTTCATTTGGAAAAATAAAGTTTTCGATTGCGCTGAATCAACTGAATATTAATATACTTCATATAATGCAGTTAATTATCAGATAATTCAGTTACACGTCAAATATTTTTGCTACTGAAGTTAACTCGGCGTTCCAGTGCTTTAATCCAGATAAAGTCAGTTGAATTACATTTTAATTTCTGCTTTCAAAACATATATGTTAGCTGTATTGCTTTGGTAATTTTAAATAAAAATGCAATAGCATTGTACTATATATTCAGAAGAGACTATTACTAGTTTTACACCGGTTACAAAAATAAATTTTGATTTTTAGCGTCTGTCGACCATTCGAATAATATAACGAACAAAACACAAAAAAATTAGTTTTGCCAACAAACAGTGTTCTTAAATCCCAAGCGGTCACTAATCTAAGTGCGTCCAATGTTGCTTGGCTTCGGTAATGGCGCGAACCGTGATTATACACATGCTATGCTCCAATATCAATATATATCATTTCGATTTTCCATATATATATATTTTAAATTGCACTAGATGAGGTCGCGGAATAACAAACAAAAATTGCTCCATACAAATCATATGAAAACTCCTTTTTTTTTTTGCATTATTTGGTCTTAGATTTGAAATAATTTATAAATTAGGCCCAAAGACACTTTTTCATGTACCTGAGTACAAATAACAATATGTTTGTCGTTCATTATAAGATGAAAAATTATTCAATTTCCAAACTTTTCTTTCATGAATTTCGACAATTCTCAGTCAGGATTTTCAATTTTCGTTGAAGGGAAAATATCAAAAATTAATAATTTTTGTTATTCGTATTTCTTAGCGAGCTGCCGAGCTAACAAAAATCGCCTGGTGTGAGTGACAGATAATTAGAATTCATTCGAAAATAAATGGATTGAAAACACGCGAGGATTCTCAGGAAGAGTATAAAATGCATTGAATGCATTATAAAATATTTATAATTTAAACACACATGCAAACTGGTGAAATTGAATTTCTGTAATTATAAAGTTTAGTTTTTACAATTTTAGTCGAACAGATAGGACGCACAATTTCGTTTTATTGTTAGTATAATTATATTTATTCAATTAAATTATTTTTTTAATGATTCATGTTCGCTATCACATATTTCTTGCACATAAATAATAATAAACTAGTAAATTTATTTTAATAAATTAATTTAATTCAATAAATATATTTATACCAGCAATGAAACGTCCACGTGAAACTGCGCGTCATATCTCTTTGACTAAAAATGTGTAACTAAAATTAGAGATATATGTATATATTCTTATATCATGCTAAAATTTATAATTAAAAAATATTAGAAATATAAAAATTCAATTTCTGCGGTTTTCATGTGTTTGTGTAAAATATTAATATATCATATGTATCAAAACCAACACAAATGTACTACAAGCCTGATTCAGACAGTGAGAACACAGATACCCTCTTACATTTAATAGCTTATATTTGAAAGTTTTAGTGCGAAAATAGAATAAAAATACTCATCACACCAAATTAAATAATAAACTCATTGATAATTACCTTTTATTTTTATTTTTACGCTCTCTCCTTAAAATAAAGTTTGTTAGTACGTTTGCTTTCTTTCTTTTTGCAACTCTTTCTGAGATCATGAAATTAATTTTTTTAAATCATTTAACGATTTTCAAACCTTAATTACTTTACCTTAATTAATTTAAAACAAAAATTAAACAACAGGAGCAGTACACAAAATGTTTCTCTACTAATTTTATAATGTATTAAAGTTAAGGAATAACAAAACCGTCTATAATACAAGCCAAAATGTGTTGAACCAAAACCGCCTATAATTGGCTTGTATTATAGACGGTTTTGGGAATAACCAACAATGTACTAACGTAAGTATATAATCTATTATTTAAAAGAGAATATTATCTTTGTTTTCCATATTTCTATACCATATTTTCTCTGCACAATTCGTTGGTTTTGTTTTGACTAAAATTTTTACGTAAATTCTCACTCATTTGTATAGTGTCTCCAATACCAATATATAATAGGCCGTTTCATAACATTTGAGCATAAAGCCTCTATTCCATTGTGAAAAATTTACTGCCAACATTTTTTTGTTGCCATAATGAAAGGAGAAAGAAAAGAAAAAATTCCATTAGTGTGACAGAGATAGTAGTTTTTTTTATTTTTTATTTTATAGCGAAACTTTTATGGTTACGTTTTGACAGCTTCTGTAACATAACCAACAAATTTTATAATTTTTTTTATGTCTAGAGTGCGAACATAATTTTATTCATTTATTCATATGCTATTACATAATAAATAATTTATTGTAATATAATTAATAATAATAACAATAATAATTTATTATTATAACGTCTGAAATATTAAAAAAAAATGTACAACAAAATAACATTTGACCATAAAAAAATCCAAACATGTGTGTGTGAAAAAAAATTCGTATCCGCACACAATTTTTATGTCGATGTGTGTAAATGTTGCCATAAAAAATACTCAACTTGATACTTTTCTATAATAAATTATGGCAACACACTAACACAAACACATTTTTCTCTCCAGTAAAATTTTGCTGATGAAGTTTTTTGTTTCTTTCGCACCACCAGCAAATTTATATTTTTATCCCATTTTGGTTTTACTGACAGCAAATTTTTCACAATGGAATAGAGGCTTTAAGCCTCTATTCCATTGTGAAAAATTTACTGCCAACATTTTTTTGTTGCCATAATGAAAGGAGAAAGAAAAGAAAAAATTCCATTAGGGTGACAGAGATAGTAGTTTTTTTTATTTTTTATTTTATAGCGAAACTTTTATGGTTACGTTTTGACAGCTTCTGTAACATAACCAAAAAATTTCATAATTTTTTTTATGTGAGTACGAACATAATTTTATTCATTTATTCATATGCTATTACATAATAAATAATTTATTGTAATATAATTAATAATAATCATAATAATAATTTGTTATTATAACGTCTGAAATATTTAAAAAAAATGTACAACAAAATAACATTTGACCATAAAAATATCCAAACATGTGTGTGTGAAAAAAATTTCGTATCCGCACACAATTTTTATGTCGATGTGTGTAAATGTTGCCATAAAAAATACTCAACTTGATACTTTTCTATAATAAATTATGGCAACACACTAACACAAACACATTTTTCTCTCCAGTAAAATTTTGCTGATGAAGTTTTTTGTTTCTTTCGCACCACCAGCAAATCTATATTTTTATCCCATTTTGGTTTTGCTGACAGTAAATTTTTCACAATAGAATAGAGGCTTTAATATGAGTAATGGAATAGAAAACAGCAAAATTGAATAAAATCATATGCAAAAAGTAGACTTTACGTTTTTTTTTTGCGTTTAACATTCTTATATCTAAATATATAAAATTAATTTTTCAGTGATGAGGGTTTTAATTATGATTATTTACCAAGAGTTCTGTAAGATTTTTCCAATTATTGGATATATTTTATCTAAATTTTTAATTTTTAATCAACAAGATTTTTATTTTTACTTTCGTGTGCTTTCTACGTTCGGTGTTGTTTCGTTAGTCAATAATTCGATAAAATTCGTAAATAGTGATGGAAGAAAACTCTTCTTTCTTATTGATAAGAAAGTATTCGGTTTGTTTTGCTTACGTCGTTTTCAATTTTTTTAAATTTTTGTTCTTGATGGTACATTTCTTTTTTAGGTGTTTTGCATTTGTTTTTGTATATTGTATTATTTTTTGTCAGTTATTATGAATTTTTTTGCGGGGATAGATAGATAGATTATAGATTAGTTTTATGATTATGCATAAATTAAAATAGTTTATTTAAATATAATATATATGTAGAAATATAATTACATACTAGTACAATATCAATTAATTTAATATTCTGTATGTTAATCAAAATTTTATTTAAAAAAACGTTGTCAAATGTTTTATGAAAGTGTATAATTTTATACTTCAAGAAATAGATTTAATTAATGTTTGAATAATTATCGTGTGTTTAAATTATTAATTATAAAAATAAATCTACAACTCTGATAAATGCATAATTTCAGTAAACCTAAAAAAAATAATACGAAAAAATATAATTTCGCGGCTGACGAACAACCTCGTCCTCCTATTTTTAATGAACTAACTACAAAAGAAAAAAAAAGAAAAAATAAAGCCAAAATCAACCGGAATGTACTAACGAGTAGCGAAAAAACAACAACAAAAAACCTGTACCTCGATTTTGTTGCCTTTTTGAGACTATGGGACTAGGAGAGTAAAAATTACCGGAAAATAGTAATATTAGTGAGTATGTGTGTATTTGTGCGCATGCGCTGTTCAATTTGTTTATATTTTATTTTGACAAAAATTCAAAAGCTTTCGGATGCAAAAATATCATAATAGGATAAGTAAACATAATAATTTATGTACTATACTAATGACATAAACGTCAATTCTCCGTCGCAATAGCAGGAGAAAACGGAGTGTAAGCACCAAAAATGTTTGTATTATTTTTGTTTTTTATACCGATTTATACCGATTCGATAATTTTTGATGCTTATTGTACACTCAATGCCTATGTATTCATGGCCTGACAAGTCTGTTATAGCATATGTATGTGTCGAGTAATAACAAACAAAAATCGCTCCATACAAATCATATGAAAACTACTTTTTTTTTTGCATTTTTTGGTCTTAGATTTGTAATAACTTATAAATTAGGCCCAAAGACACTTTTTCATGTACCTGAGTACAAGGAACAATATGTTTTCGTTCATTTTAAGATGAAAAATTATTCAATTTCCACACTTTTCATTCATGAATTTCAACAACTCTCAGTATAGATTTATCTTATTTTTTTAGGGGAAAATATGAGAAATTAATAATTTTCGCTATTCGTGTCCCTTATTATTCGTATTAAACTGCATCTGTTTCACATTCGAAATAAGCGAGCTAACAAAAATCACTTGGTGTGAGTGACAGGGATAAATAGAATTTTTACGAAAACAAATGGAATGAAAATAGGTGGGGATTCTCAGGAAGAGTATAAAATACAAAATAAAATATTTTTAATTTACACACACATGCAAACCGGAGAAAATATGGTCCCTGTGGTCGGGGGGCACTCACATGTCTCGTAAATCTAAATTGCACGAACATGTTTCCTAAGAATACCACCACAGTATCCTTTGCTTGTCGTAGGAGGCGACTAAACGGTTGGATCGCTGGGCTGACGACCCGCATCCGTAAAAAAATCAACTGTTTATAAAATCAACAAAAAGAAAAATGGATACCGCCAAAACAACACCGGACCCCCGCTCAAGTACCCGGATACGAGATTTAGGATCGGCACGTGGAACGTGCAATCACTTAGAAAACCAGGAGCGTTGGAGGGTCTAATCACGTGCATGAAAGAGTATCGGCTGGAACTCGTTGCTCTTCAAGAAACTCGCTGGCCTCAAAGTGGAGACCATGTGTCCCAGGGCTATACGTTGTTCTACAGTGGAGATGACCTCGGAAATCTTGGAGCTGGATTTCTTCTTGGGCCGCAGGTAAAGAAGGCTGTTTTGGATTTTCAAGCAGTCAATAACCGATTGTGTATGCTTCGCCTGCGCATGAAGTTAGCCAACCTGTCGATAATTTGTGTACATGCGCCCACAGAAGTCAGCCAGCCCCAAGATAAAGACTCATTTTACAATGACTTGGACGATCTGATGGGATCTATACCCGAACACGATGTTAGAATGGTAATTGGGGACTTTAATGCTAGAGCTGGCAGAACGAGGGCCGACTTGTGTGAAAACATAGGTCCGTACTCCCGACACGAAACTGCGACCGATAATGGTGAGAGAATGATGTACTTTGCTATTGCTCATGATCTTAGAGTAGCAAGCACATTCTTCCCTCACAAACAGATACACCTAGAGACATGGACACATCCTCGCAAAACATCCCGGAGCCAAATTGACCACGTGTTAATTTCAAAAGGGCGAGCTCGGGTTGTGCAGGATGTGAGAACTTATCGGTCAGCAACCAAATACGTAGGCAGCGATCATTATTTGGTCGCTGCAAAGCTACGGTGGAAGTTTTCGTACAGGTCGGGGAACACAGCGAAACGGATGGAACGTTTCGACTGTGAAGGTCTGATAAATGAAGATCAAAAGAAACGATATCAGGATCTTGTCAGCGACAACATTGAGGGAGCTAATTACCAGTCTGACTGCGTGAACTCTGTCTGGGAGGTACTGAAAACTTCGGTTGTCAGTGCTGCTCAACAGACTTTAGGTATAGTGAAAGTCAGACCCAAGAATGATTGGTTTGATGACGAGTGTCGTCTTGCAGTTGAGCAACAAAATATAGCCCATAATGAAGTGCAACAACGTCTCACAATCGCAAGGAAAAACAAGGCAGCTCTTGCAAGAAGGGCAGCTAAGCGGATTTGTAGACGGAAGAAGCGAGAATGGTGGAAGGCCGAGGTTCTGAAAGTACAACAACTCAGCAATGAGCGTAGTTCACGTAATTTCTTTAAAGGAATTACTGGATTGCACCATACTTTCAGGCCTTCGTCAACCGCCATTCGGGACCGGGATGGAAACCTCTGTGTCAACATCGACGCAGTACTTGACGCATGGAGTGGACACTTTACTGAGCTGCTTGATGTTCATCATGCATCACAGACTGTTGTTGAGCCACCTCTAGAACAGTCTGCGGAGATTTGCACTGAGGAGCCATCCCATGAGGAATTCACTAAGGCCATGCAGAGAATGAAACGAAACCGCTCACCTGGAGTGGACTGCATTAATTCGGAGCTCTTGATATTCGGAGGGGATACTTTGTGGAACTGTCTTTTCGACCTTATTCGATTAGTATGGCGAACCGAAGTTATGCCTGATGAATGGAAAGTGGCCGCGATATGCCCCATCTTCAAGAAGGGAGACCGCTTGAAGTGTGAGAATTATCGCGGTATAGCTCTCCTTTGCACAGCATACAAGTTACTGTCATACATTTTATTGGATAGAATCACTCCTCTGGCGGAGGGCTTGGTTGGTGACTATCAGGGAGGATTTCGTCCGAATCGATCAGTCACTGATCAGGTCTTTTCGCTGCGGATGATTCTATCTAAATATTATGAGACATCCATCTCCGTACATCAGGTTTTCCTGGATTTCCGGCAGGCCTACGACTCGATCAATCGAGAGAGTTTGTGGTCTGCCCTGGAATACCTAGGAATGCCAACAAAATTGGTACGACTGTGTAGGATGACAGTGACGCAGTCTCAATGCTGTGTTAAAGTTGAGAACAGGCTATCGACAATTTTTGCAGTTAACTCGGGTGTTCGGCAGGGAGATGCTCTGTCCCCGATACTCTTTAATCTCATGTTGGAGTGCATCTTTCGTAAAACTGAAACACCTCAGCGTAACATCTTATATCGCCAGTCCAATCAAGTGCTTGCATATGCAGATGACATATGCGTGATTGGACTGAATAGCAACGGAGTGAAAGAAATACTTGATCCGCTTGTAGAGTTTTCAGCTTCTGTTGGACTCCAGATCAATGAGTCCAAAACGAAATACCTGATCTCTGGTTTTAGAGACAATGGCACACCAGATTTTAGTAGTGGCCACCACACGTTTGAGGGAGTGAGGAGGTTCAAATATTTGGGCTCTCTTATCACTCACGATAACAGTGTGGGTGAGGATATTAAAGTGCGGCTGGCAGCTGGCAGTCGTTCTTTGTATCCTCTAAGGCCACTGCTAAAATCTAAACACTTATCAAGTGCCGTGAAGCTGAAGCTTTACAAAGCGTTGATCAGGCCCGTTGTTATGTTTGGATGTGAAAGTTGGGCGCTGACGGATGAGTACGAGAGATGGCTCCTTACATTTGAGAGAAGAATCATGCGTGTGATTTACGGCCCTAAACGCGAAATAGATGGTACATACCGAGCTCTGTACAATTTCGAGATCAGAGATCTGATGAAGATCCCCGATATTGTACATGAAGTTAGATCTCAGCGAGTACGCTGGCTCGGTCACGTTCTGCGTGCTGATCCGGAACGAATTGTGCAGCGATCTCTGAAAGGAGAGCCACCATATGGTAGGCGCAGAGGTCGTTGCAGGCGACGATGGCTCCACGATGTAGAGAACGACTTGGCCTCTTCAGATTGTCTAAGACAGTATGAAGACCAAGCTCAGGATCGAAACCGTTGGAGCCAGATTGTTGATTCAGTAAGGGGCCAGTAATGGCCTTTAACACTGTTATTATTATTATTATTATTTTCCCCTCAACAAAAAAGTCCCCTCAGGTACATATAAAAGTGTCTTTGGACCTAATTTATAAGTTATTTCAAATCTAAGACCAAAAAATGCAAATAAAAAGTAGTTTTCATATGATTTGTATGGATCGCTTTTTATTTCTTATTACTCGACCACTACTAATTCTATAACGCACTAAATCGGCCAATAATACATAGGCATTGTATGGTCGTAACATGTACAGTAACTAAACCTATACGACCTTGATCATAGCATGTTTATAATATCGGTTCTCGTCCGATCACTGAAGTCAATTATCATTGGTCGCAGTTAGTACTGAGATCGATTACCGCTCGGGAATACTGTGTTCTGTGTTTGTTGGTAAAACTAAATTTTTTATTGTTATTTGTTAGTTTTATTATTAGAATGGGCGATACTACTACGGTGTAAATTATACTGTCGATAGGATAATAGCAGAAAAGTATAAAATATACATATAATATTATGTACTATTCTACTGTCCGGTGAAAACCGACGTTCGATACTATAATAGTATGTATATTGTGAAATTAATGAAATTATATATGAGAAATTAAAATTAAACATATTTGCTTAAATGACTTTTGTAGTATATCTTGAATCGACTATGGAAATGGTAAATAATTATTAAACATAATCAGGGGCTCTATTATGAGACTTATCAAATAATTTAAAAAAAAATGGTACGATTGCGTAGAATAACAGTGACACAGCCTCAATGCTATGTTAAAGTTAAGAACAGGCTATCAAGAATTTTTGCAGTTAGCTCGGGTGTTCGGCAGGAAGATGTTCTGTCCCCGATACTCTTCAATCTCATGTTGGAGTACATCTTTCGTAAAACTGAAACACCTCAGCGCAACATCTTATATCGCCAGTCCAATCAGGTGCTTGCATATGCAGATGACATATGCGTGATTGGACTGAATAGCAACGAAGTCAAGGAAATTGTTGATCCGCTTGTAGAGTTTTCAGCTTCTGTTGGACTCCAGATCAATGAGTCCAAAACGAAATACATGATCTCAGGTTATAGGGACAATGGTACTCCAGATTTTAGTAGTGGCCACTACACGTCTGAAGGAGTGAGGAGGTTCAAATATTTGGGCTCCCTTATCACTCAACATAACAGTGTGGGTGAGGATATTAAAGTGCGGCTGGCAGCTGGGAGCCGTGCTCTGTATCCGCTAAGGCCACTGCTGAAATCTAAACACCTATCAAGTGCCGTGAAGCTGAAGCTTTACAAAGCGTTGATCAGACCCGTTGTTATGTTTGGATGTGTAAGTTGAGCGCTGACAGATGAGTGCGAGAGACGGCTCTGTACATTTGAGAGAAGAGTCATGCGTGTGAATTACGGCCCAAAACGCGAAATAGATGGCACATACCGTGCTCTGTACAATTTCTAGATCAGAGATTAAGATCCCCGATTTTGTGCATGGAATAAAATCTCAGCGAATACGCTGGCTCGGTCCGGAACGAATTGTGCAGCGATCTCTGAAAGGGGAGCCACCATATGGTAGGCGCAGAGGTCGTTGCGGACGACGACGGCTGCACGATGTAGAGAATGACTTGGCTTCTTCAGGTTGTCAAGGACAGTAGAAAGACCAAGCCCAGGATCGAAACCGTTGTAATGGCCTTTAAACACTGTATTATTATTATTATTTACTACCTGTTGCTATTTCATACTGCTTATCCTGAATATTTACCTAAATATTTTGTTTTTAAATATATTACTTCGCTCTCAACTGATTTTTCATATTCTGTTTCTTCAAATCCTGTTTCAAAATAACCTATTGCAAACGATCCCCAAATAAAATGTAAATCAAAATAATTTACACATTCACAGAAATACAGAAATTCGATTTGAATGATTTTTTTATGTTGATGTTTTAAAATATTCGTGTGTTTTATTATTCTTCTAACAGAAGAGTTTCATTGATACAATATTAAAAAAAACTCAAATGACTTCTTACAGTGTGAACGAAACAGAAAATAGAATAACGTGTTTGGATATTCACAAAAATCCAAAAACTAATTCTTACGAACCAAGAAAGTCTTTATTTTTGTATTTTGCTTTTTTTGTGTGTATTGAATTTACATACAATCCATGCAACGAAAAACAGTTCTACTGGTTGGTAACTAATATTATTATCTACAATCGTAGTGATAAAAATAAGCACCTCAAAGACCGCGTTTACTAAATAAATTAACATAATTTTCATTATTCTCTTAATTTTATTGAAAGTGGTCAAAATCGGATCAATACTACTTTTAGTTTTTAAGATAATCGTACAAAATTGAAACGAGATTTTTTAATTTTAATGGTTTATATTGTCTTAACAGTAACTTTCTTCGAAAATCCGTAGTATTTTATGAAGTCAGGCTTTTATGCTCTTTCATCCCTTTCAATTTATACCGTCAGTCGCGCACCCCCCGTATATCTCGATAACATCTATATATCTGCAAGAATTCAAATTGTTATGATTTGTACTTTTGAGATTATCATTAACATTTATTTTTGTTTAATTTCTATTTATTCGTATATAATTGATGTATTCGTACGTCAAATTGAGTTTCTATAAAAACCGATAAATGTTGAATTAGCAGTATGAAAACAATTTAGAAAGAAATCGATTGGTATTTGGTTCACACTATGAAATGTTTACTGGTTGCATTTTCTTTTCGGTAACGAATCAATCCAAAGAATTATTCCATATGGTCCTGGCTCAATTTATATGTAAGTAAAATAATCCAATTTATCGTTCACTATTAAATTATTATACAAGATTTGTAAATTTTCAGTATTAATTAAGAATCCTAAAAATCCTGAGACCATACTATGACTTTCGCCTACTATTTTCGACCGATATCGTTTGCCTAGCAAAACCCCGCTTAACGCTCGAGATATGTTCTTGATATATGGAGCGTTAAGCGAATTAGAGTTAATCGGGGTCATTTTTATATAGAAACAAATAAGATAGGTATGGCCAAGCAAACAAATTTATTTATTTTTACAACATTTCTTCCATACTTCGTTTAAGCATTTTGAGTTTATCTCATTCCAGGCTTCGTCGATGTTCCCTATAGCTTTAACGATGTTATAATCTTTCCATATTCGTTTTATCGATGGTTGATCTGAACAATTAATGCGCTCCATATTTTCTAGTATGGTCTTAAACGCACGACGGAGGTATAATATGCTTTAAAATAGTATAGTATGCTTTAAAATTTGCAATAACACCTTGGTCCATGGGCTGCAGAATTGAAGTGGTGTTAGGCGGAAGAAAAATCACTTCTACGGGGCTACAGGTCTCTAAAGAGTGTAACCCAACCGGATGGCCAGAAGCATTACTAAGCAATAACAACGCTTTCGTTTCCATATTCTTCTGCTCGCAATAAAGCCTTATTATTTGATTTCCAAAAAAAACAGATAAAGTTGATTTTACCATTCCTCGCATTGCCCGTGGTGTTTCAGAACGATAAACTAACAATGGTTTCATTTTAAAGTCACCTTTAGCATTGCCACCTAACAGCAAAATTAATCTGTCTGTTTCTGCTTTGAATCCAGATGCATGTTTTTCATCGCGGGAAATAAAGGTTCGCGATGGCATTATTTTCCAAATAAATGAATAATTAAAAAATACACTGCATGGAAATTAGCAAAACGAAGAAAATACGAAAATAAAATAATAAAATTGAGAGAGAGCGTAATAGCGAAACAGCGCTAAACGGGGCAGCGTTAAGCGGGGTTTTCCTGTAGTAGAAAATAATATTACTAATATGCATATTATTCAAATAAAAATGAGTCAATTTTGTGGTTGCATGGCATATTTTAATTGTTTGACTCAATAATTTTTCGTTAAATTTTTTTGTTTTGTTTCGGTCCACATACTTATATACTCTATAGTAATATAAATATTTATATTCATACTTTTGTGCCCATCGAAGCATAATTCTACAATATGAGGCGTTATAATCACATCGTTTATAGAATCCTCGACACGAATGCGTCAAAATCTGAAAACTGTGCTGGGATGTTCTATCATCACTTCGATTCGCTTCGATAGACATTTGTGTCTCTTTTTTTACGAACAAAATTGTGCTCCATTGCGTTTTTTGAATTACGTTTTGTCTATTGCGATCTCAGCCTGTTAGACTAAATTTGCAAACTATCTTTTTTTCCTATTTTCATTTGCCATCGAAAATAAAAATATTGGTGATATTTTATCGCATGAATTTATAGAAATAGAATCGAGTAGGCTATGCTCACAATATAAATTGCGAAATAGAATACAATTTTGTTCGTAAAAAAAAGAGACACAAATGTCTATCGAAGCGAATCGAAGTGATGATAGAACATCCCAGCACTGCATGTAAAAAAATAAAAATTGGTTCTATTAATCAAAGTAACCATAGAAAATGTGTGTGATATTCGTCCGATTCGTTGTTAGTGATTCGTACAACCAGGGGTGACATGTTCTACCATCACAATTTTCGATATTCGATGAAATATCACTGATTTCGATAAAATGGTATGTTGTATCATTTTCGACCATCACAATTTTCGACAATCTATCACTGAATTTTTTGCTTGTGATACACATAATAAGCGAAAATTACTGACTCTTATTTGAATTTATTTGAATTAAATTACGTTAAAAATAATATTATTTATTTTTATTTTTATATTATAATGAAAGTACATATAAAAATTTCCAAATGTTCAATATAATATTGTATATATTATGTATATATAATTATCTCCATCCTCCCTATCAACATCATGTGAAGTCGATATAGCACCAATAAATAAATTAGGATTCATCATATTCATTACTATAATTAAACAATTAAAGTCAACAATTGTAGAGATTTATAAATAACGTACTTACATTTATTATGTTT
Source organism: Tipula unca (assembly GCA_951394425.1). Lineage (NCBI taxonomy): Eukaryota > Metazoa > Arthropoda > Insecta > Diptera > Tipulidae > Tipula > Tipula unca. Next base: position 110,854,905 of record OX596381.1, read on the forward strand.
ACAAGATAATTGACAGATTGAACAGTTGAAATACCTATTAAAAATAGATGTCAAACGTCATTTCATTTTCGAAAATATGTTCCTTTATAGTATCCATCGAAAATGGTACAACATACCGACTATCACTTTTTTCGATGCGATGTTCACTATCGAAGCGAATCAAAGTGATGGTAGAACATGTCAACCCAGAATATTTTACTGCGATTTGAAATAAAAAAATTTCCATGAAGTGTGTGAAAATCAATACTATTTTTCTATGACACTCCGATTTAAAAAATTTGCTTTCATTTTTTTAATATGCATTTTCGAGATTTCCGCTGCACTCGAGTTGCAGATTCTATTATCTGAAATTTAATTTTTATAATTTCTCGTCCTTTCCAGGTATTTGCTCGTATACTTAATTTATAAATCAAATAGTCTCGAGAAGACGTAACGCAAGAAAAGGCAATTTCAATTAATCAGATTCTATTATCGGTGTAATTAAAATAATTTAATTTTTATAATTTCTCGTCCTTTCCAGGTATTTGCTCGTATACTTAATTTATAAATCAAATAGTCTCGAGAAGACGTAACGCAAGAAAACGCAAATTTCAATTAATCGCTATCATCTCTTTGTATTATAAATCGTGGTAGAATGGCCAACAAACCAAATAAGAAACAAAATCAGCAACAACAACAAACACAAAAATCGTTACAGTCTCAACAAGCGGGTAAAAAGCAAAAGAACAAACAAGAAAAACTAGCATCGTTTGGTCAAAAACCAAAGTCATCGTCAAGTTTTTATCCGTGGTTGTTTGGTATTCTTCTTCTAATTACTAGTATTGTCGGGGCTATTACTTATGATGTACATAAAAATGGAAATGGTGTTTTTGAACGTATGCTAAGTTAGATGGGATGGGAGGTATGCAATCTAGTAATTTTTATTTTTTCAGAATCAGCTACAGGAAAATTATTAAAAGATACTGGTGCTTTACCGTACGTGGAAGTAGGTACATTGAATACGCTGCACTACAGTGCTCGTGGGTATCAATGGGCCGAATTAAATGTACCAACTTATTATGATAAAACAAAGGAGGTTCTAACACCGTATGTGTTATTTTCACGTGACTTGACAATAGTGGCATGGAACAATTTCCAAACTTTGTACGCTAATTTATGGGAAATTATTTATGCAAAATACATAGTAGCCCGTAAATATGTAAGTCACACGGTCAAGTTATTAGTATACGTTTTTTTACTAATTTTTCATTTTCTTACGCAAACAGATAGAACAATATATGCCTGGTTTACCGGAAAAAGTTGAAACAGCCACCAATATTTCACGGGAATTTGTTAGCTCAACATCAAAAGTGGTTTATCATTCGAGTGTAAATTTCTTCAAGACGAGCGTATTTATTGGCCAGCTATCGCCCGAAAATTTAAGCAAAGCAGTAAGTCAAACTCAACAGCGAGCGGGTGAATATTATAGTTGGTTTCATGAAAAGGTTGATATGTACGCAAAAATAAAATCTTCGTGATTGAATGGAATCTGTGCTCAAGATATTCAATCTACACATTTAATTTTATTATATTTTGTTTAAATAAAATTTAATGAGAAAATAAATTTTTTTTTAACTTTTTAATATTTATTATTAAGAATTAATTTTTTTGTTTTCTTGATTAAGGTAAAAAAATTAAACAATCAAACAAGGCATTATCATGGGTTAGAATTCATACTTAAATATATAATTACAAACTAAATGAAAATTTAATTTTCGCGTTTTCTTTAGACCTCAGATTCTATTCTCAGAAATTCCGAGCGAAATTCAATTAAATAAAATACAATAGAGAGCATTTAACTGGACATTGCGGACAGTACGATTTTTAATTATTTTATATAGGTGAATAATGTGAAATAATCAAAAGGGGTTAGAATGTTAGATTCTTTTAAATTTTTTTTGTATATAAATGCAAAATATGATGTTTGGCCTATTTTCACCAAAAAAGAAAATCGAGCGTCGGTCACAATCAACGTCAAACATAAGCCAATATAGAGTAGACACAAATGTGAGCCTGGTAAGGTTAACTCCCTCTGGTAAAACTAAAAATGTAGTTTCGTCAAATCTGAATTTAGTTGCTGGTGCAAATTGCCCAATGGCAACCATCTCTGAACACGCAAATTATACACCAAATGCGAATTTAATAAAAAGTGCTATTGCATCAATTTTGGATAATAATAAAACAAACATGAGTGAAACGACAAACAAAAATTCTGTGAATCGTGTTCTAATTAATATTACAAATAACAGCAATATAGGTAGTACAAATATTTATGTAGGTCAGAACAATAGTGAAGTTTTAGTGTAAACAGGAACTGAACGTATGGAGTAAATGCTAGAGGGGCATTTGGTACTAATGTGTAGCATTTGCTTGGCAGCAATAGTATGACCATCATAGAGTTACATTATTATTTTATTTATTTTACATAATGTACGAGTAGTTTAATAATATTCATGTGCTCAGTTTATTTATGGATATATTTCAGAGTATCAATTGAGGTTTATTGAACAGCCTGGCACAATGTGTATGGTTTCCATATTGTTGATATAATCTAGATTAATAATTGTTGTATTATATGATGCTGGAGTCAAATAGAGATCAGGTTTAAACTTTTCTGGTGACTTGAAAGAAATTCGTAAAATTTTAGTTGATGTATTTTTATTACAGGAAATATTAATACATTTTATTGTATGAAATTTGTAGTGATTGTGGTGAACAGCTGGGACGAGATATCTTATTTATTTGTTTTATTTATGTACTTGTTTATATACATATTTTTTTTTTTTCTTATAATTAGTAATTTAGATAGCTTATGTGCTAATATTGGAGCCGTCATTTAAATTTAAATTATTTAATTGCAGTTTAGTATGCAGAATATAATACTCGTATATTGGAACTAATTTAAACTATTTTCAGAATAATCTTGGAAGTCTAATCCAGCAAAATATTAAATGTTATTGCAGACTGCAGTTTTTGTTTTAATAATAAAGTAAGTTAGAATGTATTGCAAAATACATATATAAGTATTTGAGTTTTGAATTTTGCAGGGACAGAGGCGAGAAGGACGTGAAGTAATGCTAAACGCAAATGGCGTCAGTATTTACAGTAATTATTATTCATTACAGGTCTACCACAGATCAAATATGGAATTAATAATAATAAATTGAACTAAATTATAGGTTCTCTGCCAGTTAAATTTAAATTAATTAATTATAACTTTGAATGCAGAATATAGTAAATTGGAACTAATGTGAATTTTCAGAAGTATCTCATAAGTCTGATCCAGCAAATATTTTATTTCACACCTCAGTTTTGCTGTTAAGAAATTATACAAGTAGATTAGAACGTCATTGTGTTACTTAGATTCGTCATTGTGTTACTAATTATTGGCTATACCAGGTGTCTGTAACTGAGTCAATTTCTATCATACTAACTCAATCTATCCAATTCCTGTTTATGTTATGTATAAACGGTTATGTTATGTATTGTCACCGAACAGGTGAGGCCCGGCCATCTCCGAGAGATCCTGCTTAAAGCTTGGTCGAACACTCTAATCAAATCAAAGTTGTTACCAAATTATTCGCCACCAGACATTTTAACATATTGGTTAATTTTGTTTATTCCAAGAACACATAATTTTCAGCGGTTTGTGAGCTTTGCCCAGTTGCGAAGAGGTTTATGTTGGATTATGTTCACTCCAAAATGTGGAGTGCATTTTTAATGGATTCGTTTTTGTTTCGCTTGATTCAAGTTTATTTATTTTAAGTTATTTAATTTTTTATTTATTTATACCATTACAATCTAGTTACAAGAAAATTAATAAGTAATTTATTTTTGACTTAATTTGCTGAACATTTTTTACATAATTATCTAAGCACTTATAAATTGATAATGTCTTAAGTTTTAACTTATTTTAAAACGACTTTAATTTGTTATTTTCATTTTAATTATTTGTAGTATAACATTGCCCGTTCAAAAGGTTTTACCCTTTTAAACCTTCTTACTATGTATGTTGTTATTGTTCAGGAGCTGGGTAGCTTTGACGTTAACGTGCTGGTATACATAGTCTGTTTAGGACTGCGCAATTTTTGTAATTTCGGACTTGACGAGATCAAGTTTAAGGTCCTTATGTAGATCGTCATTATATGTACCACGGTGATACAACCCCAGAGTTGTATTCCATAAATCTAGAGAGGTTTCAGGATTTGTTTATAAAATAAAATCTTATTATATATAGATAAGTTCAAGTATATAGGTTTAAAATAATAATAACTTTAACGTTTTATTATAACTTTAATTTATTTGACGAATTATTTCATTGTTTTTCAATCAAATTATTATATATAATTTTATGAAAATTATTATTTATTTTATTACTATTTAACTTTTGTTACAAGTTTACATTTACTTTACTGATTACTATTATTAAACCATACATTTTATCAATTATTTTCAGCACCACATAAAAAATATATGGCTGCTTTACATGACCCGCGCTATGTTTTGCTTGCTAATTTTCTTTTTTTTTTTTTGTGTCGTCACTAATTACAAGTTTGAAAAATCTCACAAATTACTAAGGTTCGAATCAAAAACTTTACGAAATTATTTATCACACTAAATAAAAATCACGAAATATGTGGTTACTGATTAGTAAATATTATATATGTACAAGAATCTATATTTATATGTATGTATGCCCTATACATAAATGTATTTCGAAATAATTATTTTATTAAATTCTGCTTGTTCTCCACTCGATGACCAAAACTTTGATGAATTTTTGTTTTTATTTCATGTTTATTCCAACCTTTCAAATTACCATCGAAATTTCGTCCAACGGGAGATTCTGTAGGGGGTACGAAAACGTTAACCGTGCAACTTGGATCTTGTTAGCGAAAACATAATAACAAACTCGTAATAATTATTTTATTTTTTTTAAAATTTTTTATTTTATTTTTATAACGCTAATCATTCCGTGGAAGTATCATCGGATTTCAACTAGAGAACTACTAAACCGATGTTGTTTTATTCATATTCCTATACCATATTTTCTCTGTACAGTTCGTTTGTTTATATTTTTAGCTCAAATTTTTACGCATATTCTCACTCATTTGTATAGTGCTCGCACGATATACTCAAAATCATCTATACTAACAAGTCTGACTGATTTTTTTACTGACATATCCTACTTTGATTTTGCCTCTTTAAGGTTGTGTTGGTGAAAAAATATATTTATATCAAAATTTTGTATACTAACAAGTCTGACTGAATTTTTTACTGACATATACTATTTTGATTTTGCCTCTTTAAGGTTGCGTTGGTGAAAATATATATTTATATACAGATTGTTGTTGTTTCTAATGTATTTTTTATTTTTTTTTATATTTCTTTGTGAAAAAAACAAAATATAATACATTGGTATTAGTCGTTTCATTTTAAATTTTTATTGTGCGATTACAATCTTCTATATTATACAAGTCTGATTAATCCAAAATTTAACGAGACAAACTGCCTCTTTTTCATTGCATTGCTTGTATCATGTACATGTACATCGCAACAATAAAAATTTAAAATGAAACGACTAATACCAATGTACTATATTTTGTTTTTTTTAATGAAAAAGAGGCAGTTTGTCTCTTTAAATTTTTAATTTTTTTTTATATGAAATGATGAAATTTACTATGGGATTTTTCTATAGACAGATTTTGGAAGGCTTTTATCTTCTAGTTATGGTGCAATTTTTATTTTCATTTTTCTATGAGACAAGTAAAATTTATCTGAAAACAGTTTGAGATAGTTATAAATTCAAATTGATAAAATTTTAATTGATAGTTTTTAATTTTTGTAAAACTACTTTTTTTCTAAACAGTTTGATTTTGTTTTTTGTTTTGTTTATAACAAATCGTGCGCCGATTTGATACGAACCATTTAAACGAGCATTTGATTTTTTTTTTGTGTAATGATTTGTCTTCTTTTTGCTTTGACGTAGGGTGATACTTTTTATTTTATTTCGTGTTGATGAAATTTTTGGTTTATTTTGAGGATTGGGGTGAAAGCATATGTATGTAAATAGCGAATTTTCAAATTAAGATAAGTATAATCAAATTTATATATTTACATATATGTATATATATATATATATATATATATATATATATATATATATATATATATATATATATATATATATATATATATATATATATATAGTTTGTGTAATATTTTAATTAAAATTTATTTAGTTCATACAATTGTTACTTTTATTCGTGAAGAAATCGATTTCGATAATTTTTAATTATATATTTTCCCGATCTAAACTACGGGTTACAAGATTATCTAACGGCGAATCATCGATATGCCACATTTATTATACTCCCATAATACCACGGTCCACGGCTCTCCATAATTACAGAAGCTTTAAACTTTCCCATAAACACCTTCCCCAATTAAGTACAATTTATTTTTATATCTGGCAATTTGGAACGACATAATAGCGGTATTCTGGTATTTAAATATTTTTGGTGTGACATTCCCGCTAGGAGTATTTTTAAATTCCAATTTTACCAATTAACTTAAACTAAAACAAAAAAACAGTTAAAACAAGACATGCAGTTGCATTCAATATATTGTCAAACAATAATATTACAAGAAACATAAGTTAACAATTAATAAAATCTGTAAGAACGTCAATCGGTACCAGTTATATATACTCGTATATACTCGTAATGTACAAATTAGACAATAAGTTTTAATTAAGATAATACATAAATTATGCGCTTAATATTCATTTCCGCCATTTACATACTTTCACTGCAATCTTCATAACAATAAGCAACTGAAATTTTCAAAAAAAAATCACCACCCTGTGTCACAACAAAAAAAAATAAACCATTACATAAAAAAAAACAAATGCTCGTTAAAGCCTCTATTCCATTGTGAAAAATTTACTGTCAGCAAAACCAAAATGGGATAAAAATATAGATTTGCTGGTGGTGCGAAAGAAACAAAAAACTTCATCAGCCAAATTTTACTGGAGAGAAAAATGTGTTTGTGTTAGTGTGTTGCCATAATTTATTATAGAAAAGTATCAAGTTGAGTATTTTTTATGGCAACATTTACACACATCGACATGAAAATTGTGTGCGGATACGAAATTTTTTTCACACACACATGTTTGGGTGTTTTTATAGTCAAATGTTATTTTGTGGTACATTTTTTTTTAATATTTCAGACGTTATAATAACAAATTATTATTATTAATATTATTAATTATATTACAATAAATTATTTATTATGTAATAGCATATGAATAAATGAATAAAATTATGTTCGCACTCTAGACATAAAAAAAATTATGAAATTTGTTGGTTATGTTACAGAAGCTGTCAAAACGTAACCATAAAAGTTTCGCTATAAAATAAAAAGTAAAAAAACTACTATCTCTGTCACACTAATGGACTTTTTTCTTTTCTTTCTCCTTTTATTATGGCAACAAAAAAATGTTGGCAGTAAATTTTTCACAATGGAATACAGGCTTTAAGCCTGTATTCCATTGTGAAAAATTTACTGACAACATTTTTTTGTTGCCATAACGAAAGGAGAAATATAAGAAAAAATTCCATTAGTGTGACAGAGATAGTAGTTTTTTTTATTTTTTATTTTATTGCAAAACTTTTATGGTTACGTTTTGTCATCTTCTGTAACATAACCAACAAATTTCATAATTTTTTTTATGTTTAGAGTGCGAACATAATTTTATTCATTTATTCATATTCTATTACATAATAAATAATTTATTGTAATATAATTAATAATAATAACAATAATAATTTATTATTATAACGTCTGAAATAGTAAAAAAAAAATCTACAGCAAAATAACATTTGACCATAAAAATAACCAAATAAAATTTACATGTGTGTGTGTGAAAAAAATTTCGTATCCGCACACAATTTTTATGTCGATGGGTATAAATGTTGCCATAAAAAATACTCAACTTGATACTTTTCTATAATAAATTATGGCAACACACTAACACAAACACATTTTTCTCTCCAGTAAAATTTTGCTGATGATGGTATTTGTTTCTTTCGCACTACTAGCAAATCTATATTTTTATCCCATTTTGTTTTTGCTGACAGTAAATTTTTCACAATTGAATAGAGGCTTTAAATGGGTCGTACCAAGTCGGCATACGATTTGTTATAAACAAAACGAAAACAAACTGTTCAGAAAAAAGTAGTTTTACAAAAACTAAAAATTATTAATTAAAACTTTATCAATTTGAATTTATAACTAACTCAAGCTCTTCTCAGATAAATTTTACCTATCTCATAGAAAATTGAAAATAAAAATTGCACCATAACTAGAAGATAAAAGCCTTCCAATATCTGCCTATAGAAAAAACCTATAGTAAATTTCATCGTTTCATATAAAAAAAGAAACGAATCGGCCTATACGCATACTAATGATTTGATTTTTTTTTACTTGTGTTAAGGCCTATATTATAGAGCCATTGTACAAAATAATATAAAGACCGCGACATCTTTCGGTTTCTTTTTAAACAAGTGGTTATTTCGGCGCTCTAATGTCATCTGTCAAGTGACAGAAATTCAGTATTAAATTCCCGGTGAAAGAAATTAGTCGATTTACGCATGCTCGGCTCTATTCAGCCTATGCCAATTATCGATTGGAAGATTTTGAGCATTACGTATCATTTTTATCCAAAAAAATCATATTTACCAACAAGACATATTTTCACCTCGGGGGTTATGGGAACAAGCAAAAATGCCGTATTTAGGGAACAGAAAATTCACAAGTGACTTTTTAGAATCCAATATGCCCTAAACAAGTGACTGTTTGGTGTGGACCATAGCCCTTGGCCAACACAAGGCCATTTTTCTTTGAAAATGAGCAAGGAGTCGGACTAATGGCGACCGTTATTCGAGTCAATGGCGACCGTTATCGTGCCAAGTTAACATAATTTTAACTCCCTACGATTGCAGAGGAAGGACCTGGTTGATATTCAACAGGACGGCGCCACTGCCCACCCAGCCAACGATACAACAGACATTTTTCGCCCTATCTTCGAAAATCACAACCGAAATGGCGATGTTGCCTAGGAGCTGCGTTTTGACTCCGTTGGACTATTATTTGTGGGGATCCGTTGTTGCGAAAATGGAGGATTAAGATAAAAAAACACATAGATAAAATTCAAGTTTATTATTTAATTCTATTATTAAGTGTTTTTAACTATTAATTATTTTTTTAATTAAATGTTTATGGTATGTTTAACTCATTATAAGTTTATAATTAGTTGTTTTGAACATATTTAAACTTAAATAATAAGTACCGGAAATTAATATATAACTAAACTAAATTTAGGAATTATTATAAAAGCTAGGAAATTTATTAAATATTAATTACCATGTTATCACGTCAAGACCAAATCCAAAAAGAACAATTATGTTTATTATTTATATTTACTATTCATCATTATGCTCATTAATACCAACACATGCATACATATTTATGTTCGAAAATTATAGGGGATAACGAATGTGAGGTACTCGGACATTACAACATGCCTCCCTCCCTTTAACAAAAGACGACATATAGATGTGTTTTGATATATATCAGGTGCGCTTCAACTTTTTTCCGATAGGCACGGCGAACGACGCCATATTTTTTATTGTTCTTTTGTCATTTGGGAACTTCATTAGTATACATTTCATCATGGAACGCTACACATTTGAACAATTCGTGAATTGGGTTCAAAAGGAAATCGAAAATGATGCAGATTTTCACCGAAAAATCATCTTCAGCGATGAGGCTCACTTTTGGCTAAATGGATTTGTCAACAAGCAAAACATGCGTTACTGGGCAGGAAGCAACCCACACGTGATGCATGAGGCACCGATGCATCCCGAAAAAGTCACTGTTTGGTGCGGATTACATGCTGGCGGCGTCATTGAGCCATATTTTTTCATCGACGATAACGATCGCCACGTTACTGTTAATGGAAATCGATACCGCGTATGATAAACGATTTTGAATCCGCAATTGAATGGAATGGACTTGGACGACATGTGGTTTCAACAGGACGGGGCCACATGCCACACAGCACACGATACAAAAAAGTTGAAGCGCTCTTATTGAAAAACCCTGTATATATATATATATATATATATATATATATATATATATATATATATATATATATATATATATATATATATATATATATATAATATATATATATATATATATATATATATATATATATATATATATATAAATGTGTTAGTTGTATTGGACATTTTTTTAAATTTATTTTTCACAGTGTTTAATTTATTAATTTAATTTAGTTATAAAAATAACATACATTTTAATTCTTAAAAATTATAATGATACATAATTAAAATTTTTTTTTATAATTTAAGGAATCTTGAATTTTTAACATTTTGCAGATTTGTTTAAATAATTTTCCCATAAAATTTGATCATTGATCAGTTAAAATTGAAGTAATACAACCGAATATACAAATTAAATTTTGAACAAAAACTGTAGCAATAGTTTCGGCTTCCTGATTAGGTAACGGAAAGACAAAGGAAAATTTGGTTAACTCACATTGCTAGTTATTATATATTTATTATTTCTATGTGACAAAACGAATGGTCCAACGATATCTAGAAAATCTTTTCAATTACTTTTGAAGATGTACTTGTAATTTTCATTGGAATATTTTTATTCTCATAACTTTTATTTTTCTGACAAAATGAACAGTTACTTATGTTATTTTCAATTTTTGCAAAATTGTTGATTTAATTTCTAATTTTTGCACATTTTTGTGAAATAATAAAATTTTCGCATTTTTTTTAAGTTCTATAAACGCCTTGGTGCGCTCCTAAAGATCCATCGTGATACAATTTAATAATTGTATTAATATCATTCTTATTTGTCAAAGAAATAATTTCGTTTTGCTTTTGAATGTTATTTTTCAGAACTGGTAAACTAGTATTTTGAGAATTAACTGGTACAGAATTAGAGGAGAATATATAGAATTTTCTAGGTCGGAGATTTGTGTGTTTGGAATAGTAATTTCGTTTTGTAAAAGTGGGGCAGACGATTTTGATTTCAAACGAATTACAACATTCAATTCAAGAATATCTAGCACGGCTTAAAGTATCCGCGTTACTATTTAATTTACTTGATTTGTGAACAATTTTATAATCGTTTTAGATGACTAATCTGATTTTCCATCTTGTAAGTCTTGATGAAGGATTCTTGATGTTGTAAAGGCATATAGAGGTTCATGATCACTGACTATTTAAAAAAATCGACATAAGGAGGAAAATAATCTGTAGTCCAGATGATCGCAAGAAGTTCCTTCTCTATAGTGGAATAATTTTTCTCGGCACAGTTCAGACGACGGCTAGCATAAGTAATCGGTAAGTCAGCACCGTTTGTCTCCTGAGACGAAACTGAACTAATCGCAATATCGCTTGCATCGTACGTAATAACGGATTGTTTAGTGAAATCTGGAGGTTTCATCAAAAAATCTTTTATTCTCGTAAATAATTCATCACAGAAAGCATCCCATTCGAAAATAGCACCTATTTCTTCAGTAATCGGTTTAGTAATTTCAGACAAATTAGGACAACATTTTCGGTAATATCCAACAATACCCAGAAATAATTTTGCATTTCACGTTGTTTTGGAGTTGGATAGTAATTTACTGCATCAATTTTAGAAGGATCTGGTTTAATACCTGATTGAGTTATTTTTGCCCTAGATAATAAATTTCTCTTCATAAAAATTGGCATTTTTCAGGATTTACTTTAAGACTATAGTTTCTAAAACTATTAAATACTTCTGTTAAATTTTGGTTGTGATCATTAAGAGTTTTACGGCTATTACCACAAATTACAACATCGTCAAGATACACCAAACATTTTAAACCATTGAGCTCACATAAAACATTATTCATTAGTTTCTGGAAAGAACTAGGAGCATTCCAAAACTCATACGAGTAAATTGGTATTGTCCGGTTTCCGCGCTAAATGCTGGTTTTTTCGCACTTTCTTGGATCAATAAGAACTTGATGGTATCCTTGACGAAGGTCGATGGTTGAAAAATAATGAGATCGACCATCATACAAAGAATATTAGATATAGTAATTACGAGAAACGAAACACGTTGGTCCGCCGATATTTTTTTGTTATTGCTCTATCTCTCTGTTATTGCTCTACCTTCTTGTACTCTCTCGTTTTACCTGATCATCTGATGATCTTTATAATTTTTTTGTTTTTTCCTCTGTGCTACATATTTATTTTTTAAATATAATGAAAATTGTCCAACACATACATCGGGAAATATCGGAATTTTTAGTTGATTGAGATCACAGTACACATATATAAGGTATTATACTCCGATGTTTCATTTTCGTTCTTTTTCGCGCATCGGTCAACATGGCGGCGTTGGTCATTAAGAAAATTTCGTGATGTTATTTGCGTTTCAATGTTTACTTTTTTGTTTTAATAATTTTTGATATAAATTATAGTAAAATTATTGAATAAACGCGCTGTGAATGTTTTCGTGTGTTTAAAAAAAAATATTGTGTTCAAAGTTTTATATTTCGGTGATTGTTTAAGTGAAAAATTGACGCTTTAAAATTGGCTTGTAGTGTGTGTTTGAAGTGAAGAAAATCCATTTTTTACAAAATTGTATATTTTGGTGATTTTAAATTGACCAGTAGTTTTTTAAGATGTTCGATTAGATTGTGTTTGTGGTGAAACAATTATTTTCTGCAAAAAAAAATTGTCTAGTGATTTTTTTTAATTGCCTATATTGTGGTTTAAGTGAAAATTTTTTTGTCAGTGTGAACTTCCTTATACATAAAACAACAACAATGTAGTGTGTTTTTTTTTACACCAAGCAAACACAACTTGAAACTCAATATTATTACTTAAAAATGCATAGACACATAAAAGTTTAAAGAATATATTGTTTACAATACATGTGAGACAATTTAACATTCACTGTTGAATAAATTTTATTTTAATTGAATAAATAATCACCGAAAAATAAAAGTTTTACGAAAATATTTTTTTGCTACAAACAGACTCAATTTAAACATTAATATTATCAATTAAAAACCCCACGAAACACAAAAGCATTAATACGATGTGTTTTTGACTATAGTCAAATATTATCTAAAAGTCAAAATCTAATTTTTTTTTTTAAATTTAATTCAAAAATAATTTATTACCAAACGTGAATATTAAAATTGAAACGCAAATAGAAATATATGAGACTAGGTCCGCCATGTTGATCAATTGTTGTTGCTTTTTGGGTATTTACATTTTTGACGTATGCGCAATATAGTACCATGTAGTCGTTATATCTTGGATTGAGATAATTTTTAGTATATAAATATTTTCGATAGATTTATTAAATATGTAAAATTATAAATTATATCGTTTTGTAGAAATTATGTGGTTATTATCATACAAAGTACAATTTTTTGGGGATTTCACGCGCAGCACATCTTACTCTGATGAATTCAAATCATGACTAAAATTTATTATGATTTTTTTTGTTTTCCTCTACTAGTACTTTTTTTAACCAGAAATAAAAAGTTGGCGCACCAAAGAAAAGGTACTTTTATGTTATCTTCTTCTTTGTATATCATGTAGATTGACGTGGTCAATCCAGGATGTCTGTGATGTTAGGTAATGGCAATATATCAGGGATGGTGACGTCATTTAATTTTCTGTAATCAATAACAATGCGCGATTTATTTTCATTCGTCTTAGATTTTTTGGGTACACACAGTATTGGGAAATTTCATGGAGATTTAGAATCTTCTAAAGGGTATTTCAATAAGAGGTTTTATTTTGAATAGGCTGCTATTTGGGCAGCTGTCAATTTTGAAGCTGTTATCTTCTGACATTTGACCAGTAAAAACTACGCCATTACTAAAAATGGTACGACACACGCTTCAACAGCGGATTGAAATTGTTAAAATTCACTACAAAAATGGTGAAAATTATGCTACAGCTTGCAAAACTAAAGCACTTTTTGATCGTCGTGAAGCACCTTCTCGGCCGGCAATAGTGAAACTGGTGGAATAATTTGAACTGTTGGGACAAGTTAGTGATGTGATGAATCGAAACCGTGTACGTTGCTCAAGAACAACTGAGAATATTGCTGCTGTAGCCCGTAGTGTTGAAGAAAACCCAGGTTGGTCGATTCCTCGTCGATATTTGGAATTAGAAATTCCATAAACGACTTTTCACCGTATTTTGCATATAGGTCTCACACAAGAACTCAAGCCGGTCGATCACCTTAAACATCGTATCTTCGCTGATCCTTTAAATGCATCAAAATCATCCGGACTTTCAATCGAAAAATCATCTTCAGTGATGATGCTCATTTATATCTCATAGGGTATGTTAATAAGCAGAATAGTCGCATTTGGGGCTGAGAATTCCAAGAATGATTGTTGAACAGCCTCTTCATCCTCAATGTGTTTGGTGCGGATTTGGGCTTGCGGTGTGATTGGACCTTCCTTTTTCGAAAATGAGGCTGGTGCAACTGTTACGGTCGGTAGCACCAGTAGAATCTATTAAGAAATATAAAAAAATTTGGATTATGTTCTAAGATTATTTTTGAAATGTTGAAATAATTTAATATTTTGTAAAACTTGGTGAATCAGTTTTTTTGTAAATTCGAACTCAAAATTTTCAAAAATTAATACAGAAAAATAAAATTTTAATGGCAAAACATTATCAATGGAATAAATATTTTGTTCATTTTGTAAGCTAAATTTACGGTTAATTGAATTATTAAAATTTGTGTACTTTATAGTTGGTTGCGGATCATTTGAGGAATACCCAACTGTCCGGATACCTGCATGTTTCCCGAATTAGGTGATGATCCAGGAATTTCAGTTTGTTCATTCAAGAGTTTATTTTTTCATTTACTTGTCTTTTAATGCAATTTTGATTGGATGTCCTTTATAATGACAATAAGCACACGTAGAATTATTAATAGTTTTTTGAGAATAATTTTTAGAATCATTTGGAGTTACATATACAAATGTTTTTTTTTAGAAGATTGTAGTTTAAAACAAGTTGAAGTTGTGCGAGCTATTATGCTACAGAATTGATATTTTGAAACATCTGTAAAACTGGAGAAATACTGTTTAGAATATTGTGAAAATTGTCTTGAACTAGAGAAACAATTAGAAGTATAATATTTTTGAATTGCCTCACGTCCAGGCCAGATCTGCCTGGTTATATTACACACCAACTGACGTTAGACCATCTGACGTTCGTTTCTGTTATGGCTTCTTCCTGAAGCAGCAGTTTACAAGAAGCAAGCGGTATCTTTATATCCCGCCTGCTTTGGGTTATTAGGCGTGTTAGGATTATTATACTGGGAAACTTGACATATGCCGGGATCAAAGAGCTTGGATGATTCGTTTTCTACCAGTAATCGCAGCTGATCTTCTATACTTCTGGTTGCAATCATCGTTGTTTTGTGCTGATTTCCTGTGTTGCTCCTGCTACCCAATATAATCCAACCGAATTCCGTTTGTTGTACCATCGGCTCTAGTGGACCTCCCTTGATGATGTTGTTGATCAGTATTGATGGATAATAATCCGCGCCAAGTATAAGATCAATTGGCTGTGACTGATTGTAGTTGGGATCAGCCAGTTGTATTTGGTGGAGATGCGTCCAGCTGCTTGTGGCAAAGTCCACCTCGGTTAGTTGTTGGTCGAGTTGGTCGAATATCAAGGGTTTGATATTCATTTGGAAGTCTCCATCAAATCTTGGCGATATTTTTAGATTGATGGTTTGTCTGCAGGTGCCTGCCTTTTTTCCACCTACACCTGAAATGGTGACGTGTACTTTCTCTTTTTTAAAGTTGAATAGATTTGCGGCCTTGGAGGATATTAATGTGGCCTGTGATCCTGGATCAATTAGAGCTCTTAGTGTGAAAAAATCGCCGGTGCTAGTTGCGGCTCTGACTAAAGCAGTTGGTAATAAAACTTGTCCTTGATGGTTGATCACGAATGTTTTGGCGGTTTTGACACTACTTCCGGTAGTTGATGCTGCATTGTTGCAGTGCAGAAGTGTGTGGTGCCCCCCTTTGCACACGATACATGTTTCTGCTTGGCAGTTTCTTCCTTGATGCTGGCTTAAACATCGTATGCACAAGTTGGCTGAGCTAACAAGCCTTGCCCGATTTAATGTTGACATCTTTTTGAATTGCTGGCATTGATTTAAACCATGATGCTCCTTACACCCTTCCACCCAACACGTTTTGGTTAACATGGCTGTATTCACTCGTTTCAATGGTGGTATATACTGCATGTGTGGTCGTGTTCCTATTGCTCTATGATTGCCCATGGCTTCTAAAGATTGAAACCTTCTCTCCAGGAATCGAAAGAATTCTTCTAGTTGTGGAATTTCTCTTGGCTTCTCTATATTTGTTTCGTAAATTCTAATGGATTCTGGGTCCAATTTTTTGTTTAAGATGAAACCCACGAGTGCCTCGAAGGGCGAATCCATATTTAGCCGCTTTATATTGTGTAATATTTCTCGTGCTGTATCATGCAAGTTTCTCACTGCTTGGGCGGATGATATCTGAATTGTCGCCAATGACAACAGTGCATTAAATTGATGGTTTGCCAGTAGCCTTACATTGTTGAACCTTGCTTGGATTATATTCCATGCGGTTTGGTAATTGTCACCAGTTGTTGTTAGGTGACTAATAATTTGCGCTGCTCCCTTCTGCAGGTGTGATTTCAGATACGTCATCTTTACTGTATCTGATAGTTTGTTGTTTTGGTGGATCAGCTCAGTGAATATACCGTTGAATGTTTCCCACCGATCATAATCACCGTAAAATATTGGTAATTCTACCTTAGGCAATTTCAGACGACAACCCCATACAGCAGTATAGGTTTGACCAGTGAGACGTAGAGCCAGTGTACTATGTGGGGCTCCATACCCCTTCTCTTTCCAATGGCATTTTTGCAGGAATAGAGCTATAGTAGCTTTCTTTACTCTCTCTACGATGTTTGGTTTCCAGCTTAGCTTGCTGTCCAAAAGTAGTCCAAGGTATTTTCCTCTATCCGTAAAGATCAAGCGAGTACCATTTAATGTTGGCGAGTTACACTGATGAAGTTTGTGCTTCCTGGTACAGAGGACCAGCTCCGTTTTTTGTGGGTTTGCGTTCAGTCCGCAGCCGCGTGCCGACTCAGAGAGGTAGCCAAGTGCGCACTGCATGCGCTCACTCAGCGTACTAGGATATTTACCGAAGACCGCAATAGCAACATAATCCGCGTAGGCAACCACCTTGAAGCCTTGCCCTTCCAGGTTTTGTAACAGGTCTTTTTTTATTTATCACCAAGTTCTAAAGAAGGAGGAATAGAACCCCACCTTAAGGTGTCCCTCTGCTAACGTATCTGCCGGCAGACGTCCCTCCCAGATAAGCTGTCACGATCCTGCCTCTAAGCATTTCATCTATCCTGCGTCTGAGTGACCCGTCTACCCCCAGACATGCAAGGACCCGAGTGATTGCCGCCGGTCTGACGTTGCTAAAGGCCTATTCTATATCCAAGAAGGTTACCATTGAATATTCCTTATATTCAAGTGATTTCTCAATCGGGCCTATAAGGGAGTGGAGAGCTGTTTCCACCGGTCGCCCCTTACAGTATGCGTGTTGACATCCCGACAGCTGGCCCGGCTTGATTGAGCCTCTAATGCCGACTTGTATGGCTTAAAGCTGTTTATTGCCCATAGGATATTCCGCCTCTTTACTATATGACTTACGGAGTCTACACCTTATTTATCATGGGTCTCTCCAGAGCTAGTACCGAGCACTCCGAGAAATGCGTTTCTAGTAATAGCTCCAGGAATTCCTCGAACCATCCGGTTGTTGTAGATAACTCGGGATGGAAGGACTAGAACATAGTACTTTGCGTAGCCTGGCCGCCTCCGAGGACTCCTGTATATTGCCACAGTAGAGTTTCCAGGCCCTCGTTTGGGCTGCTCTTAACTCGTACTTATAGGTTTTGAGGACTTCCTTGTAACAGTCCCAATCTGCAGCAGCATTTGTGTTCCTCGCTTTCTTGATCAGTCCCATAGAAAGCGAGACCCATAGCTGACCAGGCCTCCAGATTTTGCCAAAGCCGGTTCTCTGTCGAAGATAATGACGGCCGATCTGTGATCTACTTCCGCCTTTACCTTTTCTAACCTAGCAATCTTCCAGGGGGCCGTTGGCAGATCTGGATTGCTGATTTCAACATTTCCAGGATCTCCTTTGGATCACTGGGCTCAGCAGGGATCCAGGCTTGCGCCCTTGGCCTGAAGGAAATTTCTTTTCTCGTCACCACTTCTAGTTTGGCCCCTGGCCAGACTTCACCCAGGCTGCCGATCGCCTTTTTGTAGAGGGTCACAGACCTATCATCGGCCCAGGCAGTCAGTTTAACATGACCCCGGTGCCACCCTCCGTCTGGGCAGGACGGAGCAGGTCCTGGGTTCTCCCTCATGATTTTTAGGAAGATGGCGGATAAGGCCTTCTTCGCCTTCCTCCAATTAAGGGCCGTAATGCTCCCATCTTCTTGAGCCCTGTCAACGACTGCCATGAGCAGGTGGTCCTTTAGCACCTCGTTGAAGGGCCTGGTAACATTATCCGGAACCCGCTTCTTTTTAGCCTCCGTAGGCGGCTCATCATCAGATCTCTGCCTTTTCGGCTGTGAGATCTCAAGGGAACCCTCCAGCTTTGGCTCAGTGATACGTCTTGCCCATGCAAGCGTATCCTTGTGTCTATCTGTTCTCTGCTCCAACGGAATGTTGCTGATCTTAGAGATAATGCACCAGGCTCTCTTCCTGGTCATATTGTTTGACACTGATGGAGGGACAGCATTCGTGCCTTTGCCCTTTGGTTTCGAGGGGCGAGCCTCATTTGGTCTTATGTCCTTTTTTCACTTTGGAGGCCGGGCCTAAAGGCCGATGTCTCCGCAGTGCTAGATTCCGGTCTCTTTTTGTTTTCTATTTTGATCTCTCATAATAGGTCCCACGAGTAGTGGAGAAAGGAGGTCCATCTCTGCAGAGATCCGCAATACACAGGTAAGGCTACATGACCCGTAGGGCGCCAAGTATCCGGACACACCGTTAGAGACTGGGCTAGTTTTTAGCCTGGGTACGGTTAGTATCTTAAACCGGCCCAGTTGTTTAGCGCCGTGTTTTTGCCTAGTACACCACATGGTGTAATAGTTGCCCGGTGGTCACCAGGAGGAGGTAACACGCACACTTGTGTAAGCTGCAAGATACGGAGCTGGCAACAAGTACCAACTTGATTCCCCCAGACAGCTTCGCACTAGACCACCTCAAGCTTTAACTAACAACTTTATTGGCTCAATTTTAGATATCTTTAATAGATTCAATACCTGGTTCTGAAAAACACGCTTCATTTAAATGATAAAGCAATGTTTCTACGTGATTTGAAAAGGATTTCACATATTTGGTCCGTTTTTGTTTTATGGAATTTTGAATTGGTTCTAATGAATAGTAGTAGTAAATTGAGACTTCAGTGCCGCTTTGAGAGCTCCCCAATTTTGAAATTCTTCAAATTTAATCTTTATCAAAATTTCATCTGTATAATGTTGAATGATGACGAGTTGATAGATGACATCATCCGGAGATATACGAGTACTATAATACTATATGTATATATAAATGGATATAGCTATTGGTATTTTAAATATACTCATTTTAACTTTGTTTTAGGGTTTTTATTTTTTCATTATTTTTAGGTTTATTATTTTTATTTTTATTTTACAGATATTTTATTTACAGTATAATCTGTACTTAGCACTTATAGTTTTAAGTATTTTTATTTTTAGTTTATAACTTTTAGTTTATAAAACAAATTATATTTCTCGCAATTGAATATTTCTTATAAATATTGCGAGCACTGTAATTGTACATAATTAACTCGTATATAAGAGTATATAAGAGGTCACTAAATTTATTTTTATTTTTAATTATTTTTATTTTTTAATCAAACACTGTTTAGGCACTACCGTTTGCACATATTGTTTGTAGGCACGGCTTGATAAATTAATTTTAAGTTGTGTTTAAAATATACCACAAACGCTAAGTTTTCAGTTTTAAAACTGTTCATTTTTCACTATATAGTTCATATGTTTATGATTTATATACAGTTTATTATTTCACTGTTTTTAGCACTTAAATTTTCACTAATTATTTATAAATCATTAAGTACATAATATTTTTAAATGTATGATAAAAATAAGAGAAAAAAATTAACTTAATTTTTATAAATTATAACTAGGTATATAACAAAACAAAAACTATGTTCCCCAAAAAAAAATGTTTTATTTTTCCTTTTTATTTTTATTTATAAAGTGCACTAAATCACTGCACACATAATTTTTGGAAATGAACAACCACCCGTCAACATTTTTATAAATTAAGTGTCCCGACAAAACAAATTTGTTGATTTTTATAGCCATGGCAAACAATGAAAGTTCTCACCAAAAATTTTGGTTCTCCTATCCAACCGGATTTTTCCCGCGCTTTTAATATATATACGTACATAATACAAGTACATAAAATATGGATACATAAGAAATGGAAATGCAACGCAGGGGTGTCAAACCAACTCTACCTTGGAACGATCAAAAACCTCGACGTTACACTTTCACTATACCTAAAGTCTGTTGAGCACACTGACAACCGAAGTTTTCAGTGCCGCCAGACAGAGTTCACCCAACTGGTAATTAGCTCCCTCAATGTGGTCGCTTCTTTTGATCTTCTTTTATCAGACCTTCACAGTCGAAACGTACCATGCGTTTTGCTGTGTTCCCGGACCTGTACGGAAACTTCCACCGTAGCTTTGCAACGGCCAAATAATGATCGCCGCCTACGTATTTGGTTGCTGACCGATAAGTTCTCACATCCTGCACAACCCGAGCTCGCCCTTTTGAAATTAACACGTGGTTAATTTGACTGCGGGATATTTTGCGAGGATGGATCCATGTTACCAAATGTATCTGTTTGTGAGGGGAAAATGTGCTTGCTACTCTAAGATCGTGAGCAATTGCAAAGTACATCATTCTCTCACCATTATCGGTCGCAGTTTCGTGTCGGTAGTACGGACCTATGTTTTCACACAAGTCGGTCCCAATTCTGCCAGCTCTAGCATTAAAGTCCCCAATTACCATTCAAACATCGTGTTCGGGTATAGATCTCATCAGTCTTTATATCTTGTACATAAATATTGAAATTTTATGATTCCTTAATATTAATTTTTTTTAAAAATTTTAATTGGTTTTCACGCATAAGGATTCCGCACTCAATGCCAATATTAATTTAGGATTTTTTTTATTTTTTTATTTTTCATGATAACGTGATGGTGTAACAATAGGATTTGTAATAGGAATTGGATTTATTTGGATAAGGAATAAACATTTATTTTATGAATTATTTATTAATTTTATTTATTTATTATTATTATTCTTACTATTTTTTGTTGTTTTTATTTATATTTTATTTTATATTGTTGGCAGATCTATTACTAAAATCGATCATATGCTTCAAAAATTGCACTTGGCCGGAATGTAGGTACAATAGCAAATTGACACTTTTTCATTCTATTGTATATAATTGAAAAATATTAATTGATATTAGATACTTTTTTTGTTTTGTGGTTTACTTTCTTTTATTTTGTAACGTAATTATAAGTACATTTTATTTTTTTATTTTATTTTTTATTTAATTGTTTTTATGCGCTATCACTTGATTAAATGTTTATCAATTAATCACTATTGATATTTAAATAATTGTTGAAGTTTTTTCAGTTTTATTGGAAAAACTCACACTTTTCACGGGATAACGAAGGTGAGTGGTACATGACAACACCGTCAAAGGCAAATGTTATGCTAATCATCCAGAAACGATTGAGGCTTTGAAATACGCTTAAAGTGACTAATAGTGAATAGAGGCTCAAACTGAAAAATTGGGTCGACAGAATCGGGTATTGTAGATCCAGCCGAG
Source organism: Tipula unca (assembly GCA_951394425.1). Classification (NCBI taxonomy): domain Eukaryota; kingdom Metazoa; phylum Arthropoda; class Insecta; order Diptera; family Tipulidae; genus Tipula; species Tipula unca. Next base: position 110,877,042 of record OX596381.1, read on the forward strand.
GCAGTCATTTAATTGAAATGTTATTACATTATTAATCGGAAGGTGTACTCTCGAAAATAAAGTACTAATCGTTTGAAAATATTTGTTGCATTTTTATTTAATATATACATATTTAAAACGAACTAAAAGTTACCTATTCGTTACTTACTGATTTTACTTTCATTGTTTTCTGCGCATCTGTCCAAAATCTACAAACATGGCGGCGATAGTCATGAAGGAAATATTGTGATGCTTTTTATATTCCAATTTTACATTTTGGTATGGTAATTTTCGATATAAATTATATGAAAATTGTTGTTTGTTAAGCATATGAATACAATTCATGTTGACATAGAATACGTCCTACCTGTTAGGCCAGCTCTAGAAAATCGCGCATTACTTCATGTAACCGTTTGAAATTGCAATATATTCTATAGGGCAAAGCATGCACATTTATATTACATACTATTCGAAAGACGAAGGACTAAGAACAATCCTGCAGCACATCTGATAAATTCTACGTTCTACATATTTGCGGTTGGGCTGCTACACATCACAAAATATATTGACGTGGGCTGTGTAAATTTATTTTGTGATTCAACTAATACTAGAGGAAGGTTGCACAAAAAGGGACCGTATATGAAGCATTATTATTGGGAAATTATGGAATAGCTAATACACCATTGAAATATTTATATAAATTATTCCATCTAATTTTTATTTAAAATAATTTGTTACAATATACAATTTATTTATTACAAATTGATTATAATAATTATATGTACATTATCCGAAAAAAGCAAAATAAACAACAAATTGTCAAAAAAACAAGAGAACCTATACTTATTTGAATTAACTACATGACGGAAATCGATATTCAGTTAATTTAGTAGCTCAATTTTTTAACTAAAGTGAAGAGTATGAATCGAGCAGTCAATTCACTTCAATTGATTCACTTAATTCAGATAATTTAAACAGCGTTCGATTAGTATGGCTTAAAAAATGTTTTCTCAATTTAAATTGGATAATCATTATATCCACAGAAAAGGCTATTCCAGCTATTTTGTTGCAAGCGGTTGTAAATTCAATATGCAATATGAAATTTATTGACATTTATTGCGGTGAGCCGGGGTCTATGCACGACTCCAGATTGCTAAAAAATTCTATAATATATAGAATCTTGACAGAAGACTCAGCGCAGATTTTTGGTTATTTTATCCTAGGAGTCTCTGCTTATATGTCACCGGCGGATACCCCCATTTAAAGGTAATGGAACCTTCGCCACAGGAATTTCGATTCAATTATGAACACTCATCTTTAAGAGTATCAGTTGAAAATGCATTTGGAATGCTGAAGGGAAGATTTCGTCGATTAAGAGAATTTTAACATGTAAACAAAAATTTTATTATAAAAGCTACTAGCTATATGTGCCATTCTACTCCATACCATATGTATAGAACAGAATATTGAAATCGAAAGGTAACTGAAATATAAAATCAGGCGTTGTATTTTGAACCAGAAGACATATTTTTCACTGCACTGCAAATAGAAGACAACAAGCGTAAACAGTTATTCGAAAATTAATTGAAAACATGAATAATTTAGTTTATTTCATATTTTTTTCAGAATATAATAAATTTTTGTATAAAACCAATTTAGTCTTCCGACATTTCATTTCTTTTATCATGTTATTTGTTTAATTGAGTAAATTTAGTTTCCAAATAACAAACTTTCAATAAATCTATGACAATTAAAATATTTTAAAGCCTATTGGCTAGTTTTCGAATTAATTCTAGTTTTTCCTTTTCAATTTGTAAAAATTCGCCCTCCTTTCCATTTTTTCCGTTTTTCCTTAAAGTCTTTCGAACTTTACGAACGAGCCGTTTTCTTTTATTTTTTGATTGAGGATCTAGCTTAGGATTTTCAATCGTATTTTCATTTACAGTAAAAGTTAATGTTTCACTGTATGGGACAGACACCAATAGACATAACTACACCTTTTGACCTAATATTGCGTCAATTTGATCATAAAATTGGAAACGAATTGGCCACGTCCAGTACTATATTTGTTGTTCTTGCAATATTTATATGTGCTTTGCAAATTGTTCCATTTATTGGAGCAATCAGTGGTTGATTTATACTGGTGTACTGGATTTTATACATAAAACAAAGAATTGTACTCATTATCACACCAAGTGCCTCCAAATCCGTGGAAACCATTGTCTAGACATGATTGCGATGTTTTACATCATTGAGCTGTCTTTGTACTGTTCATACGTGTCAATTAGCTACAGTGTCTCCGCTTGTGGTCCATGTAGAAGAATTTAATGTAACAATTTTAAGCCGGCGTTTTAAGGTAAAACAACATATTGTGACGATTATGCCTAACATTAAACTCAATCACATCGGTAATGTCGTAATTCTGGTGGTTGGAGTTGCAGCTAAAGAGCATGGTGTGGTAAGGATCCATGGTTCGATCCTCATCAGGGGAATTGAAGTTTTTATGATGAATATTTATTTGAGTCGACGACCCGTTGATGCGATAAGTTTGTTGCAAAGGTCAGAATATGAACATTATTCCGTAAAACCACCACCATAATGTTCGGGAAGCATGGTGTGAATAAAAATCATAGAAGTTAAATGAGCAAACGCGAGGCGAAAGAGAGAGAATGCAACTAATGCATAAATTACAATGATTACATCACAGATTACTCTCGTATAAATACACGCATACTTGGACAATTTTGTATATTGAACGGGTATACAAATATGCATTGAACGGTTATATACTTCCAACATACACATACTCGATCAAGCCATCGTTTTTCTCTATATTCTTTATTTTGTAAAAAGTGTGGTTTAGTATTTTTTTTAAATGGATAGATTAATTTTTTTCAGTGGCATCTTACCAATATAAAACTGAACAATAATGCACTGTGCTGTTAAAGGATGTATCTCGAATGCCGGAACGCATTAACAAACCGGCTACAGAGTACAGACGTGAAGAGTGTTATAAATATTGTAAATTGATTTCTTTCAATTTTCAATCTGTATTATTTTAATAAAGATGTTTAATTTAAAAATATGTTTATTATAGATATTTCGTCTTTCATTTCAATTAAAAAATAAATGTAAATACTTGATATTTATTTTTTTATTGTAATATGCAGTACAATCTAATCACATGATAATTTATTACTAATGATGATAAGCACTTATTTGTAGCAAATAAGCGGAACGAGTACGGGTTTACAATCTATGGAATCACTATGCTGCTCTCAACAACGAATCTTCAAATATTTGATGACTATCTCATGTGGTTTAATTCTTTGAAGGCGTCTTAGGTTTTGTGGTAGGTCAAGAAGTTTTATTGCTTCAGTATTGGTATTTTGCAGTAATCTTCTTTAATGTTTGATGGCAGATTCCTGGATTAAACGATTTCATTGTTTAGTACAGCTGCAGAGTTGGATAGGATATAGTACGTCCAAATTGGTTTAATAATCGATTCATAGATAAGGCGTTCACAGTACAGGCTGAGCTTAGAATGGTTTATTTTAATTTGTTCAGCTTTTTGTCTAACGTGGTGTTTCCAATTCAATCTTTAATCGAGATGCAATCCGAGATATTTAGCAGATTCAGCTTGTGGAATTTGTACCCCATTGAGAAATGTATGGAAGTTGCTATTTTTATGCTGCAACGCATATGTTACATGGAATGATTTCAGCTCGTTCAGCTTTAATTTCCAATCCCTGGTCCATTGGCTGATTTTATCGAGTGCCTGTTGTAAGTATTCAACTGCTTGGTTCTGCAATTCGCTTGATGCCAATACTACAGTATCATCAGCAAAAGTTCCGATGAAGGTTTCTCAAATTGTCGGTATATCTGAAGTAGAAAGAAGACATAGGAAAGGTCTTATGATACCCTGACGCACTCCTGCTATATCTGGGTAAATGTTAGAGTATGTATCTTCATGTGATACTCTAAAGTTTCGTTTGGAGAGGTATGACTCGAGCAGTTGGCAGTAATTTTGTGGCACTAATTTACTTATCTTGTAGATAAGACCCTCATGCTACACTCTATCGAAAACCTTTGACACATCTAGAAATCCGGCAGGGCAATATTTCTTCTCTTCAAATGCTTGTTGTATCTTTGCGGTCACTCGATAAGCTTGATAAATGGTCGAATGTTTATCCCTGAATACAAACTGGAAATCAGGTATATTTATCATTGGTTTTAATAGTATCAAAAACAACATCTCAAACAACTTTGAGATAGTTGGTAACAAAGAGATCGGCCTGTATGATGTCATTTGTTAACCGGGTTTGTCTGTATTTTTATCATGACTATTTGTGCAGCTTTGAAACACTCAGGCACATTTGTAAGTCGGAAGCAAGCTTTATATATATACGGATTCTACGACTAAAAGTACGTATGATTTGAATGAAATATTTTGTTCGGTTCATGATAGATGGCGTTGTAATCGACGAAATTCAATTTTTTCAATTTCTCCTTCTTAGAACACGCGCATTCGTTTCTGCAATACGTTTGAAATAAAAAACATCACGTTTTCATTGGAAATACTCGAAATTCGTCATCAAAACAATTTATTCAGTTTTGTAAATCTAAAATAAGTGTTCAAAATGATGGCCTGCGACTTCAATGCACTTATTAATCCGCATTTCAAATGATTGTACACAACTGAGAAGTGTGTCTGGTTGAATTTCAGCACACGCATTTCCGATTCGCTCAATCATGTTCTCACGTGTTGTTGGTTTTTGTGTGTAAACTTTGTTTTTGAGGTAGCGCCACAAATAAAAATCTGGCGCAGTAAGATCTGGTGATCTGGCGGGCCAATTTATCGGACCAGCTCTACCGATCCAGCGACCATTGAAATCACGATCAAGTATTTCACGTGCCATCAACGAATAGTGTGCAGGACAACCATCATGTTGAAACCACATGTTCCGTCTCACTTCTAAGCTCAAATTTTCAAGTAATATTGGCAGTTCATTTTCCAAAATGTTTCGGTACATTTGACCATTCAAGTTGCCTTCAATAATGTGGGCGCCTATGAGTTTGTTGCCAATTATTCCACACCACACGTTGACAGTCCAAGGACGCTGATGTTCAACTTGACGAAGCCAGTGCGGATTTGTAACACTCCAATAATGTATGTTGTGTCGATTAACCGTTCCATGGTTTGTAAAAGACGATTCGTCGGAGAACATTACGCAACGATAAAAATTGGGGTTTTGTTGTATTTGTTCACGTGTCTATTGACAAAAAGTTACCCGATTTTGGAAATCAACGCCATGAAGATCTTGGTGTAAAGACACATGATATGGATGATACTTGTGCCGTTTTAAAATTCTCCAAACACTGGTGAGGGGCAATCCGGAATCGCGAACCATTTCTCGTGTACTAATATGATGATTATGAGCCACTGCTGCCAATACAGCAATTTCATTATTTTCTCCAGTGACTGTTGCTCTACGGGTCCTCTTTTTCGGTTGAACATTTCCATCAATAATAAATTGTTTGATAGTACGGCCAAATGAAGCACGTGAACGAATCCTATCCGGAAAACTTTGAGCGTAAATAGCAACAGCATTTTCAAGATTTCTGCCAGCTTCTCCATAAACCAGAACCATTTCAATTTTCTCTGGCACAGTTAAACGCTCCATTCTAAAGCATTTTGTCGTTTATTTTGCAATTACGATAAAACATGAAGATAAGAAATCACACAAACGTTAAATGTGATTTACAAAACTGAATAAATTGTTTTGATGACGAATTTCGAGTATTTCCAATGAAAACGTGATGTTTTTTATTTCAAACGTATTGCAGAATCGAATGCGTGTGTTCTAAGGAAAAATTGAAAAAATTGAATTTCGGTGATTACAACGCCATCTATCATGAACCGAACAAAACATTTCATTCAAATCATACGTACTTTTAGTCGTAGAATCCGTATCTGCAATAAAAAATATGGCTTCCTATCTTAGTTTAAAAATTACCCCCGCCCCACCTACAAAGCGGTGATGGCGGACTATTTTTTTTCACTAATGTATTTCCCCCGCGGTATGATTAAATTTTGTATATGGACATTTTTTCCGTAGAGTGGCTATTTTCCGAGATATTTGATCGTCTCAGTTTAAAAGAAACACCCGGTATATATATATATATATATATATATATATATATATATATATATATATATATATATATATATATATATATATATATATATATATATATATATATATATACATATTGTATATATGTATATATGTATCTACATAGAAAAAACAACAATAATGTTCTATATAGATGACGAGCACGGTTTGAATTTCCTCGTTCATTTGGAAAGATAGGCGGTGTTGTTACCTCACAAAGCGGTGATGGCGGACTATTTTTTTTCACTAATGTATTTCCCCCGCGGTATGATTAAATTTTGTATATGGACATTTTTTCCGTAGAGTGGCTATTTTCCGAGATATTTGATCGTCTCAGTTTAAAAGAAACACCCGGTATATATATATATATATATATATATATATATATATATATATATATATATATATATATATATATATATATATATATATATATATATATATATATATATATATATATATATATATATACATATTGTATATATGTATATATGTATCTACATAGAAAAAACAACAATAATGTTCTATATAGATGACGAGCACGGTTTGAATTTCCTCGTTCATTTGGAAAGATAGGCGGTGTTGTTGCCTGTGGTAATGATGCCGTCCATAATATAGCTATATATTGTATATAAATAAAAAGTGTTGAATATATACATACAATAATAAAATTTGTTTAAAATTTGAAAAGTAAATAAAATAAACAGTGTTGAATATATAACATAAAAATTAAAAATGGACAGGATAATGTAGGAGGTAATAACCCCGTGTGCTGTGCGTCATCATCACATTATTAGTTTTTATGTTATATACTAATCTCTGTTTCTGTTATTTACTTTTATATTAAACACATTTTATTTTACGAGTGTATACATATAATTATATATATGTATTGTATATACTATATCTATGTATTTTTAATTTTTCTTTATATACATTCTTTATGATTGAACAGATCTTTCCAGTGTAATTAATATAAAAAAATTAAATAAATAAATCACTTTTATGTCACTAAATGTACTAAATTTTGAGCGAAAACATCAGCGTCTAACTTCAACTCAATACTATGGTAAATTCTCCCGATGTTATGTAGGCTGCTTTATGCGCAATATATTACCATGTAGTCTATATACCTTGGTTCAGTAGAATAATACGATATATTAGTATAATGTTTATGTTTAATTTTATTTATTTATTTAAGTAAATTTAATATAATAATATTATTTACAATGTGTTGATAATTTCACAATTGATATAATTTGCAATTTAGCTGCATAAAAAAAATATTCATTTGCATATTTAATCAATAATATGATATAAAAAAAATATTAACGACAGGATGAAATGCAATTAAATAGTAAGTACTAGTGCAGTAATAAAAATAATACACAATTAAATTAATTACGAAGAAGAACTAGAAATATTGGTTTAATTCAATTCTTATCACATATTTCGGTAATACTTTGGTTGTATTTTTTATTTAAATTTAATTTAAATTAATTAATTAACGTATAAAATAATTCAATATTTGTGTTGTTAATTACATACATAATACATATAATATATAGGGTAATAATATTAATTATTTATAAGGCACAGATAATTTAAATTCCAAAATTGATTTATTTTATTGTATTATAAATATTATCTATATTGTAGTCGTGATGCGATGTCGAAATCGATAATCGAATACTATTGCCGTAAGTGCTGCTTCTGGGTCGGTCCGAAATTATTTCATTTGAATTGGCTAATAAAGATGAAGATGAGGTGTCATTACATATTTCAGTGTAAATATTTTCGTTTTGAATTTCCGCGACGCGATGGTTTTGTAGTTCAAACAAATTGTCTACTCGAGATTTCTCACCGTTGATATTTTTATTTGTCTGGTGTTCTAGAAGGGAGTCACGAACGTTACTGTATGGTAAATCATCTTCAATGGTTAAATTAATTTGTGGTGCTACGGGCACGGTTAACGGTTCAACCGGAAGTGGTTTACTCGACGGTGGTAGAAATTGAATATTCATAATTTTAGATTTATTCAATTTTCTCTTCGACATTTCATTAATCGTAATTTGTTGTGCTCCCGCAAAATGAAGCAACTGATGTAAATTTGACGAGGACTTACTGTGATTTTTTGTCTTTACATGGAATTCGTTGTATAGCTTCTCGCTTATATACGACTGTTGATAGTTCGTGATGGATAAAAAATCATTTCCACCATCGGCAATTGTGTTGCTGGTCGAAATAGCTTGTTCCAGTTTTAGTAAATCAGGCGTCTCAGGAAGCGTATCTATTTTAATGCCATTTGAATCATCCAATAATAAATTATAATCGACGACTTCTTGTAGCGACATGCTTTTCTTCGACAAATTTGTTTGATTCGAAATTTCTGGTACATGAATCTCGATTTCACTGCTCGGCCGAGTACTTTCAACTTTTTTATTCTCATGATTATCCGAATTAAATTCAATATTACTACCAAATCGCTCTTGAAGCAATCGCGACATATCCTGATAACGATCCATACTACGCCACTTCTGTTCCAGATCCATAAAATCATCAAGGCTTGTAAGTGAACTAGCCGCGATCTTCGTCGAATTCGTTGTACTATTCTTGTAATTAAAATTCTTGAACCATTTGTTCTTATGAGAATTCGTTTGGAATACCTTCATTTTATCCGAAATAGTTATTTGATTCTCTTGATTATCTCGATCTGTGGTGGTTGATGAGTTAATATCTGTCTTCTCCTCTTTGCGCAGCTGTTTCTGTTGCTGATGAATTTCTAAATTATCCAAATCATTTTTACTCAAGAAAATAATCGAATCTTCCTTCACGTGACCAAATTTATCACGGTTCAAGAATTTCGTAAAACTAAGTGGCCGCAAAATTTTTAATCCATTATCATCGTGGTGGCCATTATTATGCACGCGATTATGATCAATTTCAATAAAACGCTGGAAATTATCACAATTGTACTGGCAAAACTTCAGTAAATTTTGCACATTTTGATTGGTGAACATATGCTGTTCATTTTCAAAACCTAAATAGTGTTTTGTTAATATCATATCCGGTTTAATTTGGAGTTTGCGCAGATAGAGTGGTGATCGGCTGTCGGCTTCATCAATTGGACAGACGATTAATGAGTTTTCATAAGAAACATGATGAATTGTTAAATTTTCTGTAAATAAACATTTAAGTATGTAATTGTTGGTTGTGCTAGAGAAATGTATGTTTACACGTGGACACGGACTAGTGTGAATTGAGTTCATTATTATGATTTTTAGGTAATTTTATGTAAATGTGAAACATAAATATTTATTTGTTAAGGTTAAGAAAATTAAATTAGTTAATTTGGTAGTGTTATTAGCAAAAGGAGACCAGATATTTTGGCAGTCAACCGAACACAGTATTAGAATAAAACATAATTTACCTTATGCAAGATGAAACCGAGGTGTATTTTGAATATATTATACAGATAAAAATGATGCCTAATAACTTAAATTACAAGAGTTTAGATTTACTCTAGTTTTAAAACTAACTATTACAGGTAAAAGGCAATTAACGATTGTAAAAGTGGGACAACTGCTTCTCCCGCAAAAAAACTTTCAAGCTACCTAATCTGATATTTTACAGTTTATTGATACATACATATCTGATCCCATTTTATTTTTTTCACTGGAATCAAATTCCAGCGAAATTTAAGTTGTTATTCTGTCTCTCGCTGGACTGGACATTTCTGTTGATTTTTTTTTTTTGAAGTATTGTCAGATCGATGTTTTTCGGATTTAAAAAATACGAGAATACCGTTGATTACTATTATATAGAGAAAAAAAAATATTGTTTGGTAATTTTTATTTAAAAAATAGGAATTTCCAAAAATGTAATACTTGGGCTAGGTCATGATCCTGCTGTTGCAGAACAACCATTTTTGTTGTTGTAATTTATTTGTTGTATTCAACATAATAAACGTTTGTTAACAAAATAGCTGTATTACTACACTACTATTATTAAAAACGATTAAGCAAATTTGAACTAAACCACCCAATTTATATTTTCCAAACATATAAATAATTTTTGTCGCGTTTCATATAAGAAAAATCGTAATTTTTTGGTTGTTGGCCTGATATCTAAACCTAAGGATTATTAACTGTTCAATAGAGTTGTGATTCCTTCGCGCAACATTATACCAATACTCAACCCAGCTCTCAACCACAGCAATACGAATTGAATTTACACACTACAAGATTAGACGTAAAATCAGCAAGCTATATCTGTGTGTAAGACAATCACAAGATTTTCCATAAAAAGAAACATAAAAATTTCTAAGAGGGGTATAAAGTTATATCCAACTAAAATGACAGAAATGGATCAGGTCATGGGTCAATTAGGAACAATAGCGGAGCAACTATATAGCAGCTAAGCCTAAAACAAAATGAACACGACCAAGCACTGGCCCACTTAAACCAAAACACAGAGGCACGAAATGAAGCTCAGTACATAACTGCGAGGGTGACGAGAAATTTGTGTGAGTAAGAAAATTTTCAACTCGAGTGTGATGAAAAACGACGAGCTTATGTCAAAATGGTGTACTTTTATTGGTAGAGAGTGAAGTGTGATTATTTTTTCGAGCAGTTATGTACTGAGCTTGAGACCCCAAAAAATATATAAAGAAATAGAAAACACAGTTTTTAGTCTTCAGATTGTGATTTTTTATTGAATCATAAAATACATAGGATAGGGTTATTAATGGAATATCACATCGAGCAAGTGGCCCCCACAGCTTTGCTGGCACAAACGCACTCTTTTATCGAAATTCCCAATGACCTTTTTGCATAAGTGTGGCTGCATTTCGTTGATGCAGCGATTAATTTCCTCCTGTAATGCACGGGTGGTTGTGGGCTTGTTGACATAGACCTTTGACTTCAAATAACCCCATAAAAAGAAATCTTATGGTGTTAAATCACAAGATCTAGGGGGCCAATTCTGATCACCGAAACGAGAGGGTACACGACTAGGAAATGTCTCATGCAGTAATAGAATTGTTTCACGTGGCACCATCTTGTTCAAACCACATGTCGTCTATGTCAATATCATCCAACTGAGGCAGAAAGAAGTGTGTTATCATGTCGCGATATCGAGCACCAGTAACAGTTATTGCTTGACCAGCCTCATTTTCAAAAAAGTATGGTCCAATGATGCCTCCAGCCCAAAATACACACCAAACAGTGACAGGGGGTGGATGCATTTGTTTTTCGATAATCACATGTGGGTTCTCCGTACCCCAAGGTATCAAGGTGAAAATGTGCTTCTCTTCGCTGTGCATGGTCATTTTTACTAACCCTTACCTCTGAGCTGTCAATTTTTTTTTTTTTTTGGGGTTACCAATACTTTACTGCACAAATAGGGGCAAATTCAAATCTTGCGTTAATTTTGGGACACCCTTTATTTGCAGGTATTAGCCTTTTTTTAGGATCCAAGATCCAATAAAACAGTGATTTACGCGTCATCTATTAATTACTACGTCGACGTGGCGACAACCGGTAGACCCCGCAGACAATGTATATATCGTAGACAATGTAGACAATTCGTATAAAACGTTGATAATGTAGACGATTTAGTAATTTAGTGAACTACATAGTTCTAAACTACGGTGGCCAGATTAATTTTAGGTTAAATCCGATTTGGTGGAACAGTTTTAGAATCTTTTTCAATGTATTTTAATCTCTTTTCAATTTAGGTTAGGTTAGAAAAGATTTAATTTAAAATATTTTCGTAATCTATCTTTAAGAAATTTAGAATTATGTACATTGTAATTTGAATGTTCTTAAAATTAAGTCTTTTATACATTATCTGTTATACATTTTTTTGATTTCCCAACTATAGAGGAGATAAACTTAAAACTCAGATGGTCAAATTATAATTTGTCATATACGGCTTAACTGAATCGCTATTTTATAAAATAGCTGCCCTCCTCTTCTTTGGCTAGATCAGATAATTTTAAAGGTAAGTAACATCGGTTCTAACTAAAAACAAGATTCATTGCAAAATCTTACCAACTCTAAAAAGAATCTTGTAAACTATCAAAAATATTAACACAATTAACTTCATTCATTCTACCTTCTATTCTCCTCTCATCATAAAGCATACAAGTTTTAAGGAGTTTAGGTTAATGACCTAAACTTAAATAAAATCAAAAGAAACCAAAACAACTAATTTTGCAAGGCAATTCAACAGATCTAGAATAATGTTTGATGTTAGCAATACTGCTGAACTTTTAAATTTGCTTTAAACATTAAACTATTTTGGGAAATCAATGAGCATCGCCTAAGCAACGGCGTTAGGTATCGTGTCAAGGGATAAATGCACATGAGGCTATTTTTAATATATATATATATATATATATATATATATATATATATATATATATATATATATATATATATATATATATATATATATATATATATATATATATATATATATATATATATATATATATATATATATATATATATATATATATATATATATATATATATATATATATATATATATATATATATATATATATATATATATATATATATATATATATATATATATATATATATATATATATATATATATATATATATATATATATATATATATATATATATATATATATATATATACATTTACTCTATAATGGTTGCCCAGAATACCGAGCACGTGAAAAGAGATACCGAGGAAAATTAGCAAACGAAGACCATTGCTTGAAATCGAAGGTGGAAAAATTTATGCACTTTTCAAAATTTAATTTTTTTATTCTTACTTGAATTTTAGTAGATGTTAAATTATATATTTGAGTAGATTTTTTTAAGTGAAATTCAAGATAGAATTGTACTATGGTTGAGTTAAATTTTAAATTTGAGTTAAATATTAATTAAAACTGAAACATTGATTAGAAAATAATTTTTTTTATATTTGATTGTGATTGAATAGATTTTGGATTGAAGATGATTGAATAGAGTGGCACTGTTTAAGTTAAATTTAGGATACCATTTATACTATGATGCTGGGTAAAATTTTAAAAGCGATTTATCGATTGAGTGTAATTTAAATTATAAATATTTAAGTATATTTATATTTGAGTTTGCATAGAGCATAGACATCAAAGTATATATATTTTTAGTGGATTTGCTTAAGTGAAATTTCAGAAGAGAATCCTAGTTAGAATTTGAACCAAATTCTTAAATTGGTTTTTAGATGAATTGTATGAGTGAAAATAAAGTAATTTTTAAACAGAATTTGAGTGTATTTTCAATTTTAAAATGAGTTAAATCAAACATTAAGTTGAAAAAAATATTTTGTGTTATTTGAGTTTGCGTATAGATTTTGAATTATAATTTAAGGTATAAGAATGTATGTCATGTTTTAAATTCACTTTAGAGCGAAATTGATGTAAATTGAAACAAAATCTTTAGTTAAATTAAACGAGCAAATATAAATTAATATTTCAGCTGAATATGAACAAGAGTTGAGTGAATTTTCAATTATGTTTAATCGTATTTGTATATTTGAATAGCTTTTAAAGTATGTTGTATATTGAGTAGTTACCTTAAGTAAAATTTCAGCTAAAATTCTAGTATGGGCATGAATCAAATTTTAATTATAATTTAAAGAGTATTTCAAGATAGATTTGTTACGCAATCTTAAGTGATTTAAGGAAAATTTGAAAAAAATAGAAATTGTGCTTGAACTTGAGCAATAAGTTGAAATTGAGTAGATACTTTGATTTCTATGGCAGTGTCGTCAAAGTCGCCGTATTCAACTTATATCTATAAGGCTTATAATAGAAAATAACGGTTTGACGAGTGCGTGACCCAAATCTGCATATTCTATACAATTTCAAACAGTTATCGCATCAGAGTGGCTTCTCTTCGATGACTTGCTTGTGAGCAGTTGCCATCATGGCAACTAAAGTAAGTATGCTTTCATCATTCGGGACGCAAAGCTTGAGCGCATTTGATGGTGAGGTAATTGGTGACAATTTCCAGATTTGATTTTTATGTTACCAATGGTCGTGAGCAATTATGATTCCACAGAATTTTATTTACGTTCTGCATTATTTATTTGTCAAATTTGATATTTTACATGCATGCAGTATTGATGAGAAGTATATTTTTGGTGGCTTCAACAAGTTGAAAAACACCGCTCTTTGACAGCGTTAATATTTGGGATTTGAGCAACTATCGACAACGTCGATAATGTAGACAATTCATAGCGTGATTTTGTAAACTAATTTTAAACTACGGTGATCATATTTCTTTAGGATAACAATACGATAAGGACGGTAACAGTTTTAAAATATCATTCAATACATTTTAATCTAACTTATTAATGTTATATAAATTATTATATTTCCATAATTTATCTCAAGCAATTTTGAATTTCAGTAATTCAATGTAATCTGAATGACCCGTTTTATTATCTGTTACATACATGTACAGTTTTTCGAAGCATAAGAGATAAAACTAAAACTAAAATTATCAAATTATATTTGTCAATTTATAACGCTGTTTCTAATATTTTGAGGGGATTTGAAAAATTTAAAAAATATGCTGTATGTGTTAATAAACTAGTAAACTACATAGTTTTTATGATATAGTTTCTTCGTATAATATTTTTTTACAAATACAAATGTGAACTGGTTCATTCGAGTTCTAAAGGCTAAAATATCTACGTAATATTTTACGTGTCGACAACCGCGTAGTCATGTCGTAATCTATCTCGCCCATCCTTGAATAAAATCTATTCTGTCTTTTGACGGTAATCGAAAACAAGTAACATCTTTACTGAAAACAGCCGAAGAAACATTAAAAATATTCCAACCAGTGGTTGTCCAACAACAATGCCAAATGTACATCGAGCCCGTAAGAAATAAAATAGAGGGGAGGGCACGGGATATAATTATTATGTTTGGCCGGCGATCTGGAAACCTTCCCAGAAATAAAACAAATCTTGTTAGACGACTTAGGCGACAAATAAGAATTATCATTTTATAAGTCCTAACTTTCGGCAAACAAGCAAACCGAGAACATGTCGGTTCATATAGTTACTACAATAAAACAAAAGAGATAGTCCAAAACATTAAAGGGCTATCATAATAAAATCCTATATATTACAGTTCTTGGCTAGCGATCCTGACGTTTATCGAAGTGGACGCACTAGCCGTTTTTATTTCGGACTTAAGAAAGTCATATTTCGAATCCGCCCAGACGACAAACAATACAATAAAAAAAAAAACAATACAATAACTTACGATTTTCTCTGTAAATTTAGTACGAATGAGTGTATTTCAAACAATACCAAAAACCCCAATCAAACTAATTTTAACCCACAAAGGACCAACAAGGTTGGCCCAATGCAATCGAGAGTTAAACAACATAAAATAAAACCCAAAGAAAATAAAGAACAAAACTATCGCAATTGAAGTCGATCCTTCAGCAAGATCACGAAATTCATTCAATAAGAAACAATATGAAGTGGTCATAGAAAAGAGTGATATTGAACAACAAATGCAGAAAATTTCCAGGAGGAACAAGATCCATACTCGGAAAATTTTTAAACTTTTTTACATTTTTAAACTAGCCTGTTACACAAGAACTAAAATACATATATAATTTTTCAAAAAGCATGCTGGGAGATTCAACGAAAGGTCTATATATTTTATCCTTTATCTCTTTCCATGATCTCTATTTTTATCGATCATATAAACGCAAATGATGAACAGAGATAAAGCATATAAATGATTTACATACGATACACAATATACATACATATTATCTACGCTATAGATTTTTGTTCTTTATCAAAACAAATTAGCAGTTTGTCTCCAATTGGTTAAATCATATTCTGATATGTAACAGGTATATGTATATGCATCGATCTGCAATATACACAAATATATCAAAACCAAATACATATGCTGATATGCATATATGAATATCGGCAAGAAAAAAAATGATTTTAAAAATCCTCATTTCGAAATACTTTTATTATGTATATTCACCTACGTCACCATATTGTCTATTATTTATATTCCTTTCATTATTCAATCTGAATTGTGTGTGTGTGGTTGTTATTTTTTCATGCCAAAATAATATCTCCTGTCTGTCTAACTCCTTTTACATTACATTATAATTAATTGTCTAATGTGAAATAGACATATATATTTTGAGCGATAGTATTATCATTTTCATTTCCACTAATTTTGATTAAGTTTTTAAATTTTAATTGATCACAAAATATGATCGTTTTGTAATTGTACATATTTAGATATATTCATATGTATGTACATGATCTCGTAGCTTCAAGTCTGTTATGATGTCTCATTATGTGCAATAAAGTTTTGGATAATCACGTATAATTTAAATTAATTTTAATTAATGTGATCATATTTTATCAATTACATATCGTATATACGTCATATTATAAGTGATAACATTATAAGTAGCATATGAAAATTATTCATATATATTAAATTTAAAATATTTTTATTGCCTTTATTCTAAAAATTATTTAAAGCACTTTGATGAAATTTTTTACTATTTACTATTTAATTTGAGTAAATTGGTTTGTTTACTTCTTAATTATGCTATCTGTTTTAGTGCCGAGTTACTCCCATCACTTTCGTAGTTTCTTTTTCACATCCTACCTCACGCCGTTGCCGGCCAAATCAAGAATTTTAAACTATAGCTCCGCTTTACGTACAACAACACACTGTATAGCTCCATGCCAGCCTATATAGTGGTGATATGAACGAATAATCGGTCCATGAGTTTTGCACCACAACAGAGGGTGATATAGTTGTGTTCATTCATATCATCAATGGTAAAATTAAAAATCCCCTTTTAAATGCTGCCTCTATTAGGATTTCAAACCGGTACCTCTCGCTCCAAATGATTTAGGTAAGTTATCAACATTATTATAGATAGACAATTTTTTATTTCTCTCATTTACTAATTACAAAGAATATTAAGGAAGCTAGATAATAAATGTACATATTCTTGTTGATGTTATTTGATCGATTATTTCATCAATATTGGTATTTTTAATTTTGTTTTGTTTTTATTTTAAATTTTTTAGTATTTTAATTTTCTTTTTGGCTTCTTCACATTTTTTTTTATACATAAAGGTGTCTTTTCTAAATTTTTGTTCATCATTCCGTTCTTCACAATGAAAACAATTTACATCGTTCACTAGTTTTAAAAATTAAAGATCTTCGTCCATTGGATCAGTTTGCGTAACTTGTGAAGTAAACTTGTTTGAAAATGCGGATCCATCGACTACATAATTTTGATTATTTTCTTCATCAACTTGGCGTGAGTGAATATTAAGATGCAGCTGTTTCAGTTCTTCTGATGTAACAGTTGCATCCATATGCTTAGTAAAGTTGGATCCTTCTTCGATTTTATTCGTCCCACTAAGTTAAGTATTAGTAGTTAAATTTAACTCAGGTACTGCGTTTCTCGTTAAATTGAGTACACCAACATGATCTTTCTTTTTTTCCACTTTGTTTTTAAATTAAAATTTGATAACCCTATGAGTTAAGCCACAGAGATCGCCGTGTCGAAACGGTTGATAAATTATAAAACTTAATATCCGATTTACTACCTATCTTCTTGCAACATGGTACAATACATGAATATACCTTGTTTTAGGTGGTATATTGCAATTTAAATCACTACATTAAAATCAAAAGATAAAACTACTTAACGGGGCGAATAAAAACATTATAAAGCCTAACATAATACCAATCAGTCTTTTACAGACAAAGAATACCTCAAATAAGAATATAATAGGAATACAAACTGTATCAACAGTAAGAAAATTTAATTTTCTTGGCCGTAATTTACTGGCCGGTGAAAACTATAATCGATAACTTTACGATTCCACAAATCCAGCAAATCCTTGATAGCCTCGGGAAATCCATGTACTTCTCAACGTTAGATCTGAAGTCAGGATTCTACCAAATCCAGATGAACGAGAAATACCAAGAAAAAACGGCACACATATAAGGGTCATAACTAGTTTACTCGCATGCCCTTTGGATTAAAGAATGGTCCAGCAACATTCCAACGGGCGATGAATCATGTATTGAACGGCCTAGTGGGGGATGTATCATGTATGCTACGTAGATTAAGACGATATAATAATCGTGGGGTAAAATTTGAACAATCATATAAAAAATTTTGGAAAAGTCCTAAACCGACTAGAACAATTTAATCTTAAAATCAAGCTAGACAAATGCGAGTTCTTAAAAATAGAGACAGAATTTATTGGCCACGTAATCACCTAAAACGGAGTTAAACCAAATCCGGATAAGATGAAAATGATTGGCGGTTACCTAAAAGCCCGAAATAAATCGACTTTCAGGATATTACAGACGTTTTATAAGGCTATATTTAATTACTCCAAACTCGTAAAACCAATATCGAAATACTTAAAAATGACCAAGTAATCGATATGATGATCCAGCTTATACGTGGATGCATTCAATACTCTAAAACGAATTCTGACAACAGACCAAATGGATCACACAGGCCGGAAAAATGTTTGGTTTACATAGAACACGGACAAGTCTTTGCGTTCCATAGTCAGATGGTATGGTGGAAAGATCAGGTTTGTGTGATCATAATTACGTTACAGCTCGGATGAAAAGAGAAGTCGACGAGATACTTTAGTTTGTATAATAGAAAAAAACCGCAATGGAAGGAGGGTTTATCACAAAAGCTGAAAGCTTCTTGAGAGGGAAATACATCGTCATGACAAAACTAAACACCATGGTCTACTGGATTAACAAAATAGAGCCATTAACTTTAACACTCTACAGGAGAGAGGAATTGGTAGGAAGAAATGTTGCGATTACGGTACTTGAATAAAGAAACTACTGTTTATACAAATTATACTAAATTATATATTATAAGAAAAAAATAAATTAAATATTATAATTATATATTTGTGTCTAGACTAGACTAATCACGAATACTCTAAAGTAAACAATTATTCAGGAATATTATAGAACATTCTCGTAGTTAGTAGAAAGTAAATTGCGGAGGAGTTAAACATGTTATTAAAGTGTAACAAAGTGGTATTGTGAAATAATTTGGAAATAATAAAATTTGTGTTATTCAGAATTAAATTCTCCACAATCCAGTGAACGAACTTGATTAACAAAGTTAAATCGTAACAGTATATTTAACTGATTTACCTGGAATTGCGGTTCCACAGCCTGATGGACCCGTTATAAATTTTAATGGAATTGGCAATTTAATCTCAGATATTATAATATTACTAATGTGATGTATACACTCGTTATTTAGTTTTGTTGGAACAGGCGCTTTACCAAGACTACTGCTATGCTGCTGCATTTGTGGTAAATTTTGTTCGATCTCATAAAATTTTCCCTTCACTGATAATGAGACGTAAACAATCTGTGTAAACATCAATAGACTGTAACAATTGGTTTGTAAAATATATTTCAAATTTCGTAAACTTACCTGTCTATCTTCACCAAGGAGTTGCGCATAACGACTCCGTTCTTTATCTCGACCGGTGCTACTAATAACGCTCGCACCATCTTTTTGACTAGCCAAACTATTACTACTACTATCGTGATGCGGATGATGATGATTTGCAATGGATGCATTTGTACCTCCATCTTCAAATACAGCCAGCAACCGAAAAATTTGTCCCGCTTTTGCAGTAGTTTTAACGTAATGTGATTTTACTGGAAACGTATCGGTTTGCTGTTCGGTATATGCTGGCATATTCTCTACTGTTACAAATTTATAAACACGTTCGCGTACTAATTGAATTATTGTTGTGAACATTGTAGCAGTTGGTTGACCACGTTCGTTTACCAACGAGAAATATCCTGAAAATAATTAAAAGATTCTAAAAACAATTTCCAATTCAAAAAAAATTTGTTAAGAGCAGGGAAAATAACTGTTAATATTTTTCTTATGGCTTTATCAACTCAATGTTAACTGAGAGAAATTTGTAAACAAAAATCTTTAACTAATTCCCTTTCTACTTTAGTTATATATCAGCGAAGAGTAATAATCATGTCGATTTTTAATATAACTAACATAAATTACATTAAGTTTAATTTGTTATTTTGTTTCTCGTTGGACTGGAAATTGCCGTTTGGCGGCAAATCTTTAAGAGAAGTACGTATAATGTTTAAAAAATTTCCGCTAGATCATTTTTAACTGTCTCGTTAGAGCTGGTGGTCGATTATTTCTGTCCCTGCAATCTTTTTAAATATTCCGACGTAAAATCAAATCTCACTTTACTAGCCGGCAATTGACGACTGTTAAAATGTGTTTTGCGCAATACTTTCATTTGTCGTGGAATATTTTTAATTTTTATTTTATTTTCATATTTATGAAATAAAAATTGGCCGCCAAACGACAATACCAGTCGCCAAAGCAAATAATGTCATATACTGTTAAGCAAATCATATATTTTTCACAAAAAAATGCGTTTTGAAAAAATATTTTCCACAATTTTCTGATGGAGATTTCTCTACAAAAATAATCAAAAATTCCAATATAATCGAGTTACAAAATAGCAAAATTCCAACCAAATTAAATTCGGAGTTAAAATTTCTTCGCGTTGGAATTTTTCCAACGAATTTTCCTATGGAATTTTTTTTCTATTGGAAACGAGTTACAGAATAGGTATGAATATATATCGAAAACAAAATAGATATTATTTGAAAATAATTATATTCGATAAAAAAAAAAGATTTATTGTCAGTTTATAGTAAACATTTTTTATTACACTAAGTGAATGAAAATTAGATTAAATTAAGTTATTTATTTATAATCGGTCAATCAATAGCCTAGCTCCGTTCCAGTTGACCATATACCAGAACTCTCTCGAAAAATAATTTTAGAATTTTATTTACATCCAACAAGTAGAATTTTACCATGATCTGTTAAAGAATGGCTGAGTTCCGTACCATTTGACCATTTTCTAGAACTTCAGTCCAAAGTAATTTTAAAATCTTATTTCCATCCAACATACCCAGTTTCTTTGTAATCGGTCAAGGAATTGGCTAATTGGCTAGTTCCGTTCATGTTGGTTATATTGCAGAAATTATGCCAACAATTACTTTAGAATCCCATTTCCAACAAACAAATTGAATTTCATCATTAAGGCTCTGTGTGAAACGATTAAAAGTTGTTAAAAAGTGATAAAAATTAAAATTTTGACAACAAAATTAAATTTATTCACCACAAAAAAACAAAAAAAATTTATCACGGTCGGAACCGTATACAAATTTTGACAAATATGTTAAAAAAACATAACCTAATATTTTTATTGGATAAATAATTTAGATACGAACGTGTTTAAATGAGCAGGCGATAAATTAAACGTTATAAATAATGTGACGAAAAAAATGGAATCGATGAAATCAAAAAACACAAAAAGAATTATAGATAAACCATATGCTATATGTAAGAATATTTATTACGATATTAAATATTTTATTTATAGTACATATTAAATAAATTTCATTTAAAAATTGCATACTTCCCTAAGTTTCCTGCGGTATTTCCGTTATTAAAATTATTAAAGAAAGATAAAAATATTTTTTCACGACGCGATTCATTTTAATTTTTGACTGTTTAAATTTTAACTGATTCACACAGCAAACATAATCACCATGTTAAAAATATTTCACCATAAAAATTTTCTATTTCACCAAAGTTATAACTAATTTTTTTAAACAAATTTTAATCGTTTCACACAGAGCCTAAATCCAAAATTTTAATACAATAATGGCTTTTGAATCTTTCTATAAAAGAAACTAACAAGAAGTAAAGAAGTATGTAGTTCATAAAACCTAAAATTACTTCATTTTTTTAAGTCATAACCCATGATAGAATTATATTAGATATAGTCATTACGAGAAAACGAAACACGTTGGTGCGCCTATTGCTATTATATTTCAATTTTGCTTTATCTCTATGTTAATTCTCTTTCTTCTCGTACTCTCTCGTTTTACCTGATCATCTCACATCTGATGTTCTTTATAGTATTTTTGTTTTTTTCTCTGATCGGATTTTTTAGTTGATCGAGATAATTTTTAGTTTATAAATATTTTTGATAGATTTATTAAATATGTAAAATCATATATTATTTCGTTAAAATATATCGTTTTTTTAGAAATTCTGTTGTGATTATCATACAAAGTACATTTTTTGGGGGGTTGTCACTCGCAGCATATCCTACTCTGATGGAATTCAAATCATGACTAAAATTTATTATGATATTGTTTTGTTTTCTCTGCTATTACTTTTTTTTAACCAGAAAAAAAAGTTGGCGCACCAAAGAAAAAGTACTTTTATGTTATCATGTATATATATATATATCTTGGTTATAACCTATGTCAGTACTTATTATTAGTTTGCGCTATTGTTTAAAAATAAAATATAGTTAATTTATAAGTGCATTAGATCTAGTAGATCTGCTCTTCGCAGCAGTCTGTATTTCGGCTGATTTAGAATGACCCTATGCCAATTTCATAAGAATGTCTCTTCTCATGTCTCTAGTTTTAAATAATACTTGGAATTGAATTCTCTAATGATCGTTAAAGAGAGGGTTTAATACTCAGGTCAGCATGTATGCTAGTATTTCGAAAATATCACGGAGCATTGTGATACTGCGAAGTATTTTGGCTTGAGTTCATTGCAGAAGTGTTATATTTGATGCGTTGGTTGAACCACATATGGGCATTAACATCGCTTTGTATAGTACCACCTTATTGTCCAATGATAATTTTGATTTTCTTCCAATCAACCAATACATTTTTGAACATTTTATTTTTATTTGATTGCGTTTTGTTTCAATATGTTCTATCCAAGTCAACCATCTGCCCAGATGTAGACCTAAGTAGTTAACATAGGCTTATTGCGGAATTGGTACATTGTTCATTTCACCGTTGGACGGATGCATTTGTTCAAGTGAATGTAACCTGCGCTGACTTAGTGTGGTTCAGAACGCTGCCTTGTGGGACGCTTGAACTCATATCATTTAATCCAGTAGTTGCTGTATTTTGTTTATTCATATATTGTCTTTAGGTATGTATCTAGTTTTCGAGGACCACATGAAAAATATTCGGCAATAGCTTTTTAATCTTATAAATTATTAGTATTGCTGCCATAAAGAAGACATCTGAAACAGGGGCCAGATTCAATGTAGCGATGAAATATCCAAACAAAAAAACTGACTTAATTTAATTAATTTTTTTCAGAATTCTAATCATTAAACTATTATGTATATTAATTAATTATATTATATTATTTATGGCCATATTCCGCTTGATGTATAGAATTCGATTTATTGTAGTATTAGTATAAGATATTATATTTCTGTTGTTCCTAAAATATGCACATTATTCCACGTCGTTAAACTATTATTTTGGAATAAGTAACTTCGTGTAGAATGGAGTAGTGAGAGATTGCTGTTGGAGGGAGGATTGTAGTATGCGATGACATGCCTTACCGTTGCACCTGTATTACTATTGTTATTAATGTTTTTATTGATTGGTGGTTGTGGATTTTTGCACACTATCAGTATAATTTAAATAATCACATTTTTGTACGAAGGAATATTGGCATAGCGTTAATAAACCTTCCCAGCCACTGAAAGCTATCCCAAAACCAAGGTGTGCAACGTTATGTCAATAATGACCAAAACAAATCGGTTACATACTTTTATCTCTTTTTCATCATTTATATTAATTGCTATTTATATTATGAACATGTGACTATTGTTTTTCTCTCTTATTTAAAATAACATCGCCTATCTTTTTTTATAATATGTCACATACAAGCAACTGATATAGTTTCCTTAGAAAATTAAATAAAATGTTGATGTTTTTTATGTTTATTATTATTATTATTACAGTTTAAAAACGCCATTACTGAAGAATCGAAGTAGTTCTCTACACCGTGGAGAGATCTCGCCTACAATGACCTCCCCTTTCAGAGATCGCTCCACAATTCGTTCTGGATCCGCACGCAGAACGAGAACGAGCCAGCGTACTCGCTGAGATCTTACTCATATACAACGCCGGGGATCTTCATCAGGAGATACTCGGTATGTACCATCTACTTTCACATCCATTATCATAACAACGATTTGTACAACTTCAGCTTCACGGCACTTGATAGGTTTAGATTTAGATTTTAGATTTATGCTTTAAATTTTTTTTTTGCTTTGCAAGCACCGGATTGGACTGGCGATTTAAGATGTTGCACTGAGTTGTTTCAGGTTTACGAAAGATGAACTCTATCATAAGATTGGAGAGTATCGGTGAATTGCATTTGTTTTCGACTAAATTTCGCTATTTTCTCGTTGAAACACCAAGTGAATCACAGATAATCGGAGTTAACTTTGACAAAACGTAAATAAATAAAATAATAATTTTGTAGGAGACCTGTCTCTAGCGAAAGACTACATTCAATCATAATTGAATTAAATGTAGAATGATTTATAAAAAATATCCCTAGAAATTTAAAAAAAAAATCAGCTTTAAAAGATTAAATGGAAAAACATGATGCAATATTATATATACATGGAAATGGAGTAAAATGGAATAGGAGAATGGAGAACTAAAAAAATACACGAAACAAACGAAACAAAAATAAGGAATGTATTCAATACTAACAATATAATCGTTTTAAGCAAAGCATTTAAAATAAATTAAATATTCTTTGGTTTAAGCATACGAATACAGTTTCTGAATTAGTTACAGTTCATTTCATTTTAAATAACGAGCTATCGTCACCGCAGAATAGCAATATGCAACCAAAAAATTCGTTATATATGCCAGATATATCTGTTCCTGAATTAATTAATATAAATGCTAATACCGAGCCCTCATCTTCACACACAATAGAACTTTAATCAATTGTTATAGAAGCTGCGTTTTTTTATTAACAGAACTTCAAATCCTATATAGAACATCGGGAATAATACTGGGAAATTTTATTTAATTTAACCAATATATGTTATTTAAGTTCTATTTATCATGAATAAATTCAACTTCTAACAGTATTTGTTGACGTTTATTGTCAAATAATACAGGTATACAATGGCAAATAATTGATTAAAATATTTCCTATTGTTCGAGTTCGAGTACTATGATTTTATCGAGAACTTGAAAAAAACATTGTTTTATCGAGAACATTGAAAAATAAAGTAAAATTAAATTTTATGTTGAAAATATTGAAATAAAATATGTTGTTTAACATTAAATGTATCATACGTATTGATAAACAATTAAATTCATTTGGATTTTACTGAAAAAACGAAAAAATTCTTATCCAGAACTATATTCGAACTCGAAAATTTTTGAATAAAAAAACACGACTGGAATCTCTTGCAACCACAAATTTTAACGATCCCGATTCTTCATATGGTATGGACTGCAGCTCTGATGACAAAGTCATCGATCCAAATTACTTACCTGATAATGATGTCGATTCTTCGCTTGTGGGAATGACAGAAGAAATTAAAAAACAAATTAAAATTGTTACACCTGTAAAAGATACGCAAAAAGTAAGACAAGAAAAAAATTATGGACAAAACTATGTAACACTTAAAGGTGCTATATAAAACCAACAAGAGAATGTAAATCGCTAAGACCATTCCGTCGTAATTGGAAAAATAAAATTGTTGTCGAGGATCAATGTAAAATTTTTGAACACTATTTGGACCTAGCCAAGTATGAGTTGCGGGCGGCATATGCCAGCAGTTTAATTGAAGTTGGAAATAAAAAATGCCAACGGATTATAAACACATCTTTTAAAATAAATCGAAGGAAAACCTGTAATCATTTTTTTTCATATTAATGACAATCGGGTTGAAATATGTAAAGCAACCCTAGGAGAAACAGACAAATTTTTACAAACAATAACTGAACTTTTTTTTTATCTCCAGAGACTGTATATCTAGATAATCGTAGCAACAATTATTCGACATCCAAACGTCTACCGGGGCGTGTGACAACCGAAATTACAGATAACATTAATAGCTTCCCAATTTATGAGTCACACTGTTCATTTATGAGTCACTCTGTTTGGCAAACAGAGGAGGAAATGATGTAGCCTCTTGTTTATTCTCTCACTTGAAGTCATTGCCACATTCGACCAATCAAATCGTTTCTTACAGTGAATCTTGCAGCGCTCAAAATAAAAATAGTTTCGTCGCCACATTGTTTTTGGTTTTCATGCAAGAGAATACACATATGGAACAAATCGACCATAATTATTTAAAACTAGGCCAGACTCATATGGAGTGTGATAGTCGTACGGACCATGCTATTATAATTGAAAACGAAAAAAGAAAACTTCTATCGACATTCATCATCCCAGAGATTGTATGCAATTTGTAAAGTCAAATAGATCCAAAGTCATCTAATTGACCTTATTTAATTTTCTAGTATTTAAAATGGAGTTAGAATTTTAAATTTTGCGGAAGCATCAAAAACAAAATTTATGTGGTGAAACGTCGATGAAGTTGACAATAAGTGGCAAAGCATAAAATAGTTACGATATACTCACGAATCTGGGAAATTAATGTATAAAATCATTAGACCATAATGAACCGTTGAAAACGTTCAATTTAAGACGCCGAAGGCACTCGCACTGAATGTTCAAAATAATAATTTATGCTACTCTTATATATAATGCTATTATATATTTATTTATGCTGTAATATGTATATACTAATGCTATTCTTATATAAATTCAAAGAAAATAATTGATATGGTCGATTTATTACCTATCGTGGCTTCAGAATATAAAGATTTTTACTTAAATCTACAAACAGAGATGAGGTTGATGTGCACCCTGACTTAGTAGACGATGAAGAAGTCGTTACCGAAATTTGAAGAATATTTTTAAGTTTTTATATTTTTATTGTATTGTTTTAAAGGCACATGTTGTTTTAAATATTTGAAAATTATAAAACAAAAAATTTGAGAAGGGTGCATGTAATTTGTGCCTCCTGTTGTGATAATCTAAATATTTAAAAAAGGATTTAATAGTTTTTCCTAAAATTTTCTACGAAAATAAGTATAATTTTAGCATTTTTAAACGTTAACATTGGAATATTCTTAATTTAATCACGTGACAAACGGCAAAATTAAATCATCTGTCGATTTGAAATCTAATTTAAAATTAAATTTTGCGCTCCTGTGTAATCGTGAATTTATACTTATGACTTTTTTGTAAATAGACGACAGTATTGTGTTCAAGAATTTCTTTATACGATGAATTAATATGCAATAAATTGTTTACGTTAAATTATAATACGGTAAATTGTTTACGATAACCTGACTAGCACCCATAATAGGCCGTGATAATATAAAATTAAAATAATTAATGTGGATACAGGCCTACTCCGTTTTCCTTTTATATGAAAAGATGAAATACACGTATGGGAGTTTTGCATATATAAGCAATTAAAATTATGCTTCTTTGATATTTTTGTTTTTGATATTTTTCAAAACCGACTCGGTTTATAGTGCAATTTTTAGAAATAACCCGACTCGACTCTACAAATTTGTTAGGCCCAGCCGAGTTAACTACAAGACTCGTTTTAATGAAAGATAACCTAGGTTGTGCTCTAACATAAACATGCTATATGTGTACAGATACAAATTAACAGATCTTTAAACGTTTTTATATATTTGCAGAACTTATAAAAGTAGTACCAACAGAATGCCAATTAAGAGATTCTATTAAATAAATCTATTGACAAAAATCTCTAACAATATATGTATTTGAATTAAAAATGTTTGTATTTTATATCGTAAATTCGAATTTTGCGCCGAAATGTTGTCATATATAAAATGAATATTCGAGATTCGTCGATTTTTAAACAAGTTATACAAACACTTAAAAAAACTATAAAACAAGTGAAGTTTTACAAAAACTAAAAATCATCAAATAAAAGTTTATTAATTTAAAATAATAATATTGTCTTTATCTTGATATAAATATGTAATAGAAATAAACCCACTGGAGGTTTAAAATGAACTTGTATTATAGTACTCGTACCTAAAGTGACAAAAATAATCGCTCTCTTCATACATTTTGTATGGAAAGACATGATTTTAGTTTATATAAATATTTGAATGAAAAGTAATTCGAAATTATTATTTTTTGAAATCTCACAAAAAACGAGAAAAAATATATGAACACAATTTTTAATTTCATAGGAACAACAAAAAGTGATCAAATTGTCCCTCTCCTAATCCTAATTGACATATTACAATATATAAATTATGTAACCTTCAAAACAAAACGGAGTTTTAATTCTGTTATTGTTCCGTAACATATACGGTTCAGAAATATGAAAATTAATTAGACGATGCCCGCTCTACACATAGTACATTGTTAGTACCTTGAAAACGTACAGGTAAGATTTTTAAATGCACGAACAAAGGTAAAGATGGCGTGGTCCTTGGTAAGTAATTCATAATTTTTAAAACTCCTTTTTGGATAGTCATCAGATCAAGGGTTTGATATTTGACAAGTAAATACCACCCCAACACGTTATACCATACTGAAGATGCGATTTAAACAATGCATAATAGAGCCATCTTAAAAATTTCGAACTTTACATATATTTCTCAAATAAAAAAACGTTCTTAATGTTTAAAGTTTCATTTTTAAGTTGGCAATATGATCTTTAAAATTTAGTTGGGGATCCAAGCTCACACCTAAATATTTGAATGATGTTACGTTTTCAATAGGTACCCAAAGAGTATTACAATTAGACTCATTGCAAGCCAGTGAATGAAAAAATATTGGATTAGGATCTTGGCTGGCACAACTCACATTGAAATACATAATTGTGGATTTGCAGCTAAGAACCATATCATGTAAGTAGAACTATTTCTTTAGCAAACTCATGTCATCTTTAACGGCACATTTTAATGAATTCATATCTGAGCTGGAGTATAGAAACGCCATATCATCCGCAAACGCAACAAGACTACCATGCAGTTTAAGATCAAAGATCAAATTACAATAGACCAAAAAAGTAATGGCCCTAAGACAGAGCCTTGTGGAACCCCAATATTAATAACTTTTTCATCGCTATGTATTTTGTTAATGCAAACAGTTTGCACACGATTTTGAAGATAGGACTGAAAAAGAGAAAGTGCCGCGCCTCTAATCCTATATGTAATAACTTATTTAACAATATTGCATGGTTGACAGTATCAAAAGCTTTTGTAATATCAATAAATAGTGACAACCTTTTAGATTGTCATTTATGATGATGATATATAGGAATAAGAAATGAAATAAGTGCTTTTTCAGTCGATGATTGTTTTATAAAACCAAACTGCCTCTTATCCAAAAATTATATTCTTTCAAAATAATTTAGCAATCTAAATTTAATAATTTTTTCAAAAATCTTCGAAAATTATTCAGTAAAGTAATTGGGCGATAATTGTTAAGATCAATACGTGAGTCCTTTTTATATAATGGTTTTACAATGCCAATTTGTAATTTAAACACATCCTTTTTAAAACATAAATTACAAATAAATTCTAAAATATGGGTAATACTGAAAAAACATTTTTTACCAGTGAATTTGAGACCCCATCAACTCCACATGAATTGGAATATTTCAATTCATTTACTGCTGACAGTATCTCTGATTCACTAATTGGAAAAAAGAAAAAATTTAGATACTGTATCGGGACAAAATCATGTTATTTCTAACAACATTTTCAATAATAATATTTTCATGATTTTTATTTATAATCACATTAGGTATATTTAAAAAAAGTATACCTAATTTTTTATTTTTTTGGGTATATTAATAAAATGGTCATTAAATAAGTTCGCAATTTCTTTTGGGTCAGTTTTAATAGTATTTTCACCAATATCGATTGCTGTTATACTATTTATACTGGGTTTGTTATTTACTACATTATTTACAATTTTCCATTTTGATTTCATATCTGTTGCTGCCTCTATCTTATTTTTAAAATAACGTTCTTTTCTCAGTGGAACCAAGATTTTAATCTTAGAATTCAGCTTATCAACTTTTTTCTTGAGGACATCACTATTTCGATTTTTTGATAATTTTTTAGATAAATGATTTCGATGATTTATCAGTTTTAATAACGAGTCACTCATCCAAGGCTTGAGCTTAAAGTGACTCCTTTTTTATTTTAACAATTGTTTTAAATTTATTAAGATTAAAAATAAATTTATCAATAAAAATTGAATACGCGATATTGGGATCAAACGAAGCAAAAACTTCACTCTAATCACTAGAGCACAAAGCATCAGAAAGGCCATTGTAATAATATCTTTGTTTGAGGCACCGGTTCGTACCTACGACCTCTTTTAGCTTTATTTGGTAACTTTAAAGTTAAATGAATAGTAGTATGATCAGAAACAAATAAATTCAAATTTTTAAGTTCAATAGAAAATTGTTTACAAAAGGTTTCAGGAAATACAATTAATATCCTAAATTTTAATTTATCGTGGTTAACATAATTTTTATACATATTTTTCCATGTATGAAGTTCTGGAAAAAAGCCAAATGGAATGGAACTAAGCCATTCCTTGATCATGGTAAAATTTTACATTTTGGATGAAAATAAGATTATAAAATTAGTTTTCCATAAAGTTCTGGAATATTGCCAAATGGAATGGAACTTAGTTGTTGCTGATCGATTATAAATAAATCCATTAATTTAGTAGAATTTTCCTTCACTTAATATAATAAAATTTGTCTTCAAATGAAACCAATACATAATTTGGCTTTACATGTAATTGGGGTCTTCCTTCACTTAACTGTTTCATTATATGTAATAACACGACGCGCAGTTAATCAACGTTTAGTTTCACGCAGACATCATAATCATAAATGCATAACAAGTGTGAATCCTGTTGAAAAGAATCCAATCAGAAGAACAAAAGATTAAAGTTTTAATAGAATTAATTAAGGGGGTTTTGTTTGAAACCCCTTTATTAAATTATTAATTGAATTTAAATGAATATTATCCATTTTTATATGATTTTTGTATATTCTTTTGTCACTGGATAAATTATTTAAATGAAACTCAAAGTTTTAATTTTGTTTTTTGAATTATAGTTTTTATTCCTTATAGTGACAATTTTTAATTTTTGTGGTAAATCGAGTACAACTTTCGTCTTCCTTAGTACCTTTTTAACTATTGAATATATGCAACGTACAAGTACATTGTCTTTTTGTTGACCGTTGCTTTAACATATCGTTGCTCGATGGATAAGTTGGATAAATTAAACTATTCTCTTGATATTGATTTATTATCAGGGTAAAAATGCAGCTCTTCCCGTCGATGCTTCCTTTAATTGTTAAGCTCCCAATCTCGAAATATGGATGGAGGTTATGAGGCAATTGGTTGTGAGAGTCAGTTTTAGCCCCTTTCGACGGACTCATATATGTATAATGACTCCTTTCGCTCTTGCCCATCTTCCTTGGCCAAGGGTCGCTCTCTACTTGTTCCTCGTTGCGTAGAAATTCGTGATCTTGTACGTCTCCATTTTACTTCTCTTTTTCTTCTCTAATTATGACCCATCTCGTCACACGCCCAACATTTTATTTTGCTACCACCTTCTCTAAATCTTGGTACCGACCGCTCGACGTTTATACTGACGTCCATTTCCACTCATCGCACTTTAAGTGACGTTTTATGATGGTCTATACAGTCTCGTTTACTAACGCATAAGCGATGCTCTCAGCAAACGTCGTTTTGGGTGACAACATATTGCTTTACACGTCTTCGGATCCCGTTAATAAACGCGTCCATCTAAATTCTCTCCATGTAATCGGGAGACGTATTTGTATGTGTTAAATGCACTAGTCGATCGACCACTGATTAATATTCTTGAAGTCTCTCCGAGTTTTTGATATCGACTCTTCAGCTAGAATAGTTAAAAAGGTACTGAAGAAGACGAAAGTTGAAATCGATTTACCACAAAAATTAAAAATTGTCACTATAAGGAATAAAAATAATAAACAAAATTAAAACTTGTTTTATTTAAATAATTAAATTAGTGTAATATGGCAAAGCCATCTTAATATATAAAGCCTCCATGTTGAGCGATATTTTCAAACGAGCTTTTTTTAGTAAACCAAAAAATGTGTAATTTACAAAGAAGTCTATGCAATCCCATGGCAAAACATACAAACTTATTTTGAATTGTTCAACTATTAATAGTGAGAGCTTTTAATATTTTATTATATAAAGTAATAGATAAAGAATTGAATTAGGTGATGGCCAGGGTTATTTTTCGAAACTATATTAATTAAACATAATTTTTATGATTATAAAATTGTCATTAATTTAATTTATTTGCGCTTTTAAATTTGTATATACAAATATATATCTGATATATTCTAATACTCTCTTTCAATACACTGCATTCACTCCAACACAGAAATAAAATAGTTCGATTCAAAATCTAAACATCGAAAAATATGTATAAAAATTATGATAACTACGATAAATTAAAATTTAGGAGATTAATCGGATAAACGCTGGGAAATTTCTCATTAAACCAAAATAAAAATATTGATCGTATCGATCAAATAAATGATAAAATGTTGTGTTTTGTTTTGAAGGTTACAAAAGGTTACATAATTTATATACAATATGTCAATTAGGATTAGGAGAGGGACAATTTGATCACGCTCTCAATATTATTTTTTATACGATAATTTTTTGTTGTTGCTATGAAATAAAAAATTGTGTTCATATATTTTTTCACGTTTTTTGCGTTGTTTTATGATCATTATGTTTGTTCCATTTTTTAAAAATTCATTGATGTTTTCTTCTTTTGG
Source organism: Tipula unca (assembly GCA_951394425.1). Lineage (NCBI taxonomy): Eukaryota > Metazoa > Arthropoda > Insecta > Diptera > Tipulidae > Tipula > Tipula unca. The sequence goes on from OX596381.1 coordinate 110,910,119, forward strand.
TTTATTTGTTTGATGGGAATAAATTATTTTGTTGGTTATGTACACAATGTCCCTTTCTTACAAATTTTTATTATATTTCTATTTGAGCTTTATTAGAGAATAAAGTATCTTATTTTCCTTTAATTAATACAATAAAATGGAAAACCCCACGGAAAAATCCTTCAAGTCAGGTGAAAACCAATGTTTATAGTTTCAATTGATTTCAAAAAATTATAATTTTGAGTTACTTTTCATTCAAATATTTCTATAAACGAAAATCATGTCTCTCCATATAAAATGTATGAAGAGAGCGATTATTTTTGTCATTTTAGGTATCTTAATAAAAGTTCGTTTTGAACATGGAGGCTTGATTTATTAAGATGGCTTTGAATATGGTGACCAAAGTAATTTTATGCTTTTGTTTTTCTGAAATCTATTTTACCTACTCATTTCAAATAAATTATGTGGGTAGATCTTTAAATATTGTTTATAATATTAAAATAAATTTTCCTATAGATATAATATCTTTCACAAAATTAGGCGTTTTGAATCGAAAGAAAACACATAGTTATGTATGTAATTACAATTAGTGACACTAGGCCCAATTGTATCAACGCGAATAGAAGATATAACCTCGGATTTATCGTTGTTCGAATTGTATGAACGATCGTGTAGAAATTAGATCGCTGGATTATATTCTATCCTTCTGTATCTCTTTGCTCTTTTTGGTGAGTAGAACGGAGGCTAAAAAATTTGTTGTTTTGTTGTATTTCAAAGCGCTATTAGTTAGATGTGTGTATTATTGAAATTATTTTGCAGTTACGCCATATAGTTTTAGTTTATTTCTATTGAAAATTTAACAAACTAGAAATGCTGAAAAATAGCTGCGAATTATGTAGAAATATAATAAATGATTTATTATATTATACATACATAGTACATACGTATATGTACGTATAACTAAACTGTTATATGACAAACTATCCATATGGTAAATTATTATACGATAAATTGTCCATACGGCAAATATTTATACGATCAATTCTTTTACGATGAATTGTATCTATGATAAATTGTTCACGATAAATTGTTTACGATAAACTGACAGTAAATCGCCTATTATACATAAAATGTAGACATTGACAAAACATAAGAAAAATGTACATTATTTATTTGGTGTAACTATTTGTATGACCTACAATAGTGGCACAACAAGTGGTGGTATCTGCTTATAGTGACTTATACGCCTATATGATTTCGGTTTGTTTCTTGTATCTGTAGGCGGTTTTAGCATAAGAACATTTTCTTTATTCTTATTTTACTAAATATTGTTTTGAGAGCATACACGCGTACGGTGCATCAAATATATGATGTATGCATAAAATAAAAAAATATTACATTTGGTTTTGTTTTATTTATTATCTTTTGTATTTCTAACTTTTAGTATATAGAACGTAGATAGGTACCAACAAACGATCAACCTATTGTCACTATAGCCAGCCTCACAAAACAATAAATAAATTGTTCACCTTAATTTATCTTATTAATATTTCTTTATGCTACCTAGTGATTAATATTAATTTTGAATTGAACAATCATTCTAAAAGAATCTTTCGTTCAGCTGTCAATAACATTCAAACTATAATTCTAATTGACGAATGCAAAAGTTGTAAATACAGTAAACGCTGTAAATTTATGATTCGTTTTAATATCGCAAAACTCTCCCTGGTAAACTAAATTATAATAAATTAATAAATAAAGATAGATAGATAGTTTATATGCTTTTTATTTGAACAACTTTTCATTCATAAAGACCAGTACCTCGATTTTGTTGCCTTTTTGAGACTATGAGACTGCCAAATATTTTGTATACGTACACTGTGTAGAGTATTAAATATTGTTATTGTGTGTTGTCATTTTTTGTATGTGTATTTGTTTTGAGAGTGTACCATAAGCATCAAAAATTATCGAATCGGTATAAATCGGTATAAAAAACAAAAATAATACAAACATTTTTGGTGCTTACACTCCGTTTTCTCCTGCTATTGCGACGGAGAATTGACGTTTATGTCAAAAGTATAGTACATAAATTATTATGTTTACTTATTATCCTATTATGATATTTTTGCATCCGAAAGCTTTTGAATTTTTGTCAAAATAAAATACTAACAAATTGAACAGCGCATGCGCACAAATCCACACATACTCACTAATATTACTATTATCCGGTAATTTTTACTCTCCTACTCTCATAGTCTCAAAAAGGCAACAAAATCGAGGTACTGGTGGTCATTCTATGGTGCTATCTCACACGTTTATTTCATAGTTTGAGACTTTTTTTTGGCGATATTATAGTAAGGGGAAAAGTCTACAAATTCAACCCTGCGAAATGAATTTTAAGATGAAGTTGGATGAATTTTGTGGTATTTTGACGTTTATTTATAACCTCAAATCAAGTTATATGAACATTTTATATCGAGTGGTATTCATGGCAATTTTTTATCGAGTGCCATTCATGGTATAGTGATTTCACTATGAAAATAATTTTTTTAATAAAACTTAATTTTATTTTTTAATTAAATATTCAAAAATTTAAAAATAAAATTAAGTTTTATAAAAAAAATATAAATAAATTCTTTCTTTTTTTTGAAAATTTTATTTTTATTAATTTTATTCCTATATATTTTATTCCTATATATTCCTATATATAATAAGGAAGAAAATAACACAAGCTTATGTTATACATGTCAAACGTTAGACAGCTACATGTACAATACCTGTAAGCAAAAACCAAATTCTTACCTTGATACTCTTGTGGTATTTTAACTCCTTTCTTCTTGTTACCACTACCCTTTGTATTATATCCATGAAAAATATTCTGACTCTTTAATTGGCGATACAAAAAAAACAATTCTCCGGTGTAGTTACCATTTTTATCGAGCTTCTTATGATCGGTTGGGAGCCCGGAGTCATGCGAACTCGACGACAACAGGGTATTAAATTTATTAGCATATTTCAGAAGTACTACACGTGGTAGTGAATATCGTTCCAGAAATATGTTGGCAGGAAGCGGTTCCGGGTTGGAATCGTTACTAAATTTTGAACCTTTACTACCACCTGTGGAACAATCGCCACCCGAACTTAAAGAATTCATTTTATATTTGTGCCTTTCGATTTCGTTACGCCGCGCAAGACGTGCATTTTCAAAATCAACAACCGAAAACATATTCGCACTCGTGTCATGCGAATTGAAACGTCTTAATTTTGGTTTATGCCCATCTGGCGATTGTGTCATAATTTGCAGTGGTAAGTTTGTTTGTGACGTAAATATACTCGGTTTACTTAATGATGATTTTTGTCCAAAAATCAATTGATTCTGTGTTATCGTGCCATTTTTAATCGGAATTAATGAATTTTTATTATTGCTCGCGGTCAGTGACGTTAAATTTTGTTTTTGTTGCGGCACTGTTGCGATTGTGTTTTGATGCTGTTGCGATGGTTTTGCCATGTGAGCACTTGATTTTATTAACCAATTTGCTAAATGACATTGACGTTCAAATTCAATGTTAGCTCGTTGGGTTTCAGCCATTTTGATTGCGTCTGTCATTGCTATGCTTGATGATTAGTTATAAGGTAATCACGAGTGGGCTGGTGTTGTAATTAATTTTTTTGTAACTGAAATGAAAATTAAACAAAGAAATGTAATTTACATACGGTTTATTGTGTTTAGTTGATTTTATTATTATGGTTACAGATACAGCTGAGGTTTTAATTGAACACAAATAATCAAAAGTGCAGAAAAATTTGAAAAAACAAAAATAAAACTTTTTTTTTTATAACACGATTCACAAAGTGTTGTAGTAGAATAATAACTAATTTGTAAAAAGATGAATTAGCATAATGTATCTTCAGTTCAGAGGCATTTTAAAATGTTTGAAGCGCCTTCACGAAATTGTTTTGATGGACGTATATAACGCGGGCCAACATAACAGAATTAATTTTTTTTCTTAAAATTATACAATCGTACCAATTTTTTCGTACTTAGGTACTCCAGGGCAGACCACAAACTCTCTCGATTGATCGAGTCATAGGCCTACCGGAAATCCAGGAACACCTGATGTACGGAGATGGATGTCTCAAAATATTTAGATAGAATCATTCGCAGCGAAAAGACCTGATCAGTGGCTGATCGACTCGGACGAAATCCTCCTTAATATTCACCAACCAAGCCCTCCGCTAGAGGAGTGATTCTATCCAATATAATGTATGACAGTAACTTGTATGCTGTGCAAAGGAGAGCTATACCGCGATAACTCTCACACTTCAAGCGGTTTCCCTTCTTGAAGATGGGGCATATCGCGGCCACTTTCCATTCGTTAGGCATAACTTCGGTTCGCCATGCTAATCGAATAAGGTCGAAAAGACAGTTCCACAAAGTATCCCCTCCGAATATCAAGAGCTCCGAATTAATGAAGCCCACTCCAGGTGAGCGGTTTCGTTTCAATCTCTGCGTGGCCTTAGTGAGTTCCTCATGGAATGGCTCCTCAGTGCAAATCTCCGCAGTCTGTCATAGAGGTGGATCAACAACAGTCTGTGACGCATGATGAACATCAAGCAGCTCAGTAAAGTGTCCACTCCAAGCGTCAAGTACTGCGTCGATGTTGACACAGAGGTTTCTATCCCGGCCCCGAATAACAGTTGACGAAGGGCTGAAGGTATGGTGCAATCCAGTAATTCCTTTAAAGAAATTCCGCGAACTGCGCTCATTGCTGAGTTGTTATACTTTCAGAACCTCGGCCTTCCACCATTCTCACTTTTTCCGTTTACAAATCCGCTTAGCTGCTCTTCTTGCAAGAACAGCCTTGTTCTTCCTCGCAATTGTGAGACGTTGTTGCATTTCACTATGGGCTATATTTTGTTGCTCAACTGCAAGACGATACTCGTCATCAAACCACTCATTCTTGGGTCTGACTTTCACTATACTTAAAGTCTGTTGAGCATCACTGACAACCGAGGTTTTCAGTACCTCCCAGATAGAGTTCACGCAGTCAGACTGGTAATTAGCATCATCAATGTTGTCGCTGACAAGATCCTGATACCGTTTCTTTTGATCTTCATTTATCAGACCTTCACAGTCGAAACGTTCCATCCGTTTCGCTGTGTTCCCAGATCGCTGCCTATGTATTTGGTTGCTGACCGATAAGTTCTCACATCCGGAACAACCCGAGCCCGTCCTTTAGAAACTAACACATTGTCAATTAGGCTGCGGAAAGTTTCGCGAGGATGTGTCCTTGTCTCTAGATGTATCTGTTTGTGAGGGAAGAATGTGCTTGCTACTTTAAGATCATGAGCAATTGTAAAGTACATCATTCTCTCACCATTATTGGTCGAAGTTTCGTCTCGGGAGTACGAACCTATGTTTTCAAACAAGTCGGTATGATGTTCTGCCAGCTCTAGCATTAAAGTCTCCAATTACCATTCTAACATCGTGTTCGGGTATAGATTCCATCAGATCGTCCAAAACATTGTAAAATGAGTCTGTATCTCGGGGCTGGCTGACTTCTGTGGGCGCATTTACACAAATTATCGACAGGTTGGCTAACTTCATGCGCAAGCGAAGCTTACACAATCGGTTACTGACTGCTTGGAAATCCAAAACAGCCTTCTTTACCTGAGGCCCAAGAAGAAATCCAGCTCCAAGATTTCCGAGGTTATCTCCACTGTAGAGCAACGTATAGCCCTGGGACACATGGACTCCACTTTTAGGCCAGCGAGTTTCTTGAAGAGCAACGAGTTCCAGCCGATACTCTTTCATACACGTGATTAGGCCCTCTACGCTCCTGGTTTTCTAAGTGATTGCACGTGCCGATCCTAAATCTCGTATCCGGGTACTTGAGCGGGGGTTCGGTGTTTTTTGGCGGAAATACTCAATTTGGCTTGTATCTTATGATGGTTGTGGCACTGACATAGTAAAATAAAACAAAATAAAACAAATTGAAAAACCCAAAACAAAATTTTTTTTAAGGTTTTCTTTTTAGTTTTCACTTTTTTAGTATTTGATAGTTGTTGTTGTATTGTCGTTTTGTGTTTTATTAATTTTTTTAATGAAATTTATTTTCTAATTTTTTTGTATAAAGTAGAATCAGCATTGTGATGATTGATTTGAAATGAAAATCATATTATGGATAATGTATGAGAAACCTGGGAATGAAACCTTAGTTTTGCATGAAAACTAGTCTCAAAGCTGCTGACAAAAAACATAAATTGTTTTGAAATTATACAATTAATAATTTTAAGATATTGGATATTGTATTATAACCTAATTATCCGTCCGCGAAGAACTTTTGAAATTTTTAAATTCGTCGTTTAGATGTGAAAATGTCCTTCAGTAACTGCAGAGCAACACTATAACCTCCACCCCAAACTTGACAGTAATACTCTCTACTTGACAGCAATAAGATGGGGAACAAATAGTAATTTTCGTGTAATTAGTTTTCAGATTTCATATTTCTGAATTAAGCTCTGTTGCCACGTCAAGGCTTACACTTAACAGAGTAGGGTTACCCCAAACAAACTTAAAATATTTCAACAAATTAGTACTTAATAAAAATAAAATAAACTTCATTTTCAATGACAAGCTGCTTAATTAAAAAAAACATCTTATAATAATTCAAAAAAATAAAGTTTAATTCATAAATATTTTTTCAATCTTTCTTTCTGTTGTTGAAAACAATTGATAGTTCTTTTGGAATAATTCCCCGACTTCCTTTTTTTATTTAAAGGCTTGTTGTTTTGTCGAACTTTTAATATTTTATTTTTAATATTATTGTCTTTAAGAGAGTTATTAAAATGTTTAATAGTAAATCTAATTAAAACTTTCACAATAAAATTTAATATTTCGTCTTTATGAGATTGGCAATGACCGAAGAATTCTTTGTTTCTAGATATAACGGAAATCATATTAATTGACACATTTGGCTTTGATTTAAAATGTTTGAAAAATTTATCGAAAATTGAAATAATTTCCTTTAAATCATTTTCAAACATATCTGATGGCGTAGTCAAACTTCCGCAAGGCAAGCGCTGCTCAGATGATTTTGATTTGTAAGCACGTAAATTAATAAGTTTTGCCGTTTTCTTCTCAAAATTATGAGATTCCTTAAAATAATTTTTACGAATATTGAAATAAATGTATGCGCAAACCATCCGGCGACGTATGTATTCGCACAATTTTTTAAAGCAACACACTTAATAATTTTATTCTCGTTAATAATTTCGAGAATGTCTTTTATTTCATTTTCCTCGTGATCTTCTATCGCAGCTTCAATAGTCTCCAAAGAAGTTTGATCATCTATTTCACAGGTTATTGATGTGTTTAATGAGATGCGCGACGTTTGTTCTAATAAATTAGTCGAATTGGAACATTCATTCATATCCACTATAACTAGATGACTTTAAATTTTGAAAACAAATAATATTGAGATTTCTACATACACATCGAAATATTATTTTCAATTGGATCTTGATTTAAATGTGGTGATTAGAAAATGCTGTTCAGGATCCCTAGAAACGTAATACCATAAACTTAATACACCATTAATGGTTTGTTGAAGGCCTGAAAAACAATAACGAATCGTCATTTTCCCTTCAGATTTCCAAGAGGTAATTTGTTGTGGAGCATTTTTTAAACTCTCAAGAATATCAATTTGCTCTTTGGAAATTGCATTCTTATCTGGATTGGATGCAAACCTGCTAACACTATTTAGATTATCAAACAGTTTATTGAGCCATCCAATAAACGTAGCTGTTGAAATAGCAGTACTTTTTTCAGTTTCAGTAAAAAAATCATTAGCGATCGCTGCAAAAATACCCATAGATACTCCTTTGCTGAATACTTGAGTAGCCAATTTTGCTGATAATTTTTGAAAGCCATTTGGCCTTAAATGCTCGCTCGTCAATTTATAAAAAACCTTATTGTGCCATCATCAAAATCGAATATTTTTTCTAAAATTTTCCAGGAAACTGTTTCGAATTGCGTTAGAATGTTTGCGTTCAATAATCTGTTTCTTACACTTTTGATCAAATGTGGCACATCGTATAAAAGAAATATCTTCTTCTCATTAAAGACAAATTAAGGCTTTGAAATAGAAGCTCCTAAAATTTTATAAGCGCTTCTATTGATACTGCCTTGATCACAATTGACGGGACATATATCGAAATTCAAAAGTGTTATTTCTGAAATTCAGTAACAAATAATTTTGTGCAGATCTTCTCCTTTGACGCTCCCAATATAAATGCCCAGAGATTGTTTCCAATTGCTATTTAAACCACGAAGCATAAGAATATATGCATGATTACACTCTTCATTAGTCCCGTTGAGAATGGAATATTTATAATGCCACCTGCAAATGGTTGATACTGAAGGCAATACAAATTCCAATTCCAGAAGGTAGTTGTAAAGCGCAGGAGATTTATAATAAAATTTATAAAAAAGATCTCGCTCGTCATTTTGCCATTGAGATTTAGGTTTATTGCGAAACTGAGACAAAATAAATGTTTTGACTGGATCACTTTTTATTGGAGATCGATATATAAACCACGGAATTTTAGAACAAGAAGGTTCTATTAAGATATTGTTTGCAACATAATTTACTTGAGGAAAATCTTCTTCTATAATTTCTTGATCTTCATTACCATTATTATTATAAATATTCCGTAGCCGGTTTGAATAAACTCTTAAATTAAGGCCATAGGCAAATTTCCCTCCAACGACAATTGATTTTTTTCATTGATTCCCCAATGAATCGCGAAATAGATTACACATTTTCGTTTTCCTCGTCTTGACTATTTCGATGATCTTGTAAAGATTTTTCTTCTAAAGAACGTTTTCGTCTAGTTATGGTGATGTCTTTTATATAAGGAACACTTTGCTGAACTTTACATTCATTATCCATTTTCCTAAGATCACACGAACAAATAATTTGATAGGGAATAGGATACACATTTGTATTTAACATTGTTTTTTTGTACCTAAAATACGAATATCTGTGTCGTAAATCTGTGATTCTCGCAAAATTTTATCGGCGTTTTCGAAATTTCTGCAATATTTTTAAGATTTTTGTTGCCAGAATATCTAATCCACACATTTCGTCTATTATCATTTGGCAAACTAAAAAATGACAAAAAACTACCACTTCTCGAAATATTTAAACAACCTTCGTAAGCAAAAGGATACGAAGACATGATTATAATTTATATTACTCGTAAACAAGTACTGTAATATACGATCGACAATTATTTATTTTGCTTATTCAACATGAATATTAACGCTTTTCTGAAATTTTTTGAAATAATTTTATTCTTATGATAAGATTTGACACACAATAATGGTCTCTATTCAAATAATACACCAGCTCGAATGCGATTTAGTTAAAAACTGAAATGCGTGTTATAAAGTAAAAATATAAAAACTCACATACAAATATTGTATATGAATAGCGATATAGTATGCCAGATCAACTTTTCCTACACAAACGAAATTCATAATAAATAATAATAATATGTATGTTTGTATACGTAAAGACTTGCGATGCAAAATAAAGAATTAAATATTCGACGGAATTTACTGTTACTAGCATGTAGATAGTTAGATACACCGATACATATGCAATGCAATTAATAATGTAGAAAAAAATTTAAAAAAATTAAATCGTATATGGAGCGGTCTCTATGGAAGTAATATTTTACTTTCGCATGCTATATTTTTATTTTTCTAAATTTCTTTATTCTGTTGTTCTACGCTTACTCGTATAGTCCTATTCAGATCTTAAAAAAAAATTTTTTTTAATTGTTCTGCGCAGCTTTCAGTGATGTAGAAAAAAAAATTATAAAAATTTTGATCGGTCGCATTTAGTAAGGTAGTAAACCTAAATAAAATAATAAATAACCAATAAAAAGAATTATATTTCAGTTTTAATACACAAAACATTCAAAATGATTATGTATTTATGTTATTACAATCATATTTCAAGTGAAAATTAATAGGTCAAAAAAAAAATTGCACGCCTTTTGAAAACAATGTCAACATTTAATTTTGGTACGCACTAAGGATAATAAATGACCAAATGATATTCGTATCGAAGAAAACCACAACAACATAAAAAGCAAAATCGGTTTTCAATTTAATTCTTAGTTTATCGAATTAAATATTAATTTCAAAAGTGTCAGTGATTATAAGTTAAATTATAAAAACATTTTGTGATTAAAAACGTTCCTTTTCTATTTAAATACAAATACAACATAAAAATGTAAACAATAAACATGAATTATTGTACTTAATACATCACTGTGAATCCGCCATATTCTTTCTGCGCGATATCTGTCAGAATTCCAGCGAGATTTGAAAACTACTATACATGCAGTTTACATAATAACAACAACAACAATATTTATTTGTGTTTGCGATGATTGGCTTAAAAATTTTAAAAGTTTTCTATTCGTTGGAGATTCATAAAAGGAACAATTTGTTTTACATTTTCCTAATTTTTAATAGTTGACGATATTTAATGAGTATGACAAATAATTGTTCATTCTAATCGACGGACAATTTCTTTTTTCATATACATATTTACATAAATTAATTTTACAAACTAGTGTATAATGAGATTTTTGAAATATTTCGTGATCATGTATAAGAACATAGAAGGAGATGTAAGTTTGGTTTTGTGTTTTGAAAAAAAATTGCGATAGTGTTATTGAACTATATTTGAGAAAAAATTTGTCGACTTGATGAATTATTCAGCTTTGAGTAAGTTTGAAAACTGGAAAAACTTACAATTGAATTAACAATCTAATGGTAGAATATTTATTGATCTCCCAATTTGATAGTAGTAGTTGCAACAATAAAACAACCAACGTTCATTTGAAAAAAAGGTAAAATTCACACTGCAACCAAATTTGCATGCTGTGATGTGATATTCATAAAGTACCGTGATTTCAAAGAATATGTATGTAATATTAATATTTACATATTCTTTGGCGATGCAACAATTGTTTCTGCGCTTTAGTCACATTATATTATTATTATTTATATATATGTATTGTTATTTATTGTTATTTTATGAAATTATTTAAATTTTATTTCCTTTCTAAAAATATTAATTTTATTTTCTAATTTAAGGCGCTCTCAAGCAAATGAGTCTAAAGCCGTGTACTCGAGACCGACTTTATTTCCTAGGAAATCATAGCCGATCTCTCTCCCAATCAAATCAACTAAAATGACGAAAAACACACCCCTTTTTCTCTTCTATGAGTTGAAATATATTTAACTTTGAGCAAAAAACTCGCAGACGACCAACTTAATCACACAAAAATTCTCTTAAGCCGTGTACTCGAGACCGATTTTATTTCTTAGGAAATCATAGCCGATCTCTCTCCTAATCAAATCAACTAAAATGACGAATAACACGCCCCTTTTTCTCTTCTTTGAGTTGAAATATATTTAACTTTGAGCAAAAAACTCGCAGACGACCAACTTAATCACACAAAAATTCTCTTAAGCCGTGTACTCGAGGCCGAATTTATTTCCTAGAAAATCATAGCCGATCTCTCTCCTAATCAAATCAACTAAAATGACGAATAACACGCCCCTCTTTCTCTTCTTTGAGTTGAAATATATTTAACTTTGAGCAAAAAACTCGCAGACGACCAACTTAATCACACAAAAATTCTCTTAAGCCGTGTACTCGAGACCGAATTTATTTCCTAGGAAATCATAGCCGATCTCTCTCCTAATCAAATCAACTAAAATGACGAATAACACGCCCCTTTTTCTCTTCTTTGAGTTGAAATATATTTAACTTTGAGCAAAAAACTCGCAGACGACCAACTTAATCACACAAAAATTCTCTTAATCGCACATAAATTCACTCAGAGAGAGATCGAATTTGATTTCCTAGGATTTGAAATCCGGTCTCGTGTACATACAAGCCATAAGGATTATTTGAGCTGAACTCGAGACGAAGTCAACATAATAAAGTTAAATTATTTCCATCCCACTATGAAATATTTCAATAATTTAGTTTTGTTATGTTGTCATCCTCATGACGAAGACGTCTCAAATAAGCCTTAGTTTCATTCGTAAGAGAGCGGCATAAAAAAGTTATTTATGCCTATTGGATTTGTTCATTTTTGAGTTTTTGTAGTTTTCGTTTTTACACATTCCATAAGGCTTTTCCTCAAATAAATAAAAATAAAAATGTTTAAAAATAGTAGTTTTATTAATCATTTCATTGATGTAACATGTCAGTGCACTTGTACGAAATTCGTAAAACTTTGGAGCACTCTCGTGAAATTAACTCCTATGAACGTACTCGTAACTTACAAAGTTTCGTCACAGGAATTAAATTATGCTTATGTTTTGTGAAAATGTTATAATTTTCAATCATTTCAATAATTCAGAAAACTCAAATGTAGTTGAACTACACATTTTCATCTCTATATCATATTAACCAATCAATAAGATAAACAATTAATTCAATTTTTTCTAAATTTATGAAACTTTATAGCACAAAATGAAGATAAGTACACATACATATCTAAATCACACATTCCGTCGATTAGAATGAACAATTATTTGTCATACTCATTAAATATCGTCATTGATAATTAGAAAAATGTTAAACAAATTGTTCCTTTTATGAATTTCCAACGAACAGAAAACTTTTAAAATTTTTAAGCCCATCATCGCAAACACAAATAAATATTGTTATTGTTGTTATTGTTATTACAATGCCTCTGTTATTATGTAAACTGCATGTACGAGTATGCGGGGAACAACAGAATAAAGAAATTTAGAAAAATAAAAATATAGCATGCGATCGTACAAAAATTAATGAAAACCAACCGAAAATCGAATGTGTTTGTGTTTTTATATACCTAAATAAAAATATTTCCCTTGAATGTGAGTGTGAGCGAAATGAATGAAAATAAAATTTTATTCCAAAAGCGAATATATCACCAGAGCCACCTATACTCGTATATACAGAGCCCTAAGGTTAAAAATTGAGTAGAGGAACTAAAATTGACGAAAAAAACATTTTTTCTATACAAAACATATGAAAAATTAAATTTTTTTTGGTGCGATATTTTTCAATGAAAATGTCGATGGATTAAGTATTTTAACATTGAAATAAAATCTACAATTATCATTTTATAATTAATTAAAAACCTGACCAAAGAGGTTGTTTAATTTTTGTTATATTTATTAATAAAATTTATTGAAAAAAAAAGGATTTCTGCATTAAATTGATATAAATACACACAAATACCCACGCAATAAAATTAAACTGCAAGACGAAAAGAGAAAACAGTAAAAGTGTGGTTATGTGAACAAAATAAAATACTTTTATACATATAATATAGCACCGGTTGCCATTTTTATTTAGTTAAATTTTAAAATTTAAGATCCTTTTATATGGGTTCGTCAACAAAATGTATAACGAACTGAAATTCGTTCATGATCGTCAATTTTTAGTCGAATTCAAAAATACCAATCGTTCGAAAACGCCGTTAGTTTGGTCGAATTCGAATTCACAAATAGGGGCCCAGGTAAAACGAGAGTACGAGAATCAATTAGAGAGATAGTGCAATAATAGAGAAATAAAACAATAACAAAAAAATATCGGCGCACCAAAGTATTTTTGTTTACTCCTCATTACTATATCCAATATTCTTATATCATGGGTATAGTCAAAATCTTCTATATTATATAGTAGTATTCAAATCTCACTGGAATTCTGACAGTTATCGCGCAGAAAAAATATGGCGGATATACAATGATGTATTAAGTACAATAATTCATGTTGTTTACCTTTTTATGTTGTATTTGTATTAAAATGGAACGTTTTTAATCACAAAATGTTTTTATAATTTAACTTATAATCACTGACACTTTTAAAATTAATATTTTATTCGATAAACTAAGAATTAAATTGAAAACTGATTTTGCTTTTTATGTTGTTGTGATTTTGTTCGATATGAATGTCATTTGGTCATTTATTTTCCCTAGTCCGTACCAAACTTAAATGTTGACATTGTTTCCAAAAGGCGTGCAATTTTTTTTGACCTATTAATTTTCACTTGAAATATGATTGTAATAACATAAATACATAATCATTTTGAATGTTTTGTGTATTAAAACTGAAATATAATTCTTTTTATTGGTTATTTATTATTTTATTTAGGTTTACTACCTTACTAAATGCGACCGATCAAAATTTTTATAATTTTTTTTTCTACATCACTGAAAAATGCGCAGAACAATTAAAAAAATTTTTTTTTTAAGATCCGAAGTCCTTCCTTGAAGTATAGTCCTTCTATACAAGTCTAACTATACAAAAGTTAAAGAGACAAACCATTGGCACCTTTACACTGGCCTATGACTGTACATGCCTCAAATTTGAAAAATTACCAAACACTAATACACTTTGTTTTGCATTTTACCATGATATAAGAAATATTAGATATAGTCATTAGGAGTAAACAAAAACACGTTGGTGCGCCGATATTTTTTTGTTATTGTTTTATCTCTCTATTATTGCACTATCTCTCTGTTATTGCTTCTCGTACTCTCTCGATTTACCTGATCATCTGATGATCTGATTGTATTTTTTTTGTTTTTTCTTTGGGCTCTTTGTTTTTAAAATTTTAACATAATGAAAATTGTTCAACACGGGAAGGATAGAATTTTTTTTAATACATTGATCGACTTTTTTCATATAAATTTTTTTAATTGATTTATTAAATATCTAAAATAAATTATAAATAATAATACATAAATTAAATCTATAATTAAAATTTGCAGGTTTTTTGCAATAAAGATATTTAATTTTTAATAAAAAATTATTTTGTAATGGTAATATAATGCAGAATGAATTTGAGTTTGAACATAAAAAAGATTTTTTTTTTGGATTTTCATGAGTAGCACACCCTAACCTTATGGATTTCAAATCATGACTAAAATTTATTATGATTTTGTTTTGTTTTCTCTCTGCTAGTACTTTTTTTTATCCAGAAAAAAAAGTTGGCGCACCGAAGAAAAAGTACTTTTATGTTATCATGTAATATATATATCTTGGCATTTTACTATGGAATATGACAAGTTGCAACGTTGTATAATAATATGAATATCTATTTGAATAAAATATATCAACCAACACTAATACATACAAAAAGATGACGACTTTTTTCATTTTTTGACTTTTTTGTTATGCACCAAAACCAACACAAATGTACTTCAAGCCTGATTGTCACCAATATTATTTAATTTACTATGCGCTTATACTTGAAAGTATTGGTGATTGATACACTATACAAATGAGTGAGCATTTACGTAAAAATTTTAGTTAAAACAAAACCAACAATTTGTGCAGAGAAAATATGGTATAGAAATATGGAAAAAAACGTAATATTCTCTTTTAAATTATAGATTATATCCGTTAGTACATTCTTGGTTATGCCTCTATTCCATTGTGAAAAATTTACTGCCAACATTTTTTTGTTGCCATAATGAAAGGAGAAAGAAAAGAAAAAATTCCATTAGTGTGACAGAGATAGTAGTTTTTTATTTTTTATTTTATAGCGAAACTTTTATGGTTACGTTTTGACAGCTTCTGTAACATAACCAACAAATTTCATAATTTTTGTCTAGAGTGCGAACATAATTTTATTCATTTATTCATATTTATTCATATTAATAATAATAACAATAATAATTTATTATTATAACGTCTGAAATATTAAAAAAAAATGTACAACAAAATAACATTTGACCATAAAAATATCCAAACATGTGTGTGTGAAAAAAATTTCGTATCCGCACACAATTTTTATGTCGATGTGTGTAAATGTTGCCATAAAAAATACTCAACTTGATACTTTTCTATAATAAATTATGGCAACACACTAACACAAACACATTTTATCTCCAGTAAAATTTTGCTGATGAAGTTTTTTGTTTCTTTCGCACCACCAGCAAATCTATATTTTTATCCCATTTTGGTTTTGCTGACAGTAAATTTTTCACAATGGAATAGAGGCTTTACATAAAAAAAATCAAATGGTCGTTTAAATGGTTCGTACCAAATCGGCACACGATTTGTTATAAACAAAACAAAAAACGAAAACAAACTGTTCAGAAAAAAAGTAGTTTTACAGAAACTAAAAATTATCAATTAAAACTATATCAATATGAATTTATAACTATCTCAAGCTCTTCTCAGATAAATTTTACTTATCTCATAGAAAATTGAAAATAAAAATTGCACTATAACTAGAAGATGAAAGCCTTCCAAAATCTGCCTATAGAAAAATCCCATAGTAAATTTCAATGTTAAAATTAAAATGTGTAGTTTAACATTAAATGTATCTTATTTATTGATAAAAAATTAAATTCATTTGGATTTTACTGAAAAAATGAGAAAATTCTTATCCAGAACTTATCGGTCAGCAACCAAATACGTAGGTAGCGATCATCATTTGGTCGCTGCAAAGCTACGATGGAAGTTTTCGTACAAGTCTGGGAACACAGCGAACCGCATGGTACGTTTCGATTGTGAAAGTCTGGTAAATGAAGATCACAAGAAACGATATCAGGATCTTGTCAGCGACAACATTGAAGGAGCCAATTACCAGTCTGACTGCGTGAACTCTGTCTGGGAGGTACTGAAAACTTCGGTTGTCAGTGCTGCTCAACAGACTTTAGGTATAGTGAAAGTCAGACCCAAGAATGATTGGTTTGATGACGAGTGTCGTCTTGCAGTTGAGCAACAAAATATAGCCCATAGTGAAGTGCAACAACGTCTCACAATCGCGAGGAAAAACAAGGCTGCTCTGGCGAGAAGGGCAGTTAAGCGGATTTGTAGACGGAAGAAGCGAGAATGGTGGAAGGCCGAGGTTCTGAAAGTACAACAACTCAGCAATGAGCGCAGTTCACGTAATTTCTTTAAACGAATTACTGGATTGCACCATACTTTCAGGCCTTCGTCAACCGCCATTCGGGACCGGGGTGGAAACGTTTGTGTCAACATCGACGCAGTACTTGACGCATGGAGTGGACACTTTACTGAGCTGCTTGATGTTCATCATGCGTCACAGACTGTTGTTGAGCCACGTCTAAGACAGACTGCGGAGATTTGCACTGAGGATCCATCCCATGAGAAATTCACTAAGGCCATGCAGCGATTGAAACGAAACCGCTCACCTGGAGTGGACTGCATTAATTCGGAGCTCTTGATATTCGGAGGGGATACTTTGTGGAACTGTCTTTTCGACCTTATTCGATTAGTATGGCGAACCGAAGTTATGCCTGACGAATGGAAAGTGGCCGCGATATGCCCCATCTTCAAGAAGGGAGACCGCTTGAAGTGTGAGAATTATCGCGGTATAGCTCTCCTTTGCACATCATACAACTTACTGTCATACATTGTATTGGATAGAATCACTCCTCTGGCGGAGGGCTTGGTTGGTGCCTATCAAGGAGGATTTCGTCCGAATCGATCAGTCACTGATCAGGTGTTTTCGCTGCGGATGATTCTATCTAAATATTATGAGACATCCATCTCCGTACATCAGGTGTTCCTGGATTTCCGGCAGGCCTACGACTCGATCAATCGAGAGAGTTTGTGGTCTGCCCTGGAATATCTAGGAATGCCAACAAAATTGGTACGACTGTGTAGGATGACAG
Organism: Tipula unca; assembly: GCA_951394425.1. NCBI lineage: Eukaryota > Metazoa > Arthropoda > Insecta > Diptera > Tipulidae > Tipula > Tipula unca. The sequence continues at coordinate 110,927,841 of OX596381.1, forward strand.
TGACGCAGTCTCAATGCTGTGTTAAGGTTGAGAACAGGCTATCGAAAATGTTTGCAGTTAACTCGGGTGTTCGGCAGGGAGATGCTCTGTCCCCGATACTCTTTAATCTCATGTTGGAGTACATCTTTCGTAAAACTGAAACACCTCAGCGCAACATCTTATATCGCCAGTCCAATCAAGTGCTTGCATATGCAGATGACATATGCGTGATTGGACTGAATAGCAACGGAGTGAAAGAAATACTTGATCCGCTTGTAGAGTTTTCAGCTTCAGTTGGACTCCAGATCAATGAGTCCAAAACGAAATACCTGATCTCTGGTTTTAGAGACAATGGCACTCCAGATTTTAGTAGTGGCCACCACACGTTTGAGGGAGTGAGGAGGTTCAAATATTTGGGCTCTCTTATCACTCACGATAACAGTGTGGGTGAGGATATTAAAGTGCGGCTGGCAGCTTGCAGTAGTTCTTTGTATCCTCTAAGGCCACTGCTAAAATCTAAACACTTATCAAGTGCCGCGAAGCTGAAGCTTTACAAAGCGTTGATCAGGCCCGTTGTTATTGGGATAAAAATATAGAATCAAAATGGGATAAAAATATAGATTTGCTGGTGGTGCGAAAGAAACAAAAAACTTCATCAGCAAAATTTTACTGGAGAGAAAATTGTGTTTGTGTTAGTGTGTTGCCATAATTTATTATAGAAAAGTATCAAGTTGAGTATTTTTTATGGCAACATTTACACACATCGACATAAAAATTGTGTGCGGATACGAAATTTTTTTCACACACACATGTTTGGATATTTTTATGGTCAAATGTTATTTTGTTGTACATTTTTTTTTAATATTTCAGACGTTATAATAATAAATTATTATTATTATTATTATTAATTATATTACAATAAATTATTTATTATGTAATAGCATATGAATAAATGAATAAAATTATGTTCGCACTCTCTAGACATAAAAAAAATTATGAAATTTGTTGGTTATGTTACAGAAGCTGTCAAAACGTAACCATAAAAGTTTCGCTATAAAATAAAAAATAAAAAACTATTATCTCTGTCACACTAATGGAATTTTTTCTTTTCTTTCTCCTTTCATTATGGCAACAAAAAAATGTTGGCAGTAAATTTTTCACAATGGAATACAGGCTTACACTAAAAAAATCAAATGCTCATTTAAATGGTTCGTACAAAATCGGCAAACGATTTCTTATAAACAAAACAAAAAACGAAAACAAACTGTTTATAAAAAAAGTAGTTTTACAAAAACTAATAATTATCAATTAAAATTTTATCAATTTGAATTTATAACTATCTCAAACTGTTTTCAAATAAATTTTACTTGTCTCATAGAAAATTGAAAATAAAAATTGCACTATAACTAGAAGATAAAAGCCTTCCAAAATCTGCCTATAGAAAAATCCCATAGTAAATTTCATCACTTCATATAAAAAAAGAAACGAATAGCCCTATACGCATACTACATCAAAATCTTGTGTCATGGCTTGTAATATAGAGTCATTGGTACTATCAAAACCGTCTATAATAATAGATCAATGCCTATGTATTCATGGCCTGACAAGTCTGTTATAGCATATGTATGTGTCGAGTAATAACAAACAAAAATCGCTCCATACAAATCATATGAAAACTACTTTTTTTTTTGCATTTTTTGGTCTTTGATTTGTAATAACTTATAAATTAGGCCCAAAGACACTTTTTCATGTACCTGAGTACAAGGAACAATATGTTTTCGTTCATTTTAAGATGAAAAATTATTCAGTTTCCACACTTTTCATTCATGAATTTCAACAACTCTCAGTATAGATTTATCTTATTTTTTTAGGGGAAAATATGAGAAATTAATAATTTTCGCTATTCGTGTCCCTTATTATTCGTATTAAACTGCATCTGTTTCACATTCGAAATAAGCGAGCTAACAAAAATCACTTGGTGTGAGTGACAGGGATAAATAGAATTTTTACGAAAACAAATGGAATGAAAATAGGTGGGGATTCTCAGGAAGAGTATAAAATACAAAATAAAATATTTTTAATTTACACACACATGCAAACCGGAGAAATTGAATTTCTATAATTATAAATTTTAGTTACACGTTTTTAGTCGAAGAGATATGATGCACAATTTCACGTGGGCGTTTTATTGCTGGTATAATTATATTTATTGAATTAAATTAATTTATTAAAATGAATTTACTAGTTTATTATTATTTATGTGCAACAAATATATGATAGCGAACATTTTTTTTGTAAAACATAAATTATAATAAACTAGTTGAACATAAAAAAAATTAATTTAATTCAATAAATGCAACATTCCAACAATAAAACGCCCACGTGAAATTGTGCGTCATATTTCTCCCACTAAAAATGTATAACTAAAATTTATAATTACAGAAATTCAAGTTGAGTATATTTTCTCTGGTTTGCATGTGTGTGTAAATTATAAATATTTTATATTGTATTTTATACTCTTCCTGAGAATTTCCGCGTGTTTTCATTCCATTTGTTTTCGTAAAAATTCTATTTATCTCTGTCACTCACACCATGTGATTTTTGTTAGCTCGCTTATTTCGAATGTGAAACAGATGCAGTTTAATATGAATAATAAGGGACACGAATAGCGAAAATCATTAATTTCTCATATTTACCCCTAAAAAAATAATGATAATCTTGACTGAGAGTTGTTGAAATTCATGAATGAAAAGTGTGAAAATTGAATAATTTTTCATCTTAAAATGAACGAAAACATATTGTTCCTTGTACTCAGGTACATGAAAAAGTGTCTTTGGGCCTAATTTATAAGTTATTACAAATCTAAGACCAAAAAATGCAAAAAAAAAGTAGTTTTCATATGATTTGTATGGAGCGATTTTTGTTTGTTATTACTCGATGCATACATATGCAATTTCAAAATTGATGTAGAAAATCGGCCTATTATATATTGGTATTGTAATAGATGCTTCAATATTGTATATTTTATCCTACTCTACCAATACCTACAAAATAGTTTTTTTCCGTTTTTTAAGTTGGTAATCATGTATAATTTTTTAAAAAAAATACGAAAATAACGTAAAAAAATAAGAATGCGACAAAAGGCATTTTTATGTATTCGCCTCGCCCATGGAAAACATAACATAACTTAAAAAATCCAGCGAAACTTCGTTAAATTTCATCTGTCTCTTAAAAAAACTTATGAATGCGACATTTTCCGCGTAGACTTAAAAAAACAACAGTGATGGCAAAACAGATGTTTTATTTTATTTTTAAAGAATATCACTTGTATGAATAGTTTTTATTAAGTGTGATAATAAATAACATATTTGAACTTTTATTGTTATATTGCTGGTACAATTTGATTAGATTTCATCATAGTTTGAGACCATTCCTTTCCTGACCATTGTTATCTCCAGTATGAAGTGGATATAAAACCCACTAGCAAACCATCCTTCAGAAATTGGAAGAAAACTGATTGGGAAACTTTAAAACCACTCTTGGTAATTCATTACCGGAATCGGTTTCAAACCCACCTGCATCTACAGGCGCTTGATGTTCTATAGTAACCAAGGTATCTTTGGCTTTTAACAAAGCCATGTTAGTTGCATGTCTTATCAGTAGGCCTTCGGGTAAGTCTCGGTTACCCTGGTGGTACTCCAAGGTACTCGTATGAAATGCAGGAGACTGTTCAAGAAAGCGAGAAACACAAATGCAGCTGCAGATTGACTGCTATAAAGAACTCCCCAAAACCTACAAGTACGAGCTAAGAGCAGCCAAAACAAGGGCCAGGAGGCTCTACTGTGGTATAATATACAGGAGTCAACGGACTCAGCCAGGCTACACAAAGTACTATGTTCTAGTCCTTCCATCCCGAGTTATCTACAACGACCGAGTGGTTCATGGAGTACGTGCAGTGAGGAATCTCTCTAGCTACCACTAGAAACTCATTTCTCGGAGTGCTCGGTACTCCGGACAGACCCACGATAAATAGGGGTGTAGACCCCGTAAGTCATATAGTAAATAGGCGGAATATCCTATGGGCAATAAACAGTTTTAGCCATACAAGTCGGCAGGACCTGATGGCATTATCCCTGCAGATATCTATTGATTTTAACCCTACCCTGGTTGGAAGTTATCTTCAAAGGCAGCTGAGAACTTTGTCACATCCCTAGGAAATTGAATGATGTAAAAGTAATATTTATACCTAAGGCGGGAATAAGTTCTCACTGCTATCCCAAAGACTTTAGGCCTATAAGCTTATCCTCTTTTCTGTTAAACTCACTGAAAAGACAAATAGAGGTTTACATTAGAGGCTCAATCAAGCCGAGAGACGTGTCGGGCTCTCAACACGCATACTGTAAAAGACGATCGGTGGAAACAGCTATCCATTCCCTTATTGGCCCGATTGAGAAATCACTTGAATACAAGGAATATTCATTGATAACTTTCTTGGATATAAAGGAGCCCTCCAGCAACATCAGACCGAGGGCAATCACTCGGGCCCTTGCGTGCCTGGGGGTAGACGAGTGTCACTTAGAAACTGGATAGATCAAATGCTAAGAGGCAGAATCATGACAGCTCATCTGGGTGGGACGTCTGCCGGCAGATACGTGAGCAGAGGGATACCGCAATGAGGGGTTTTATCTACAAGTTTTTGGAACTTGGCCATAAATACATGTTACTAAACCTGGAAGGGCAATAGCATGTTGCTATTGCGGTCTTCGGTAAAAATTCTAGTACGCTGAGTGATCGCATACAGTGGGCACTCGGCTACCTTTCTGAGTGGGCACGCAGTTCTGGACTCAACGCAAACCCACAGAGAACGGAGCTGGTCCTCTTTACCAGGAAGCACGAGCTTCCTCAGTGTGACCCGCCAATATTAAATGGTACTCTCGTGATCTTTACGGATAGAGCGAAACACCTCGGACTGCTTTTAGGCAGCAAGCTAAGCTAGAAACCAAACATCTTAGAGAGAGTAAAGAAAGGTACTATGGGACACTGGCTCTACGTCTCAGTGGTCAAACCTATACTGCTGTGGCCAGCGTTAAAAGTTATGGCCAACCTCAAACTATTGATGAAAGTCCAAAGAACGGCCTGCTTGTGTATAAGTAGGGCTCTCAGGAGCATGCCTACCCAAGCTCTAGCGATAGGCTTCTTCACGGATGGCTCAAAAAGCGGGTAGAAGGGTTGCCTGCGAGGTATTCTGTGAGGCACTAGATGTCATTCTCTCTTTTCGTCTTCCTGACTTTTACAGTGTTTTTCAAACTGACCTTACCTCGATAATGGAAGTCATGGATTGGTTCAAGTATAATGTAATATCTACGAGGGATTTTCGCATTTTTGACGGACAGCCAGGTTGCTATTGACGTCGATGGTAGCCCAGAACTGTCTAACATCTTTAAATGAGATGGCTGATCAGTTCAACATCCGTTTGACGTGGGTGCCAGTGCACTTCAATATCGCAGGTAATGTAAAGGCAGATGAGCTGGCCTGCAAAGGTATAGCATGCCGTACATCCCAAACTAGGGTGAACATAAAGATACCGCTTGCTTCATGTAAACTGCTGCTTCAGGAAGAAGCCATAAAAGACACGAACGTCAGATGGTCTAACGCTAATTCGTGTGTAATAACCAGGCAGATCTGTCCCGGACTTGACCGGTCGAGATCTGACCAAAATATATCGCTTCGACGGCATTGGTATGGTCGTAGAAGCTCTAACGGGACATTCTCATTCATAACGGTACATGCGAGCAGACTGGGTGTCCTTGCCCATGATTTCTGCCGCAGCTGCGTTGATGAGGAGAAGGATGAAACTGTTCTTCATCTGCTCTGCACCTGTCTTAGTCTAGCGTACAGCAGACCAAAATTTATGGGAACTTCCCTTTTGGACGACCTGACGAATCTTAGTAAGATCGATCAGGGACTTTCAACGCACCTTGGTAAGCTCAGAATGGTTCAACGAGTGAAGAGGAGGTAGCTCGAATGTGGGACAGCTACGAACCAATTTTGTGTATATGTTAGTCCTTTAGGACGGCCAAACTTACCTAACCTAACCTTCAGAAATTATTTATTAAAATTTTATTTTAAAGAAATTATAATATATATTTAACAATATTGTACACATGCATAATTTAAAATCTAACCTATTTAATGGAAAAACTAATGTATTATTCGAATACTCATGTAATACACAAAAAATTAATAATTATGCAATAATCAAAAACGTAAACAAAATAATCGTTGTCACTTAAGAATTAATAAGTTTCTTTGATTTAAATCTCAAAAAAACTTTTAAAAAATTAGTTTCTTTACAATTATTATTTTTTTTTTTAAGTTTATGGCCTATTATAAATTGGTATTGCTCGAAATATCAAATAAACTCGAAAAATGAAAAAAAAACTATTTTGTAGGTTTTGATGTTACATCATTTTGTGTATAGAAAATATAGTATGAAAAATATGCAATATTGAGTAACAAGTGAAGAAACCAAAGGCAAACAACAATCTGCTAAACAAACTCGAAATATGTAGTTTATTTAGAGCAGAGAAATAGAAAATAATGAAAGAATATAAAATAAAAATTTGTAAATTTTTTGACGGTTAACATATTATATTAACACTAAAAGAAATAAGAGGTGAAATTAAGTTGGTATGTGCGTACGAGATACTCAATCTGGCCTTGTATCTAATGGCGGTTTCGGCCCAAACAAACGACGTATATAATAGAAATGGTAACCAATACTAATACATAAAGTTTTATATATAAACAAAATACACATTTTTTTAAATTCAATTTCAATTGTTTATTGTTGCAAACTACTACTAACAAATGTAGCACAAATGGGGGTGGTGTATCTGCGTTTAACCAAAGAATATTTAATTTAATCAGAAGCACATACAAGAACAAGCAAATATACAACATCAACTTTTGATGGAAAGTTCATTTTTGATTACTACAAATCTTAGACAATTACCAAAACCAGAAAAAGCTGTGTCAAGAATCGCACTAAATATCTTGTTGTGTTGAATAATCGAACTTCATTCATTTTTCTCATTTGATTATTTCTACAATAGGTAGATCACATTTTTTTATAGATAACTCCAATTACAACAAAAAAAACAAAGGGAATAATTCAAGGACAAAATATCATTATTTTTTTGTACTTTTGCTAGCATACTGCATGTGCTTATGTATACATGCATAGGTATATCGATAATATTAAAAACGAACGATTTAATTTTTTTTCTGAATTTGCATAATTTTTCTTTTAACGTTTTTTTTTTGTTATAAATATGTATGTATATACTCGTACATATGGCCCTAGAAGTAATTTTTTTCTCGTCCTCTATTTCAACAGTATATACATATAGCTACATTATATAAAATATTGAATGTACTTATAATAAAATATAGCCGATATCCCACTCGTATAGTTATGAAGTTGTGCTAAACAAAACACAATGGACATTGGAAATCCCTGAGTTGAACTACTTTTATATACATACATATTTGGCGATTTACACGAGTCAGATACAAATATATATACATATCTTTGCTCATGTGACCATCGATTATTATGAAGTATTACGAATTTCTATACATTTAAACCGTAACACAAAATTGGATATTGAAATTCAAAAATGTTAAAACAATTCAATTTTGCATTCAATTTAGAAAAATTTCTTATAAACTAAAACCGACCGGCAGACGCTGTTACTCACGAAATGGTCATTTTAATCGAGGATCATATATTGCGAACTCGGGTGTTCGGCAGGGAGATGCTCTGTCCCCGATACTCTTTAATCTCATGTTGGAGTACATCTTTCGTAAAACTGAAACACCTCAGCGCAACATCTTATATCGCCAGTCCAATCAAGTGCTTGCATATGCAGATGACATATGCGTGATTGGACTGAATAGCAACGGAGTGAAAGAAATACTTGATCCGCTTGTAGAGTTTTCAGCTTCTGTTGGACTCCAGATCAATGAGTCCAAAACGAAATACCTGATCTCTGGTTTTAGAGACAATGGCACACCAGATTTTAGTAGTGGCCACCACACGTTTGAGGGAGTGAGGAGGTTCAAATATTTGGCCTCTCTTATCACTCACGATAACAGTGTGGGTGAGGATATTAAAGTGCGGCTGGCAGCTGGCAGCTGGCAGTCGTTCTTTGTATCCTCTAAGGCCACTGCTAAAATCTAAACACTTATCAAGTGCCGTGAAGCTGAAGCTTTACAAAGCGTTGATCAGGCCCGTTGTTATGTTTGGATGTGAAAGTTGGGCGCTGACGGATGTGTACGAGAGATGGCTCCTTACATTTGAGAGAAGAATCATGCGTGTGATTTACGGCCCTAAACGCGAAATAGATGGTACATACGGAGCTCTGTACAATTTCGAGATCAGAGATCTGATGAAGATCCCCGATGTTGTACATGAAGTTAGATCTCAGCGAGTACGCTGGCTCGGTCACGTTCTGCGTGCTGATCCGGAACGAATTGTGCAGCGATCTCTGAAAGGAGAGCCACCATATGGTAGGCGCAGAGGTCGTTGCAGGCGACGATGGCTCCACGATGTAGAGAACGACTTGGCCTCTTCTGATTGTCTTAGACAGTATGAAGACCAAGCTCAGGATCGAAACCGTTGGAGCCAGATTGTTGATTCAGTAAGGGGCCAGTATATATATATATATAAATTTCGTATCCGCACACACTTTTAATGTCGATGTGTGTAAATGTTGCCATAAAAAATACTCAACTTGATACTTTTCTATAATAAATTATGGCAACACACTAACACAAACACAATTTTCTCTCCAGTAAAATTTTGCTGATGAAGTTTTTTGTTTCTTTCGCACCACCAGCAAATCTATATTTTTATCCCATTTTGATTCTATATTTTTATCCCAATAACAACGGGCCTGATCAACGCTTTGTAAAGCTTCAGCTTCGCGGCACTTGATAAGTGTTTAGATTTTAGCAGTGGCCTTAGAGGATACAAAGAACTACTGCAAGCTGCCAGCCGCACTTTAATATCCTCACCCACACTGTTATCGTGAGTGATAAGAGAGCCCAAATATTTGAACCTCCTCACTCCCTCAAACGTGTGGTGGCCACTACTAAAATCTGGAGTGCCATTGTCTCTAAAACCAGAGATCAGGTATTTCGTTTTGGACTCATTGATCTGGAGTCCAACTGAAGCTGAAAACTCTACAAGCGGATCAAGTATTTCTTTCACTCCGTTGCTATTCAGTCCAATCACGCATATGTCATCTGCATATGCAAGCACTTGATTGGACTGGCGATATAAGATGTTGCGCTGAGGTGTTTCAGTTTTACGAAAGATGTACTCCAACATGAGATTAAAGAGTATCGGGGACAGAGCATCTCCCTGCCGAACACCCGAGTTAACTGCAAAAATTGTCGATAGCCTGTTCTCAACTTTAACACAGCATTGAGACTGCGTCACTGTCATCCTACACAGTCGTACCAATTTTGTTGGCATTCCTAGGTATTCCAGGGCAGACCACAAACTCTCTCGATTGATCGAGTCGTAGGCCTGCCGGAGATCCAGGAAAACCTGATGTACCGAAATGGATGTCTCATAATATTTAGATAGAATCATCCGCAGCGAAAAGACCTGATCAGTGACAGATCGATTCGGACGAAATCCTCCCTGATAGTCACCAACATAGCCCTCCGCCAGAGGAGTGATTCTATCCAATAAAATGTATGACAGTAACTTGTATGCTGTGCAAAGGAGAGCTATACCGCGATAATTCTCACACTTCAAGCGGTCTCCCTTCTTGAAGATGGGGCATATCGCGGCCACTTTCCATTCATCAGGCATAACTTCGGTTCGCCATACTAATCGAATAAGGTCGAAAAGACAGTTCCACAAAGTATCCCCTCCGAATATCAAGAGCTCCGAATTAATGCAGTCCACTCCAGGTGAGCGGTTTCGTTTCATTCTCTGCATGGCCTTAGTGAATTCCTCATGGGATGGCTCCTCAGTGCAAATCTCCGCAGACTGTTTTAGAGGTGGCTCAACAACAGTCTGTGACGCATGATGAACATCAAGCAGCTCAGTAAAGTGTCCACTCCATGCGTCAAGTACTGCGTCGATGTTGACACAGAGGTTTCCATCCCGGTCCCGAATGGCGGTTGACGAAGGCCTGAAAGTATGGTGCAATCCAGTAATTCCTTTAAAGAAATTACGTGAACTACGCTCATTGCTGAGTTGTTGTACTTTCAGAACCTCGGCCTTCCACCATTCTCGCTTCTTCCGTCTACAAATCCGCTTAGCTGCCCTTCTTGCAAGAGCTGCCTTGTTTTTCCTTGCGATTGTGAGACGTTGTTGCACTTCATTATGGGCTATATTTTGTTGCTCAACTGCAAGACGACACTCGTCATCAAACCAATCATTCTTGGGTCTGACTTTCACTATACCTAAAGTCTGTTGAGCAGCACTGACAACCGAAGTTTTCAGTACCTCCCAGACAGAGTTCACGCAGTCAGACTGGTAATTAGCTCCCTCAATGTTGTCGCTGACAAGATCCTGATATCGTTTCTTTTGATCTTCATTTATCAGACCTTCACAGTCGAAACGTTCCATCCGTTTCGCTGTGTTCCCCGACCTGTACGAAAACTTTCACCGTAGCTTTGCAGCGACCAAATAATGATCGCTGCCTACGTATTTGGTTGCTGACCGATAAGTTCTCACATCCTGCACAACCCGAGCTCGCCCTTTTGAAATTAACACGTGGTCAATTTGGCTCCGGGATGTTTTGCGAGGATATATGTAAGAACATTAAATGTTCTAAAAAAAAAAAATTAAAAAAAAAAAATAGAAAATTGATAAATTGAAAAACAAAATTTTGGCGGGAATTTGAAGAGAGAAGAATTTAAAAATGATTCCGTTTTTATAATTTTTTTTTAATTTTTACACTTTTACCTAAAAAATGAGCCCTCTATCATAATTATGCGACAGCTAGTTTTTATTTGACAGTTACAAATACATTACCATGTTCGCGTATTTTTCAAATATTTGACACCCTGTATCTTAGGCTACGACAACCACAACAAGAAATCCTCTTCCATAAAATTTGTCTTTTATCAAGTACTAAACAATAAAAAAAGAAAAATCACATAATTAAAATATGACTTAAACAAATTTGTGAGTTGACGTATTTTTCACCACATGCATAAATGAGTTTTGTGATTAGATTGCTTTGGACTGTGGGGGAAAGAGTAAATTATTACTACACATGATGGTCACATTTTAAGACGTTTAAATATCCACGCTAATTTTGATTTTTGTTCTAGGTAAAGTAGAGCCTTAAATAAACAACAAACTTGCTGCTGTTTCTCATCAGAACTAATGTTTATTACATCTTCAACATTTTGAACGAAAAGTGCACAAATTATTAGTACTTGCTAAAATATTAAAATAAAATTATTTCCCAAATTTATTTTTATACAAACGCAACCTTCAATTCGTTAATAATATGTATAATTATTAATAACTATACAATACCAGTCACAGAAATTAAAAATTTAATTCAAATTTTATACAATATGTATATTGAAGAGATATTAATTTATACTATGTATAATATACAAAATTGGATAGACAAAATATATCACAAATTAAGTTCCGAAAGTTATTTGAAATCTAACCTTAAACGTTAGGTACAATAACTAATCGTATATACGAATAAGCATGAGTTATTCAAAATCGTACATAAAGCAAATCTATAATTTCACAATTAACACAATTTCTTTAAAATAATTGTTTAAATTCATCATCTCGCTCGAGCACGTAATTTAAAATCAATTGAGGGCATTAATTGATGCATAATCTACTACATATCATATACATAAATCTATTATATTTCTATTATAATACAGAAATGTCATTTTCGTATAATATACAAAATTCACGATAAAAATAAATGAATGATGCCGTCAAGGTCCCTTGATATTTTATTTCACGTTGATGACTATAAAGCCGATATTACACTGCTACATACATATATGTATGCCTATATTAATAATATAAATATTATCATCTGACGAAAAAATACTAATTCAGTTTCATGGAGCCAATTTTAATTATTTGCTGCAGCAATATTACATTTCCATATTACTATTTAACATTGGTAATTATATTTATATTACTTCAAATATGGTAGTGTAATATGGGCGTTATACTCAATAACGTTATTAACATTCAGGCGATTTTTTATTATAAAATACCACGAGTTTTTTATTACTAAAATAAAGATCTATTTAGCAGACTAGCTACGCAAACTACATACTAAAAACTGACGATTCAAATAATACAAAAATCCAAAGAAAAGTTAACGTTTAACTGCCATGTTTCTGTTAATAAATATTCAAGCTTTTATTTATACTATTAATGTTAGTTACCAATGACAGCGCGATGGGATATTTTTGTACATATTCATATATAGGAAAAACACATTTAAATAATTTAATTTTATTTATTTTATAAATTTTGGCAGTGTTTTTTGCTAGAAAAATTCAATCAATCAATCGGTCAAGTGGAAGAAGTGCTTTTAATATTTTAGTTTGACGACTATAAGGCCGATATTACACTATCCAAAGCATTTTTCATTATAGAGACAATTTTTGTGTTCATAACAATGTTCCATGCGTTTCGCTGTGTTTCCAGACCAGTACGAAATCTTCAATCGTAGTTTTGCAGCGAGCAAATGATGTTCGCTGCCTACGTTTTGGCTGCTGACCGGTAAGTTCTCATATCCTACCCAACCCGACTTCGTCCTTTATAAATTAACACGTGGTCAATTTGGTTGCGGGAAGGGTTTTGCAAGGATGGTAGCATACATAAAAATAAAATACTGGGACTTTTTAATTCATCTTTTAAATTCTATTTTTTTTAAATACGGTTGTTTGTTATTTGTTGTATAGATTGTTAACAGGTAGGCACAATTCGATATTCGGACCAACGACAAGAATCGAACCTCGATTAGAACATATTTACTTCAAGGGGGAACATATTTACTTCATTAGGTCGAGCAGATAGAGCTTCAACGGTTAAATAGTAATTTCTTAATTAAATTGAACAAATTTAATTAATTAATTTTTTAAATTATTCACCAAAATTTTATGTAATTACTCTATTTGATGATTTTATAAATTTTATTATTTATTTATTATTACAATTATAAATAATTTATAAATTTATACCATTTTACGGACTGACAAATGTTATTGTGATTTTATCCAGTATTGGACAAACCAAATATCTGTTAAATAACCGGAGGGCGTGCGGTTATAAAGCATGTATTATCTACTACAAATCTATGTTATTCCACACTGTTTAGTTCTAGCCACATTTTGTTTAAGAAATTTGTTTTTCATAATAAATTTGTGTTAGTAATTGATAATTGTAAGACTAAGGAACCGCTCAATATCCGACCGGTCTTCGTATACGGTTAACAAGCACCACCCAAGGTCTCACTAATTAAATATATTTTATTTGAAAAATTAAATTTATTATATATGTAATTTCATTTGGCGCCACTGGCTACATTTTAAATAAAAAAATTGACAAATGGTCAAACGATTTCATTCAGTTCATATTTATGTATCATACAATGTGATACCGATTAGTAATGACAACACATTTGATGACCTCAAAGATCCCAGCAATGTACTAACTTCATAAACCACAAAAAGACCCACAAAGTACACATTTCACTATAAGCGCACAAAAGTATATCGTACAACGAGCATGGAATAAGATCGCTACTTAATTGATTTTTAAATTCTTATTTTATAAAATCAACACACATATACGCACAATCACAGAAGTACACACACTCTCACACATAAACATACTGTCAATTTCTATATTGTAAATAAAAATTACTTATATACGTGTTTCATATAATTCTGCTAAAAATTAATTCTGCAATCCATTCTTGCGGAAAAAAATTTCAGTTTCCAAAGAATTAATTTTTGGCAGAATTATATGAAACAGAATTATGTAAATCAGAATTTTGTAAAACGCGGATGCTATTGCAATTCATATTAAATTACATTCAAAGTGCACGTCGCTAGGCAACCAGTGCGAAATGAAAAATTGTGCATTTTCATTGTGCAGTACTTAGTCGCCTAAGGCAACCATCAGTGCGAAATGAAAAATTGTATACATACTGATGATACAATACATTTTCATTGTGTACTAGTCATCAAGGCAATCAGTGCGTAATGAAAAATCGTATACCATATACTAAGTTTATAATCTTACATGTTTTAAGTGGCCGTTGATTTTTCTTTTAATTCATTTTTTACAGTGAAATAAACATAAAAATAATAACGCAAAATGTTTTTAACATAAAATCAAAATAATACAAAAGAGAAAAACTAAAAATCTCCGGTAAAAAACGCATGTTTAAATTAAGCTTTCCATGGTAGTTTTTAAGTCACTAATTCAAAATATTTAGACGGCGAAGTTGAATTTCGAGCATGCGACATCAATAACGCTCGTGTTTTTGGTAGATGGTATGAATTATAAATTAATAATGCTATTTTGCAGGCAGTACTGATAAAACATTATATAAGAGTTCCTGGGTTACGGCTGTATGAAACTTGGATTCTCAGTCGTATCAATCCTATATTTGAAACATAATAATCACGATCCTCTACCACGGTGTAACGAATATTTTGCTAATTAGATTTTACAACTATTATCATAAATCAACAATCTAGATTCAAAAATTCCGCCACTCTGAAGAGAAAATAAATCTTAATAAACAATTATTAATTGACGTGCCGTAATTACAAATTAAAAATTCACCACACATTTTATTATAGAAAATCAGAAATGAAATAAATTAGTTGAAACATTAATTCGCAAAATACCGACAATTTCGTATTAAAATAGCAGTCAACAAAAACTATCATTTTACACTATTAAAATCACTCTTGGTGCAGAAGCACTGTCTTTTCATTGGTTTCATTTTTCGATATAAATAAAAACGATGGTTGATATAGAACTGCAGACTATTGAAGATCGAGGATAAAAAAATAGTACGCATTCTCCAAAACTGTGGTACTTACTCGACAAACAATTTATAAATTTTGTACTGAAAAATAACCGATGTGGAACTGAGAGACCGATCATTTTTTGAACAGAGTTTAATTTTCTCAAGCATGACCAAATAACCGGATTATGACCGGTCCTGCTTAATATGCAGCATCTTACGGTTCATTTGCCTGGAAATGAAACTTTCTTTTCCGAAAAATAAACAGTCTTGTCTTTCGGTATGTATTGATGACAAAATTTAGTATTGACAATTACCGACTTTTACCTGGAAGGTTTTCTAGTTTTTAACCGACTTTTCATGTTCTCTCAATCTAAATAACTAACAAAATTTAACTGTCGCATTTAAATAGCCCGAACGTTTTGTTACAGTCAAATTATTTTATGATTTGTATTTTCATCTCTTTTATATAAAATTAAAAAATTATATTTTGTCTCTTTTTCAATACAAAATTAAAATCGTGGAATCAGTCATGATTCAAAATGCAAAATTTTGCATGCTTATATTGCTGTTCTTGTCATTCACACATAAATTGTAATAAACTAGTGTCTTCTTTTTTTGCATGCCAAATATTTTTCTACATCTAAAAGAGATTTTTGTATCATGGAATCAGTGATCTAATTTTGTCGTTATTAAAAGGATTCGCTAAGAGTAGCTGATCATTAATAATTTAAGTAGATAAATTAACTTGGACAACATCATTTCGATATTATGATCCTAACACAAAATGACAAATCCCAAGTACCTGCTACTCGGATTTTCGAATATGTGCTATTTCAATCTTGTGTTTACATTTCAAAATTTGATTTAAACATTTAATAATAATAAAAACTGAATAATTATACATAATATTACAAATATTATTTTAATTTTAAAATTATATGTATTTACTATTAAAAGATATGCTATTGAAATATACTAATAAACCAGATTTTTCTCGGCTAAGGTGAAAGATATACAATGTTGTTTTAATCTAAATTTATACGATATTTAAATGGTACCACTTCACCAAAACACACTGTACATCCCTATTGTACCTACACTATACACCGTTTACCTAGTATCAATCGAATTTAGTAAAATTAAATTTATTTGGTGTTTTTAATGTAATTTTCGGATTGGATATTACAGATTAAAAGATTTTTTTGAGGATTATAAATGTGGCATCTAGCAACAAAAAATATAAACTGATTGGGGCCATGAAAATTTTACATTCGCGATTTGTATATGAGAGCAAACGGCACATTATTTTTAAGAACAATATTTTATGTAATTTTTATTTCTTATTTATTTGAAATTAAATATTATATTCTTTTGTAATGCATTCTTGCCTTATTATTTATTTAAAACTTTATTTATTATTTTGTTAGCAAGGTTAAAATTTATCATCACTTAAAATAGGAGTTGTTAAATTTGAGATGGCGCTCACAACTACCATTACTTTGTTGATGTATGGCGTATCACGCTGGAACATATTTTTTCAGATAACACCATAAGCCATAACTAGCAAGTGAATCAGCGATAAAAAAAACCTTTATCGATCATTACTGCATCGCCTGGTTCTAATTTTGTGACCAAATCCGTTAGATTGAACATTGCCTTGTCGGAAGACTTTCCAGTTGCTACTTAGCTTATATAATTCACGGCCCCTGATGGACTATGGAGATACACCAATTAAAACTTTTAATGTGTGTCCACTTTTATAGTGTAAATATGTACAAATTCTACACGTTAAACAGTTAGATGTTACTGTTTTGAACTCCGTGCAATCAAATAATTAAAGTATTAAAACTGTCCTTTGCATTGGGATAACTAAGAAAACATTTTGGTAAGTTTTTTTCTTTTCTTTTCGAGTTTGCCAATGTATTAAACCATTCATTCCGAGAGCCAGTAATTGTACAGTATCGGCAAAATACCGCTTTGTTGTTGCGTCTGAAACTTGAAAAGAAATCCCAAGTGCGGTAAACAAACAATTACTTTTTCATTATTCTTGTCCTGAAATTCATTACACAGCTATCTTTCACTGTTATCGTGCCACTCATATTGGTCATGACATCGAGTACGTCCATACAAGTTATACCAGTCATGGTAAAAAATTTGCTATTACTATCCCACAAAGTAGTAATATAGAATAAAATGCAAATGTTTGCGCATTTTACGGGTTGATTTTGGTTTTGCGGTCATAATCGAAGATACAGGTAATTTACGATTTGGGAAAGCCCAGTTTATTAAAATTTTGTAGCTACTCGTTAACGCCGTTAGAATTGACTTTTCTTCAAAATCGCTATAAATACGAAAATTGTTTCCCCATCTTCAAAATAACTGCCCATTTGGCCAGCACCAACGGTGAATCTAATACCGTTTTTGGAATCCGATGCATTGAGACTTCACTCGATTGATAATTACATATTACATTGCGGTACTCTGCAGCATCTTAATGATTTTGGTTGTGATTTCACTTTCATTTGGGACATTATTGCAATTTAAAAAACAAACGCGGTCGGTAATAAGCAATAGTAATTGTTTTCATCTTTTGAGTACAATAATTATTAGTGTTAATAATTATAACCTATCTGCAAAATGTGATCAAAAGCCTACGTTCATTGTTTACAAATATAAATATCTAAGTCAAACATAATTTGTTCGTCAACTTTGGACCTGCTTTTGATATATTATATTTTGTTTGTGTAATTATTTTTCTTTTATTGTTTTAAATAGATCACATATTTATTAATTGAACACGATACACTTTTTGTCAATTATTATTTAATTTATTATAAAAATAATTATTATTTACCGATGGTTTTTGTAGCATATACACTATGTTTTCCAAACAAAACTCAAATGTCATATTTTTATGTTCCCAATCAGTTCCAATTTTTTCCCGACAGATCTACAAACAGTTCTCTATAGGTTTAACAAAAACTTTGCACAAAAAATAAAATTTTTGAAATTTTATGTTATGCCCTTACTAATTCCAGTGGATTATACTAACACTGGATAAATTGTGTAGTGCAGTACAATAAAAAATATGGCAGTAGTAAACTTTTTCTCCGCTAAATTAAAAAAACACAATTATTTTCAATGGAAAAAACAGCAATTCAAAAGAATGTGCAATTACTATATATGTAAATATATTATTAAATTTCTCATTAAACCCAAGTAATAAATATGAACCTTTTCACAAGAAATCATTAAGTTCCGGAATTGCATACGATTAAAATTACTACATGCACATACGTATTTATAAACTACTTTGGGGACATGAAATATTCAAGCGAGTTGCTTAACATATAATTCCCCGAAAATTAAAATTAAAACGCAAAGATGTATTGTATTTGTAATTGCGTAACAATGCACCAACAAATTGTATGACGAAAACTTTGCAAACACACGGATATTTAATTACCGAAATCTGAACCGATACAGGTACCAAATTGAATGACAATTTTGCAACCTCATGTCAGATTTTACCGGTACAATAGTATAACAATAAAACGCATTCAAAGCAGTTCTTGTTTAGACATAGTATCCAAAATTCATGACAAGTTTTATATACGTATGTTTCGAAGAAATGTGTACAAAATCCATTTACAGTTTTAATAATAAAATATCATAGCGTTTTGGAATATTTATGAAACAATGAATCATCTTATAGTTGAAATTGTATGCGTCCATGTTTTTTAACACATACAAGTCATGTTTTTTTATTTCTATATATTTTTCGACAAACGTTTAAAACTAAGTACATATGTAAATGTAGACTAGAAATCTAGCAAGTTCACTTACATCTCACTGAAAGGTATATGTATATTCCAAAAAATCAAAAATACAAATATATTAAGTGTCGTGTTCACATTAAATTATTAAGCATTAAGCTCACTTGAAACATTTTATATTTTATTACAAAAATTTAACACTTCTTATAACCAAGCTTTGCTACACTCAAACTAACTTAAATGAATAAACGCATTGATGAATCACACATAAACACACTACAAAAAATATGAAAGCTTTATGATAGATTTAAATTTATATAATTTTTACTTTTTGTAAAAACCAACAAAAGATTTTACGAAAAAAAAATTTTTTTGTAAGTTAATTTAATCAGCATAACAATATTTTTAATTAAACTACTTAAACAACTACAAAAATACATAACACAATACAAAAAGAATAAGACAAACACTTAAGTAACAACTTTTATATAAAACTATTTTCTCTTCTCGTTTTTTTACTACATATTTTAAATTTTAATTGTATTGAAACTATGTATTTGTTTTATTTTCTTGTCGATTTTAACAGTCCGGAGAGCACAACATCTCTACAAAAAAGCCGCACGACGACTAACGCGATCGAAGATTTTTAAGCAAAAAACTTTTTGGGATAAAGAAAATATTGGGAAATATAAATACCTACATATCTATAACATATCTATTCGTATAAATTATTATTCACAACACGAATAATCTCGAGCTTAAAACGAGCGCACGTTCAGTTCAGACGGGCATACGATATTGCAAAATTGCGATGGCATGGCATTGTAAATGAAATGGAAGGAAGGGGAAAAATAAATTATAATTTGTATGTTTTGTTAACAAGTTGTCTGTTTTGGTGTAAATTTAACGCGATGGATGGCAATGGCATGGTAAAAGAAATGCGCAACAACGTGGGATATGGAGTATCATCAAAGTCATATATAAGTTATGCACTATGCAATGTAATGCCTCAAACAGATAAGTATCACTCTACGCTTGTGCGCGCCTATATATATATATATATATATATATATATATATATATATATATATATATATATATATATATATATATATATATATATATATATATATATATATATATATATATATATATATATATATATATATATATATATATATATATATATATATATATATATATATATATATATATATATATATATATATATATATATATATATATATATATATATATATATATATATATATATATATATATATATATATATATATATATATATATATATATATATATATATATATATATATATATATATATATATATATATATATATATATATATATATATATATATATATATATATATATATATATATATATATATATATATATATATATATATATATATATATATATATATATATATATATATATATATATATATATATATATATATATATATATATATATATATATATATGATATTTTATAAACACATAGACGCCGTCTCTTTGACATTTAATATAGAAGACAATTTTGTTTATTAAGTCGAGTTTTTAATAAAAGTTCTTAAATGAAAATTATAATAATAAATGGATACAATAACCGCGATGCTTTCAACATAAGAAATATTTTAGCTAGCTATTTGTTTAATGAAGGTGCAATTGTAAGGCAAAATAAACATGTCCACATAAAACGTAATATATAACAAAAATATAATAATTCAATTTTATTTATTACAGATTATTTCAAAATATTACTTAAACATATACTAATCAAAGAGTTGGTGGGGCTCGATCTTTATACAATTCCAATTTTGTCATATATTCAAAGAAATTAAATTTCCCATAGCCTTAGTAATGGGCAGTAATTTTTTAAGTTTAACCACTATTGTGGATCAAAACCAATCATCCTCATTCTGCTGGTTAGCTGAGGATATAACTTGCCCGCAGTTCACAATATTTAAACACTCTTCAAATAATAATATTCACACACTCTTTCGTTGCTTCTTTTTGGGCGGGCTGGTTCGGAGCTTTCCAGGTAATCATCCCCGGAACAAATTAAAGATGGTGGGGAAACCGAGGTTTCAGCGCTTCTTTTATATTTACTTCTTGTGATAGACATTTATGTCTCTTTTTTTACGAACAAATTACGAGCGTCATTTGGATTCTATTTATGAGCAGTGCTTGTTGTCTTAACAATTAGAAAGTTAACTGGAAATTAGTAAATAAAACATATAAAACGTGTTTATACGTAGGTATAAAAAGCGAAATATAGGACAAAAGTTGGAGCGGGATTTACTAAAAGTAATCTATACACCTAAAAACATAGAAGTACACCAATTAAAGAAGTACTCCATCGTGTTAAATTTACACCAAATTACAACAATTTCGGGACACTTTTTAGGTAAGTTCAGTTTAATATTTAGATCTAACATTTCAGTACAGACAATAGAAGTGGTATTATAGTTTTCTAATCTATCTTTACCAACAAATTCTCAGAAAAAGCTGTAAAAATTATAAAATGATTATTCTACAAGACGCTGATCGACAATTATTTGATTGCGTATTTCAGCAATATGCTCAGTTAATGATATTATAATTAAGGCTTGGTGGATGAACGGTACTACAATTAATAAACCATAGATTCAATTGGCAATGGAATGTTTAAACATCTTAAAACCAGGCGAAGTGTAACAACAAACAATTCATTAAAAGGTAATTCATACTAATATGTACTTCATTTAAATAGTTCTGATTAAAATCTTTTATCTATTATGTATTATGCCCTTATATTTTCGATTTCAGAAAAATAGTTTAAACATACCCAAAAGCTGTTGGCTGTTATAACATTTAAACAAAATGTTAAATAGAATTGGTAACTAATAGCAAACGAAGATTCTATCGGGAGACGTTATTATGATCAGAATATTTGCCAAATATTTGTTTCTGCAAAGCAAAAATAATACATCGACAAAAATTTTATATGTGTTTTTAAATTTAATTGTTGACTCAGTGGATTTACTTAGAAAAACCAAATTAAATTAAAGTGAAATATATAATTGTTTTATTAATTCAAAATCTAGTAAACATGTTAGATAATTTTTGTAATTTAAATACTGGTTTAAAATTTAATAAAATGTTTAAAGTTTCATAAGATTGTAGTTATGTATTTATTATGAAATACTTTTTGATTCTTCCTGAAAATCTTTCCTAGTTTAAATATAACGTTTAGGTAAGCATACGAGTATGTGTGTATTATATATATTGATCAGAATATTTGCAATGGAAATTTTTTTATTTCTGACGGATGAGTACGAGAGATGGCTCCTTACATTTCATCAGAAGAATCATGCGTGTGATTTACGGCCCAAAACGCGAAATAGATGGTATTGTACATACCGAGCTTTGTACAATATCGAGATCAGAGATCTGATGAAGATCCCCAATATTGTATATGAAGTAAGATCTTCGCGAGTACGCTGGCTCGGTCACGTTCTGCGTGCTGATCTGGAACGAATTGTGCAGCGATCTCTGAAAGGAGAGCTACCATATGGTAGGCGCAGAGGCCGTTGCAGGCGACGATGGCTCGACAAATAATTGACTCAGTAAGGGGCCAGTAATGGCCTTTAAAAACTGTAAGAAACCAAAAACAACTGTAAAAAGTAATGTGCGCATCCTGCAGTTATATTAGCAAGTATTCTAAAAATATGGCGCTCCAAAATTTCAAGCAAATATAGAAGAAAGTATAGCAATAGCAATAAAGAAGCTCACTGATATGATGCAAAACTTCATGGTGATGATGGAAAGAACCGCATGCATCTAATGAAGCAAAATATGACCACATTGATGCAGATAGTTGCCAAAAACCAAAAATGACTATCCTCAAAATATGTAGTTATATGGATACAAACGGCCTAACATAACACAAAGCTGAGGTACAAGCATTTCTCTTCGAGCGCAATATTGACATAAGGTTAATATCAGAAACTCATATTTCACCAAAAAGAATTATTGTAAAATTAATGGGTGCTCGAAATATGATACTAAGCATCCAGATTGCAAAGCACATGGTGGTATATATTGCCATATTGATTAAAAGAAGAGTAAAACACTTGAAATTTACGAAATATCACAAGGACCATATCCAAGCGACGAATATTTGCCTAACAGAGTTTTCGGGACACTCCATAATATCAGCAGTACACTGTCATCCGAAACACGTAATGAAAAAACACTAGTCCTCGGATTATTTTAAGCATCTGGGAAAAAAGATTCTCGCATGGATTAATTAGAACGCAAAACAGGTTCAAGAAAATTGAGTTTCAAGGTTAACGAAGCCGAAGGATAAACAACTCCATGAAGCTATGGAGAAAAAGTCATAGGATTATATATCGGCCGGGTATCCTACATACTGGCCTACGGATAAAACGAAAATTCCTGATTTAATTGACGTCGATGTTACAAAAGGTATTGCACGTACGAATACCACCATGCTGATTGCTATGATCTCTTACTATTACCGCCGAAATTGCCTCAAACGAATTACAAAATCTGTTTGATAAAGGTTGGCTCAGAACATAGCGAATTAAAGTGAAACAAAATATATTAGCGCACGTTACATTCACATTAAACAAATGCACCTATCCAACGATGAAATTAAACAACGTGACTATTCCGCAACAAGCCGATGTTAAGTACTTAGGTCTACATCTGAACAGAAAATTGACTTGGAGAAAACATTTTAAAACAAAGCGTAAACAAATAAAAATTAAATTTTCAAAAATGTATTGGTTGATTGGAAGAAAATCAAAATTATTATTATGTATGCTACTATACAAAGCGATATTAATGTCCATACGGACATACGATATCCAAGTATGGGGTTCCACTATCACATTAAATACAGAACTTCTGCAACGAACTCAACGAACAATATTTTGCAGCATCACAAATTCTCCGTGGTATATTCGAAATACTAACATACATGCTGGGTAACAAAACCGTTAAATAAAAGATTAAAGAATTCGGTTCAAGTATTATTTAAAACTAGGGACATATGCTAATTGGCTAGGAGAATTATAAAGCATCCAAAATACAGACGACTGCGAAGAGCAAGATTCACTAAATCGAATGCACTTATAACGTAATCGTATTTTATTTTTATTTTATATGCGTGTACTTCTATATAGCAAATACATATGTATATGATCTATTTTATACATACTAGTAAATTAAATAATAGCACTAATAACAATTACAAAAAAAGTTTAAGACTTACAAATTTGTAATTATATATGTCGGCGTAATCTATATTCTCATTATAATACGTAGTCCATAAATTCCATTAATTT
The DNA here is from genome assembly GCA_951394425.1 of Tipula unca. Classification (NCBI taxonomy): domain Eukaryota; kingdom Metazoa; phylum Arthropoda; class Insecta; order Diptera; family Tipulidae; genus Tipula; species Tipula unca. The sequence goes on from OX596381.1 coordinate 110,952,049, forward strand.
TGTCTACATTCAAATAATTCCGTTAACTTATATATCCCGTTCCGTGGGTGTAATTAATTTATTAATTATTAGCAGTTTGTAAGAAACTATCTGAACTGTTTACAGCTTGGATTTTAGTTTCGGTAATTTTTATTTATTTTTTATTTTTTATTTTTATTTATATAATATTACAACTGACTTTATTCTAAGTCATCTAGTAACTTTTCTATCATAATTATATTAACAGGTGTTGGGATATAGTCCAACGGCTAGTCCCAGAAATTAAAATTATTTATTTATATAAATATTTCGTATAGTAATTTTATGTTCATTTACTAGATCAATTGGTTTGGTCCTTTGGAGACGTCTTACTGCCAACGGTCTGTCCCGCATATTGCATATCTCGATGTTTTCTTGCTGTCGGACGCGTGAATTAAGCTTATGAGAGCATTGTACGTAATAACTTCATCGATGTATTCCATCTTTAAATCTCGGTGGAGGTCTTCATTTTTAATGTACCATGGAGCATTTACAATATTCCGATTTTTTTGTTTTGGAACGTCTGTATCATTTTGATGTTCGCTTTCTTGGTACAGCCCCAAAGACGTATACCATAGGTCCATACCGGTTTCAGTATTTGCCGGTATAAAAGCAATTTATTGTGTATAGATATAGTTCAGAATGTCTACCTAACAGCGAATACATCTTCCTATACTTCATGTTCAGCTCTTCCTTTTCCATTTTGAAATGTTCTTTCCACCTCAACTTGGCATCCAGCGTCATACCTAAATATGTTGCCGTATCTGCATAGGCAATTTGTTTAGAGTTGGTTATAATTGGGATTCTATTAGAAATATTTTTATTAGTAAAGTTCACATGCACAAATTTAGTTTCATTCAGTTTAATCCTCCATTTTTTCATCCAATTGTTGACTGAATTTGTCGATTTTTGCAATTTGTTAGTAGCTTCTTCTACATTGTTCCCAACTGCCAAAATCGCAGTATCATCAACATATGTTGCTATAGTTGCTTCTTCCATTGGTGGTATATCCCGAGTATACAGGAGGTACAAGACAGGGGCCAAAACGCTACCTTGTGGTACTCCAGCTGAAATTTTCTAAATTTTTCAAAAATCTTGGCTATGGTTGGGAGTATGGATATCGGTCTGAAGGTCTTTTTATCGTTACATTGTTTGTTAGATTTTAAGATCATGATTACCTCTGCCACCTTCCATTGCCTTGGAACGTATCTTAGTCTAAACACAGCGTTGATTATATGGAGAAGTTTATGTATCGCTTTATTTGGTAATTCTTTAATGATTTGTCCGGTTATGAGGTCGTACCCAGGAGATATTTTCATGTTTAAATTTTGAATTTCCTCTTTTAGCTCCTGTAGAGATACACTTTGTATTTCAAGCTCATCAGATCGTTTCAGTAGGTTAACATTTTCATCCGCGGTTTGCCTTTTGTTCTAATAATTCTCGAAAAATTTCCCAATTGGTATTCTTATTGGACAGTCTCGCTGTGATTTCTTTTTCAATTTTGTTTCACTAACCGTCATAATAGCATGAGAGTGGTCCGATGTAAGCTCTTCATTATTTTCCAATCGAATATAGTTATCTGATATACCTTTTGTCACATAAAAGTCTATAAGATCCGGTGTTTTGTTTAAATCTGTTGGCCAGTAAGTTGGTGAGCGACCAGATTGAAAGTCACATTTTTTTTTCCTGCTTCAAACAACTCTCTCCCTTTTGGTGTAGTAACTCTGAAGCCCCAGTATGTGTTTTTCGCATTGAAGTCACCACCAATGATAAAACAACCTCCCATGGTGTTAAAAAGTTCTTCATAATCATAAAAGTTCTTCATAATCGTCATTTATTTCTTTGTACTTTGTGCGAGTTTTGACTGTTGTAACTTGCATAAATTTGCATAAGTATTTTATGTTCTCTTTAATAAGAATGGCAGATCCGCCTCTTGCTTTCTCTGATGGATGGATAGCATCGTAAAATCTGTACCCACGCGTATTCTGGCATATGAGGAGTTAGTAAAATGGGTTTCAGAGATTAAACAAATATCAATTTTTTGTTTAAAGAGAAATATTGGGATGAGTTGGATCAGCCCATTCGCATTCCAAATTACTATTCTGAGCGTTTGTAAATTTATTTTTATTTTCTAGTCGTGTTGGATGATGAAAACTGTTCAAATATGAGTTTATTGGTCTCAGCCTGCTCATCAAGTTTTTTATTTAGAGCATCTATGCATTTCACGAGATCTATCAAAATTTGGCCATGGTTGCTATCCTTCGCTTTTGCCTGTTGATCTTGGGTCACTTGTGCATATGACTCTTTTCCTCGTAATTTATATAATTCCCGATTTGTCTGTTGATTGGTCGGGGCTTCACTAGCAGGGTTTCTACGGTTTAGATCAGACTTTCTAGGGCGATTTTTTTTATTTTGTAACTCTATAGCTACCTCACAGCCATGGTAATAGCTGGATGTTGACCTTTGCAATTAATGCATTTTGGAGCAGAGTTCCTATCTAATGTACACGTGCTCGTAAGGTGGTTATCTCTGAGTGTGATTGAAGCCCTAACATTTTTTTCATTGGACTATCTGCAGAGACTTTTTCTTCACTGGTTCTATTCTGACTTTCATATTTTGAATGGCTCGGATATCATAATATTTTTTTTCCTCTTGATGTTACTCTGCAGCTCGGCAATTATATCTTCACTTATAGTCTTTAATACCAACTATGTTTATTGGTGGAGGCTGTTTTTTTTCACTGTGTTAGGAATTTCATCGTTGCACTGAGTAGTTGGTTTACTTGATGTTGATGTTTGCTTTCCCTGCTCAACATATTCTGGCGATGATTCTGCTTTTCGTTTCTTTCTGGGCTTGTTTTTTTTCACGATCCAATCAGATTCCCTTGCCACTTCCTCTTCATCGGAAACTGCCGTGTTGAATGTGGCGGTTTTTCTTATGTTTCCTGATAATAGTATCCACTGGGAACTGGTTCTTATTTCTCTTCCGAGTTCCTCTTCGTCTGTGTAATAATCATTACAGACTTGTTTTTTTTCTTTACCTGATTCGATGATCCTTTTCAGGTCTTCATTTTCTCTCTTTCATAGGGTAATTTCATTACTCAGCTTTGAGACCACCTCTTCTAGGCTTTTTAATTGGTTGTGAAGTGTGCTTTTTTCGCTTTCAACATTAGTTGTTGGGTGAAGATAAAGTCATATTAATATCCCCTAGAACTAACGAGTTGCTACTTTTTTCTGGTGATCTTCTTATGTTTGGTCTTCTTTGGAACGGGTTTGGTGTTCCGTGGTTATGCAGCAGATGGCCCTCCTCAGAAGTCATAGAGGCCAGTCTGGAGTACCACCTTAATTAAAAAAAAAAAAACTCAACGACCCAATAATTTTGGCCGGTAGTGTATATAAAATAATTAAAAAGAAGCTAACACTGCCCTATCTTATAAGTATTAAATAATCTAATTTATCGTTCACATTAAATCATGATATAGACGATTTTTAAACATTCAATATTAATTAAGAATCCTAAAAATCCTGTGTTAAAATTACTTTTCATTACTAATCATTGAAATTTATAAATTCGTTTATCATATAATTTCTAAAGTTTCTAATTTTTCAAAAACAAATTTTATGTTGCCCTTTGAATGAGGTCGTTTAAAATAACATTTTGCCAATACAATATTGCCGTTAAAAATCGTTAAAATATCGAAACAATCATAGCCATGTAATTCTGAAACATTGTGTATCTGTTTTGTTCAAATATCGTGTAAATGGTGTACTCGTACGCTGAGACAAAACAATTTGCACCGCAATCCGTGTATTATCACCCTCAAAATAGAATTTTCAAATTTGTATTTTTTCGAAATAATGCCACACAATTTTTAAAATATAAATCGTTTAGTATCATTTTTTGATTTCGTTAAAACGTTTGGTGCAACATTTATTGATTTCATTATTTTTATTATTTTCGTTAAAAACGTCATCTTTAGTATGAAACTATATACTAAATAATTTGTAAAAAAGCATTAGTTTCAATATTACCAAGTGCAAGTCCTTATCGTTCCATCGGAAAGTGAATCCTATTATATAACAAAATCAAATTAATGGCATACTTTTACAACAAGTATTCGAAATCAAGAACTTGTGGGTTACTTTCGTTGAAAACATGTGCTTTACTAAGCACATTGAACGATGTGTCACTAGAGCAAAATCCATGCTTGGTTTTATTAAGTACCAGATTGTATTTCGCCAATTTTGGAATGACCAACTACAAATATCTTACCGCTACAATTACCGCACACAAACGAATGCTTTGCAACAATCAATTAAAATTCATCAATCATTTGTTGTATATCATTAAAATAATCAAACCGATATCAATAAAATAATTAATCGTTCAATAATTAACTACCAACCAACCAAAATAGTATTTGGGTTTTAGCTATTTAGGTAAATTACAAATTGTTATCGGTAATCTTCCGGTTTATAAACAATTATTATTAATTAACATAATCATAGACCATTATACAGAAACATAGTTTTCGTACTTACATATATGTATGTATACTACGAGTATATAACACATTTAATTATATAATAAAAAAATAAAAAAACGATAAACCTACATTGCATTCATAAACGGTAAATGCCGTATGTACATATACATACGAGTATATACCCTCTTTAATGATAAACGTAAATAGAATTTGAATAACCAAATCATAGTTCTTTGTTTCAATTCCAACAACAATGACAGCAACTATATATTTTTTCAACAATTGGAAATAATTTAGGTGTGTCACCGCAACTTGTTGTTGTGTTTGTATGATGATTTAGTTTTAAAGCTAGCACAATTAATGAAAAAGGTCTCTTTCCGTATATACTTACAACAGCAGCAACAATTGAACAACGGGCTGGATTTTGCATAAAAGATGAAAAGCGATTTTTTTTTAAATATTGTTCGTCTTCCTCTTTTGGCCGATAGAATTTTATTTAAAAGTGAAGCGCGAGAAATTTAGACAAGTGTTGATTTAGTTGCCAAAATTACATTTTATTGTAAAAACTGTTTAAACTTAAAAGTGATTATCATTTTTATAAATAATTAGTTTGTTTTACGTAAAATATTTGGGGGTGGGCTGTGTCATCTACACGGCTGAACGTGGTTTGCGTGATAATGTCTATATCGGCGGTGAGAGAAATGATACTATATAGGTTAGGCAAAATTAATTTATTTATTATTAGCATCGGGGTTGTACAAACGATTAACTATTATAGGCGTTGGTAACTGTGATGTTACTGATGAATGTGAGATTCAGGCAAGTGCCTCCCAGAGTCATCGGGTTTAGTGTTGGATACCAACCTTAAATTGAAGGTGTCATTACTTTTTTTATGGTTGAATTTCTACATGTTAAGGGGCGTACGGCTCTCCCATCGTCGAAATTCAGACTTATCCATATATGGCAGTATACGTACTGGTGGTTATGTATGTACGGGAAAAATGCATGTTACATAAATATGGAGATGTAGTTGCCCCGAGATGAATGTAAATGGATCCTAGTACAAAACTGAGTTGATCTGCAAGTTGATTTGGCGAAGACGTGTTTGTAGATAGCCACTCCGTCAGCTGCATTAGTGGTCAATGAGGCGCGGCATTCACATAATGCACTCATAATTATGAATGGGAATGGACTTCTCGGTATGTCGCAGCCAGGTACATAGTCGCATCTTTGAATCACTGGATTTGTGTCGCCTACGTGACCCCTGAGAATCATATATATTACATTTTTTTTAACATTCGGTACTATCCAAGTGAAACTGTACGATATGAAGTGACATCGATCACAGATAATGTGAACTAATTTTTATATGTTTTATTATTTGAGCAAGTATTTTTATGTAAATTCGCCTAAATGTATGCATATTTTATATGTAGACTCAATTATATAATATCATTCACACCTAGTAGACCTTATCAGAGCTACATAATATGTAGCTTAAGATATCTCGCAATGTACAGTTTTCGAGATACGAAAGGCTATCCATTTTACGTACCTACCCATTAGTTATTGCCTTCTGTGTGCGAATGTCGTATCTCAGCATAGGGAGTGAACTAAAATCTCTTCTTCGTCCTCATCCATACAGCTTTTGCAGAAGTCATTTGCTTCGTCCAACACCTGGCCTTCTCGTATGTCCTCCAAAAACTCAGTGTGCTGTGAATATTCCCACGACCGCTCTTAATTCTTATAAGGATGCTATAGGCCTTCTTTGATTCGCCAAGGCAACTGCTTCTTTCTTAACCGCTAATTTAAGCGTTGTAATATGAGAAGGTTCAGGGGATTCTCACTAGAAGCAGTCCAGTTTAATTAAATAACAAGAACTGATTGGGTTTGAAGACAGAATCTTCATAAGGCAGGCGAAGTCTCGGAAACTTCCTCCATTTAATCTTAGAAGAGTCTCCAAGACTTCCTTTATGCCTTACTTAAGTACTTTTTATATCTTAGATCCTCCGTATAGGAGTCCCAATATTGAGCCTTTCTGGTGCTTTTGGCTTTACCATATAACAAGTAGCATCAAAGAAGTGGAAGGCGCTTGTGATAGCGTTTTTAACATTTCTCTACATTTACTTCCATTGATGTCCATGCTTTCCCAGATTCAATGATGCGCATTTGCATCAAAACCAAGTATCTCACCGAACTTCCTTTTTTCTGATTCGACGACCAGTTCCTCTATAGGTTATCCGGCGGAATATCCTTGTCCTGTTGCCCATATCGGCTGACACCAGTCAAATTTTATTGCTACCAACTTCCAAATTGACCGTAGTTATGTCACCATTGCTGTATAGAGAAACTAGGGGAATATTTAAATCACGCTGAGGCAGTCTTTGCATGGCAGCCTTTGCATCGCTGTACAGTTTAATCTAAAGCATACTAAAACATACTATTATGTTAACCCTACTTACCACTTTGTACTTTCTACTAGCGCAAGCTAATATATTGACTGGTACTTGTGGATCCATCAGCGTCGCCCGTGTCGCACTTCGTGGTACCCTTTAGATACAGCGACTTTCGCTTCGCGCGAGTCCGATATTTAATTCTTGTCAAATTCAAGGGATATCACTGCCCATCTCTTTCTTCGGTACAGTCAAATCGGAAAGCTCCGTAAGCTGGTGTTCCTGCGCTCCCTGTACTACTGTACCTTGTGCGGACAGATTTCCGTTATCCTCTGACTCTTCTTGCCTTACTATCTTCCAATTGCCGATTGGAAGATCGGGATTGGTGATTCGTATAATGTTAAGGATTTTGTCTGGGCTAGCGGGTTCGGTTGAAAGCCAAGCGCAAGTCTTTGGCCTGCTAGGAATCTTTTCCTTGCTTACACCTGCATGCCTCGCGGCCTGCTACATATCGCTAACCTCAGCTGTTTTCGACTGATCGTCTGATCTTGGGTCTAAGGACGCAATTAGTTTAATGCGCCCTTGATACCTTGGTATCTCTACATGATGGGGAGAAGTTAATAGATTTTCTCCTACTATCTTCAAAAAGTCCAAGTATAGTGCATTACACACAAGCCTCCATATTTAAGATGTAATGTTCATGTTCCCATCCTCTTGACTCTTTGTCAATGACGACTAGAACCAATACATGTTCCATCACAATGTCAGAGCGTTACTTTCTATATAGCGGTGCTTCGACCGAGGGGTAGCCCGATCTTTTCGGTTCGAATTCTACCCCGATTTTTTGGCCTTTGGACAGTGCCGACTGCCGATTACATATCTATATAGTAGATGTACGACTTATTAAATGTCTGCATATATCTCGTTTGCTTCAGTATATCCCGTATCAATTCATTGGGCTGTGTCTTTAGCTTAGAGAAATACTTTGAACTGTATTCTCAAATGGATACTTCTTTAATGGTTTTAATATTAGCATTACGAATATACCACGGAGGAGCATTTGTAGTTCTGCGTAGTGCCTTTTCCTAATGCAAACGTTGCAGAATGTCAATGTTGGATGCGGTAGTTTTATTTATTTTCGTCCAATCGTATAATTCCAACCAATTCGGTAATTTCGCAAAAACCAAAATCTGTCAATCTCAAAGAGAATAAGTTTGTCGCTCTCAGAATACTTGCAAGCAGTTGTTAGCTACTAACAAGTCACAACCAAGATTCAATCAAATAAATGGTCGAAAAAGGGTAAATTATTGGTTCCATAAGTCATATATTCACCAAAGGATTGGTTGAATATGTTGAAGGTAGAATGTTAAAATAAAGCGAGTCAAGTGGGCAACGGATGACATTGCTAACGCCATTTCTATACACGAAGCAGAACCAATAGCATACCGCCTGGTTCTTAAAGAAAACTACCTATTAACAGCTGTGATAACATTAAAGAAATTGTTAGGTCTGAGTTAATGTAAACAAGTGTCTAAACTAATGATTAAGTTTCTCTGCAGGTATTATGATGAAGCTAACAAAATTGTATGATGACCTCAAATCGCAGTATGGCATTGATATTTTTAAATTATGAACTAAACCAAGATGTTTTAGAATTTTTTTTTTTAAAACGATGAGGAACTAGAGTCATTACAATAAAACTACATATTTGGAACGTCTAGCAGGACATATATTTGCTAAAGAATGAAAAACCGGGATTTGGTAGTTGATTGTTTGATGGTAAACTCATTCCAGGATTCACATTTACCTGGACAAATCTTCTCTCTGAAGGTAGACTTCTAAGGCCAACGAGAGAATTGATGAAAAACTTGAGCGATATTGGAGAAATTTGAATCCCATTTCAAAAATGTTAACGAACATGAAATATTTTATTATTGTTATGATTATGTAAATTAGTTAATCAAATTATCAGACGGAATTGATTGTATAGACAGAAGGTCAACCACCAAAAAAATAGAAGAAAATAAAATAAAATTATTTCTTGAAAATATTTGTTTCAAATATAAATCTTTTTTATTTAACTATTTTTAACTACAATAATTCACAAATCTGACTGCCCATTTACTATATGCATTGAGAGAAAAGAATATCCCACATTTGCGTCATCTTGAAGTTTGTTGCTGTTTTAATATTTTGACAGATGCGCAGGATGTTACCTGTGTTATATGCTATATGTACATATGCATTGACTCACAACTACTCATGGTCAAACGATTGTATATACTTAGCGGACCCACTTCTATTTATTATTATAATAATCAAAATATTATTGTTTTAAATAATTTTTTGTTTTACCAGACAGAATAGAACCTTATAGAGAGTTCATCCCGTACAAAATATATTATATCAATTTTATATAAATTAAAACTTTATTTAAAATTGAATTATATAAAAAAAAAATTATTAAAAATATAAACATGTGTTAGTTAATTTTATTTAACAATAAACAGAAATGGACCCGCAGTTTTTTCCTATCACAAATACTTATGCTTCGAATAGTAGACAGCGAGAGTAGTTATGCGGAAAATTTACAATAGATAGATTTATTAAAAAACTAATTGACTTATCCCTTTGAGATTCTCCAGGTCATGTTGAAACGTTAGATTACAAAATGATTTTTTTAATCAAAATATGAATCCAAATATTAATATGTGTTAACTAAAATATTTGAAATTTTATTTTATAATTTTATTTTATAAATGTTGAAAAAACGTATTTTCATAAATAAACAGCTTTTTTTTAATTGAATAGGTAAGTTCACAAAGGTAAGTTCGAACATTCACAAAAGAGTGAAAACAAGGACGAAAATCAGGCAACGCAGACAATTGTGAAATTGGCTAAGCAAATAACTGCGTGCGGTGAGACCCAAACGTCCCCAACCATAACTAACCAGAGAAAAAATAAGGAGGAAACTCTCCTGCTGGATAGTGAAATGACGACCGCCACCAATAGCAAAAGGAGGAGGTCGAAACAAGACTCAGCCAGTGGCCATACCCATGTAAAGGACCCTGGCTGGCAGGTGGTGGGGAAAAAAAGAGGAAGCCACGTGAAAGAATTCCGCGTCATCGTCCTGATGCTATTAAAATAACCCAAACCGGAGCAATGACGTATGCGGATATGCTTAAAAAATGAAAGGGGACCCAAAGCTTTGTGACCTCTCTGGCTAGGTGGCTCGGATTCGAATAACCCAAAAAAGCGATCTTCTTCTAGAGTTAGAAAAATATGTACATCCGAAGGAACTTGGATTTCAAGATTGACGAGATTGACGAGGGTGTAGTCGAAATTAAAGATATTGATGAGGCCACAACAAAGGAAGAGGTACATGAGGCGATTACATCCAAGTTTGAGGGTGCGAGCTGCCACTGAGAGCTGCCTATAGAAGCACCCAAACAGAAGTGGTGGCTGTACCAATCTCGACAACCATAATGATGAAAAATGAAGGGAAGGTACGAATTGGATGGGTGATCTGTCGTATACGTGAAAAAACATTGCCCTAAAGATGTTTTAAATGCTAGCAGTATGGACATATGGCCAAGTCATGTAAAAGTGATGTTGATCGTTCTGGCCTCTGCTACAAATGCGGAGGAAATGTTCACAAAGTAAAATAATGCAAGGATGAAGCGAGTTGTATGCTTTGCCAGCGAAGGACGAACCATAATCACATAGCAGGGAGTGGCACATGATGGCACTTAGAAGACCACGTCGACAATGAAGTTTCTCCAGCTCAACCTAAACCACTGTGAAGTTGCACAGGAAGTACGTACTAGTCCAAACTGTGCATGAAACAAGACATTTAATGCGAACAGCACAAAAAAATGGAGGGATGCAATTGTATTGCATATGAACCTGTAGCAGACGGACCATGCAGGAGAACTACAGTAATCTTACATATCTATAGCTGCTATACACCAGCTAGCGCTACAATTGAGGAGTTTGTATACTTCCTGGACCAACTGGTCGCTGATGTCCGAACGCGAAGCTCTGTTATCATTTCAATGCCTGTACAACTGAATGGGGCAGCAAAGAAACGAATAGAAGAGGAACAGCACTGATCGAGGCATTTACTTCCATAGACGTTGTGTAGTTCAACTCTGGTGATACACCGACGTTTCGTAAAGGTGGCTCCTCCTCCGTAATTGACCTTACATTCAGTAGCAGCTGTTTGATGAGACTGTTGACCAAATGGGAAGTCAATGAGCATACTATACGCATAGCGAAAACCAAGCCATACTCTTCGAAATAAAACTGGCTAGGGAAAGTAAATGGAAAAAACATATAAGGAAATCGACAGGCTGGAAGGCAAATACATTTTAGGAGGACCTATTTATGCTATCATTGGAAAACCGAGCCTCCTCGGGGTGTGCCAATGCAAAAGCGGCCCAGATTATGAACACGATCATCAACGCCTGCAGTGCAACTATGGTAGAAAGGCTACTAGGCAATCGTCATCCACCGGCATACTGGTGGACTGAGCAGACGGAAATGCCTTAATGCAAGGAGGAAACATCAATGTGCTTGGGGTACAGAGACCTAGTACCAAAATTATCTGGATGCCCGGAGTAAATTTAAGCAGGCCATTAAAATAACGAAACGCCAATCCTGGAAAGAGCTATGCGAAGAAATGGATCGTGACCCATGTGGCAGACCCTACAGAATCATCATGAACAGGCTTAAAAAGATATTACGTAGAATTGTAACTGCTCTGTTTCCGCAGCAAGATGATGTGATCCCTGACGTGATTCAAGTACCTGGCATGGAAGGTATCAACAGAAGAGCTCACCAAGACGTATCAACGCAGTCGTAGTGGTTGCAAAAACCACACATGAAATAATAGAGATAATGTTGATAATCATAATTATAAAAAGCTGGTTGATGTCATGTGGGATTGAACTTGCTGATCATAAAACCGAAGCAGTTTTAGTTACCAGTAGGAAGGCAAAGCAATCGATATATTTGATGTAGGTGGAATGTTAATCCACTCACATCCCTCTTTACGATAATTGGGTGTTGAAACAGATGCGCGTTTAAACTTTAAGGATCACCTAAGGATAGTGAGCAAGAAAGCTGCCAGTGTATCTGCAGCTCTCTCTCGTATTATGAACAACACTGGAGGGTCTAGACAGTGTCGTAGAATACTGCTGGCAAACGTCGTAAGCTCCATCATCCTCTATAGATCGCCTGTATGATGTGATGCGATGGAGTTCGAAACATATAGACGCAAATTGGTATCTGCGAGCAAGAGAAGAACAACATCCCGTGATTTGATTGGCGCTACAGGGAGAACAAATAGCCAAATGGCTAGTCACCTCCATGTGAAGTAATGTCCAACGATAGTTCTGCATGGAGGATGTGAATGCGGCGGGTGTGTGGTTTCTAGGTGGTAGGAATCCGCCACTGTTGCTGAGGTGTTTGTCCCACTGATGCATCGTCTTTGGAAGATTTTCCACACTTTACCCAAGGCAAAAATAAAAATGGTGTCTTAATGTGACATAACTACATACATACATCTGTAATTATAGTTAAAATACACTATTTCAATTCATCATTGTAAATTTAATGTGTACGTAGAGTAATATGTATCAAGTTTAAATGTATAAAGCTGTGTGTAATTTATTATCCGGCTTATCAGAAACCCGCACTGTGTTTTGCAAAATATTTGAAAACTATAAAATTATATGGCTAGCGGTGTATGTTGCTAATATTACAGATTAATTAATTTTCCAATATCTCGGGAGAGAATCTTTGCAACATTTTTAGTCTTGGGCTAAAATCCATTTATTATTGTATGAATACTGGGTTGTCTGAATGCAGATTATATAATGAGAGATGATCATGGATGAGCTGAAAAAGGAATATACCGTCTTGTTGTTTTGTATAAGAGTAAACAAGTTGTTGTTACACGTTTACAAATTACATTCTTATTGCTTTACCCTATAATTTTTACTCATTTATCAATACAAATAGCAACAACAACAATCTACAAGTACTAAAGCAATGATAATTTAAAGTGGATGGATACTTTAGTTTTTACTATAATTTTACATTTTTTGTTGTATTTGGAAATAGACATAATGAAAAATAAATAAATAAATAAGAAAATAAATGCAATGAATTTTTAGCGGTTAACATAAAGTTCAATATGGAAATTTTAAGACAAAGGAGTAGATATTGTATTTCCTTCGCTACTATTGATGCAAACATGTATTTTTGTAATGGGAATCCTTACGATGTAAATAACAAAATTCTTATGGTTCCGTTGGTGTTATATTTATAAGATGTATAGATAATTACAATAATATGTGTATGAACTCTACATTAGTAATATATATGAGAATATTTAATTTATAATTAGAGCTCAATATAAAAATGTAAAAGGTAAAAAAGAACCATTTTCTGTGTCACTTCCGATTATCTCAGGAATTACAATTGCTTTATATAAATTTGAAATTTGACTTAGTTATAAAATTTATTTATCCACAGCTAATCTACGATTTAGAATCATAAAAATATTTGTTGGCCATATAATGCGAGGCCAACCAGACAATGGCACACCAGATTTTAGTAGTGGCCAATACACGTTTGAAGGAGTGGGGATATTCAAATATTTGTACTCACGATAACAGTGTGGGTGAGGATATTAAAGTGCGGCTGGCGGCTGGCAGCTGGCTGCCGTGCTCTGTATCCTCTAAGGCAACTGATAAAATCTAAATATCTATCAAGTGCCGTGAAGCTGAAGCTTTACAAAACCTTGATCAGGCCCGTTGTAATGTTTGGTTGTGAATGGGCGCTGACGGATGAGTACCAGAGATATCTCATTACATTTGAGAGAAGAGTCATGCGTGTGAATTACGGTCCAAAACGCGAAATAGATGGGACATACCGAGCTCTGTACAATCGAGATCAGAGATCTGATGAAGATCATCGATATTGTGCATGAAGTAAGGTCTCAGCGAGTACGCTGGCTCGGTCACGTTCTGCGTGCTGTACCGGAGCGAATTATGTAGCGATCTCTGAAAGGAGAACCACGCTATGGTAGGCGCAGAGGTTGTTGCAGGCGACGATGGCTCCACGGTGTAGAGAATGACTTGGCTTCTTCAGGTTGTCTAAGACAGTAAGAAGACCAAGCCCATAATCGAAACCGTTGGAGCCAGATTGTTGACGCAGTATGGACCCATTACCGGCCTTTAAACACTGTTTTATTATTAAAATGCGAGGCCAAACATTGATGTTATTAGTGGTGAACTGGGTTAGAAATTCGAGCGGGAAATTGGTCCGGGTTACAGTGTTCAAAATCGTTTTTTCTCGCTTTTTGGTAAAAAGTACGATTTGTTGTGTGCAGAATCCCACCACTATGGTATAACATTATTTTATTAAGAGTAATAAAACAATTTACAAACAAACAACCATACGGACCATGAATCAAATTGATCGAGTATTATAATGCCAAATTAGAAAATTTTACTTTTAAGAAATATACCGTTTTAGTGTGTTTTCAAGAAAGCAGATTCATAAGTGTTTTACAGGATAAAACAGAAGTTATGGCAAAATTAATCAAACACAATGAAATCATTGAAATTCCTTCATCAAAAAATTAAAAAAAAAATGTATACTGGAAGATCATGCTAATGCTTCATGAAAGTTAAAATTATTGATTTTCCTAAATATTTTGGGATTGGTTTGATAACACGACAATTCACAGAAAACGACTATTCACAGAAAAAGACAATTCGCCGAAAAACAATTCACCGAAAACGACCATTCTTGAAAAGCATATCACCGAACACACAATTCACCAAAAACGACATTTCACCGAAAACGACAATTCCCCGAAAACGACAACTTACCGAAATCGGCAGTTCACCGAAAACGACAATTCACCGAAAACGACAATTCACCGAAATCAACAATTAACCGAAAACGACAATTCACCAAAAATGAAAATACATGGGAACTACTATACCGATTATAATGAATCCGAATTATTTGATGGGAATGGGATCGGAAAATTATTTTTGGATAATGTTCTGGAATATAGCCATTTGGAACGGAACTAGGCCAATCCTTGACCGATTATCATTATGTTGGTATGTAACCTCGACATACAGCACTTGAAGTTCTTTTGTATGTTCTTCAGTTGGGAAAAATAGAGGAAATGCGTTTAGCGTTATCCAGGGTGCACCATCGAGGAAGCTCCGCTTCGTCCAAAAATCATTTTATAATAATCCCATTTCCATTCAACTTGTCAAGTTCCATGATAATCGGTCAAGGATGGCTTAATTATGTTCCAGAGGGCCATATTCCAGAGTTTTATCCAAAAATCATTTTACAATTCCATTTATATTCAACTTGTCAAGTTTCATTATAATCGGCCAAGAGTTGCCCTAGTTCCGTTCCAGTTGGTTATATTCCATAGCTCCATACGTCTTTTTAGAATCGTGTTTCCATCAAATAATTCGAATTCATTATAATTGGTATAATTTCTATGAATTTTTATTTTCGGTGAATGGTCATTTTCGGTGAAGTGTCGTTTTCGGAGAATTGTCGATTTCGGTGAATTGTTGTTTTCGATGAATGGTCGTTTTCGGTGAATTGTCGTTGTCGGTGAATTGTCGATTTCGATGAATTACCGTTTTCGGTGAATTGTCGTTTTCGATGAATTGAGTGTTCGGTGAATTGTTTTTCTGTGAGTTGCCATGGAACCGATTGTTTGATGTCACTTAGGTCACATAAACTCTTAGCCAGCTAACATCAAATCAAAATTATCCTCATATGAAGGTGATGAAATTTGTGAATATTTTGAAAAATGAATCCTCTTCCATTAATAATTAATACTTGTCCTTTTGATACAATAGCACAGACATTTATATTATTATACTTATATAGATTCCCAATATTTTACAAGGGTGCCAGTTAGTTTACCGGAAACAATTTACCGTACTACAATTTAACGTAAACAATTTATCGTATAATAATTTACCGCAAATACAATTTATCGTATAATTGTTTAGTTTTTATGTCCTATGTTTTTCGATTCAATAATGATAAATGAGATTTGTTTGTTGGAAATGTGGTTCTAAAATGCTTTTGAGGTGTATTTTTGGGTGGAATCACTTGCAATACAATATTTAGAAACAGGATTTGAAAAATACAGAATATTTAAATATCGGATAGGATAAGGTATCAAATATAGCATCAGGAGGTATGAAACAGAGTATTACAAAACGGGATAAAGTATTAAATAGCATGAGTACGGAACACTGTTCGCCTTTTTTTCGTTTATTTTTAAATAAACACTATTCAACTTTACGTAAAGTATATTTGACATCTGACATCAAAATATTTATAATAAGAAGAAAGGTGGTCATGTCCATGGCTCGTATGGATTACTACTGCCACCTGTGGCACTTTAAAGGCGAATATCAGTAGAATATTCACGTAGATCAATGGAATCAACAAGTTAGGCTATTCTTGACCGATTATGATTAGCAAAAGTTATTTTAGAATCCTTTTTCCAACTCAGGATGGTGAATGGAAAAAGGATTCTAAAAGAACTTTTGCCAGAAATTCCGGAATATGGCCAGTATAAACGTTGGCAGGAAAAATAGGAACGGATTTATGCCATTTTTTGACATTATAATGAAACTTGGTGTATTGGATGGAAATGGGATTATAAAATGAATTTGGGGTGAAGTTCAGGAATATAGCTAACTGAAACGGAACTAGGCTGACCGATTATAAATAAATTCGTTAATTTAGTAGAATTTCAATTTGCTTCACTTAAGGTTGGTTCACGAGGTCGGGTGTATATACCCTAGCAACATACATCCGAGCTCTAAACCTATAAAATATTTAAAAAATTCATCCATAACCAAAAAAATTATCCATTTCTCCTCTTTCAAATTAATATATTTTTATCATATGGTAAATAGGTATAGGGTAAATATCCGACCTCGTGAATCGTTTGTATGAAAATATTAGTTGGCCGGCTGTTAGCTAACCAACGGTTAACTTTACCATATCAAATTCCATTCCCAGGTATTAATAGTACTACTTATGCCCGGTCCCACGAAAATATTTTACTAGAGATTGGCCAACAATCGGTTAAATGGTCCAATTGGTTTTCATTTGACAACCGAAATTCAATTAAATTTTTGTTTTTGCACTTTACTTGGAATTATTTACATTTTCTATCGATACAGCAAGAAGTTGTACTGAAGACTTCTTTATACATATATCCAAATTGGTTAACGTGAATAAAACTATATTCTTTCAAAAACAGTTGAAGCGTTTGAAAATCGAATATTCTAATAATTTTGAAAACGCTCTTACAACTTGTAGGTCTATCTATAGTGTGATAGTCTAATTTATCGCTTTTATCACTTTTTCTCCTCCGCCAGAGGAGTGATTATATCCAATACAATGTATGACAGTAACTTGTAAGCTGTGCAAAGGAGAGCTATACCGCGATAATTCTCACACTTCAAGCGGTCTCCCTTCTTGAAGATGGGGCATATCGCGGCCACTTTCCATTCGTCAGGCATAACTTCGGTTCGCCATACTAATCGAATAAGGTCGAAAAGACAGTTCAACAAAGTATCCCCTCCGAATATCAAGAGCTCCGAATTAATGCAGTCCACTCCAGGTGCACGGTTTCGTTTCAATCTCTGCATGGCTTTAGTGAATTCCTCATGGGATGGCTCCTCAGTGCAAATCTCCGCAGTCTGTATTAGAGGTGGCTCAACAACAGTCTGTGACGCATGATGGACATCAAGCAGGTCAGTAAAGTGTCCACTCCATGCGTCAAGTACTGCGTCGATGTTGACACAGAGGTTTCCATCCCGGTCCCGAATGGCGGTTGACGTAGGCCTGAAAGTATGGTTCAGTCCAGTAATTCCTTTAAAGAGATTACGCGAACTGCGCTCATTACTGAGTTGTTGTACTTTCAGAACCTCGGCCTTCCACCATTCTCGCTTCTTCCGTCTACAAATCCGCTTAGCTGCCCTTCTTGCAAGAGCAGCCTTGTTTTTCCTCGCGATTGTGAGACGTTGTTGCACTTCATTATGGGCTATATTTTGTTGCTCAACTGCAAGACGACACTCGTCATCAAACCAATCATTCTTGGGTCTGACTTTCACTATACCTAAAGTCTGTTGAGCAGCACTGACAACCGAAGTTTTCAGTACCCCCCAGACAGAGTTCACGCAGTCAGACTGGTAATTAGCTTCATTAATGTTGTCGCTGACAAGATCCTGATATCGTTTCTTTTGATCTTCATTTATCAGACCTTCACAGTCGAAACGTATTATGCGTTTCGCTGTGTTCCCAGACTTGTACGAAAACTTTCATCGTAGCTTTGCAGCGACCAAATGATGATCGCTGCCTACGTATTTGGTTGCTGACCGATAAGTTCTCACATCCTGCACGACCCGAGCCCGTCATTTATAGAAACTAACACATGGTCAATTTGGCTGCGGGAAGTTCCGCGAGGATGTGTCCATGTCTCTAGATGTATGTGTTTGTGAGGGAAGAATGTGCTTGCTACTCTAAGATCATGAGCAATTGCAAAGTACATCATTCTCTCACCATTATCGGTCTCAGCTTCGTGTCGGGAGTACGGGGACCTATATTTTCACACAAGTCGGTATGATTTCTACCAGCATAGCATTAAAGTCCCCAATTACCATTCTAACATCGTGTTCGGGTATAGATCCCAACAGGTCGTCCAAGTCATTGTGAAATGGGTCTTTATCATGAGGCTGGCTGACTTCTGTGGGCGCATGTACACAAATTATCAACAGGTTTGCTAACTTCATGCACAAGCGAAGCTTACACAATCGGTTATTGACTGCTTGGAAATCCAAAACAGCGTTCTTTACCTGCGGCCCAAGAAGAAATCCAAGATTTCCGAGGTCTTCTCCACTGTAAGCAACGTATAGCCCTGGGACACATGGTCTCCACTTTTAGCCCAGCAAGTTTCTTGAAGAGCAACGAGTTCCAGCCGATACTCCTTCATACACGTGATTAGGCCTTCCAACGCTCCTGGTTTTCTATAAGTGACTGCACGTTCCACGTGCCGATCCTAAATCGATCGTGTCCGGGTACTTGAGCGGGGGTCCGGTATTGTTTTGGCGGTATCCATTTTTCTTTTTGTTGACTTTATAAAGGCTATATTTCTTTTTTTACGGATGCGGGTCGTCAGCTCAGCGATCCAACCGTTTAGTTGCCTCCTACGACAAGCAAAGGATACTGTGGTGTTTTTCTTGGGAAACATGTTCATAGAATTTAGATTTACGAGACATGCTGTAATTTGAAAATATATCAGATATCCTGTTTTGGTGTTTTTCGAATTTAATTCAAATAAAGTTATTATAATTAATTTAATGTTATAATTATTTTTATTAACAAAGAAGAGGTATTTGTTATTTTGAATTTTTAAGTCAAGATAACTATTTTTAACAAAACAAACATTGTGAATGATTTTAATTTTTTTATTGAATCGATAACATTTATGTGGGAAATATAATGTCGGCCAAATGTTCAAGACGACTCCAGCGGCACATATCAACCCGTTTGTCCAAATTTAGGATGACATAATTGCTTCTCTATTTCACCAATATGCCTTCTTATCTCGTCCTTCAGTTCTTGAATTGTACATCGGACAAACACATATACTTACACATTAAAAACACCCAACCGTGATTTTTGGTCACCACCGGGAATCGAACACGAGACCCTCGAATAACAAAGCAATCACGCTACTTACTATGCTGACGAGGGCGGTATAGGCCTTACTTTTGAGATAATCCCAAAAAAATAGGTTCAACGGTGTCAAACAAATCGCACGATCTCGTTGAATAAAAGATAAAACTCGGATTTCTGTCAAAATAAGACAATAATTGAATAATCAAACAAGCATATTGTTGTGATATATCATTTCGACGAGTGAAATAAAATATGTTGTTGATTTTTAACGGTTATTACGGTCCAAGTCTTTAATCATTACTATCATCATATGTACAATACACATTTTGTATCAAGAACAAATAAATTAAATTATTTCCGCGTGGTAACCATATATAATTTATTTAATAGGTAACATACCAGTAACAATAAACTCGAATGACCTATATCACTTTTATATTGTTATAGATATATAAGCGAACTTAGATTGGATAGAAAATCAAACGAGCATTCGACCTTTATAAGATTGGTTTAAAATAAATTCTTCAATATTTTACGGTTGGTATAGTTAATCTAATTTATATATATATATATATATATATATATATATATATATATATATATATATATATATATATATATATATATATATATATATATATATATATATATATATATATATATATATAAATATATATATATATACATATACATATATATATATATATATATATATATATATATATACATATATATATATATATATATATATATATATATATATATATATATATATATATATATATATATATATATATATATATGCGCATCGGATACCGAACAAAATTAATTAATTGAAAATTAATACCTATATAATTATGTATTATCGTAATGACATTATCGCGAACATACATATATAATTCATAACCTAACCTAACCTATTGTATATGACCCTAAAGTAGCAAACGATTAATAATTTATTGTTAAATAAAAATAATGATCGAATCCATAATCAATTTCTGTATATGCAAATAATAAAGTAGGAGGCACAAACTATAAATACAATTAGTGACAGGATGTAATAATAAACTTGATTTTATATAGACATAATATATTATCGCTTCAATGTACCATTATTGTGTGTGTTGTTTAGTTCGATGAAATTTTATAGTCAAATGGACGATGTACGTATATACACACATTTAAACCACAATTGAGATTATATGTGTACATAACATAATAATATGTATATATATAATATATAGATTGAGTTATCTCTCTTTTGTTGTATGTAATATTTTAAATGTGCAATAAAATATTAAGAATTCCTACACAAAGTTTCTTACAGAGTTTCTGTACCATGTGGCATGTATATGTAAGTGTTCTAAGGCAATGGCGAAAGATTTGTATGATGATTTTGGGAGGAGATTGAAGTGCATGGATTTTGTACGCTTTTCCAACGCGTGAGTCATGAGAATTTGTATACGTGTACAATGTATAGTATATAGTTTTATTATTGTGTGATGCCATTTTGTTTCATTGTGTTAGTGTTCATTCCCTTGAAATTACACGAAAATGATTATATGATTTCAGCCTAAATGAGGAACAGGGCGAATGCAATACATCAAGAGAATTATTGCCAACCGGAACCGGTTTTCCGGTTTTCTCTCTTATTTTGCATCAACGAAAATCGCGAAGTGTTTTTCCAACGTTTTACATAAAACCTGGATTTAAGTAAAAAAATTCACATAATATTGGTTTTTCGGTTTTCGTTTTAATTTAAAACCGAAAATTCAATTTTACTATTTCAATCAATTTCTGCAATCACTACTCGCGAGGTTTTATGGCAAATTCATACAATAATGAAAATCTGGTAGATCTAGAAAATTCTCCATCGTTATTTAGCGACTCCTTTGGTGGGAAAAAATGTACGCTTTGCTCACTATATTTGAGCAAATCGTACAACAAGAATTTCCCAATATAATGTGAGTGCGTAGTTGATTTGTGGATTTCCGAGTCAGGAAACTCTTCATAATGAGCGTCAGTAAAGATAGCGTCAGTGAATCAAAAAAAATTGAAATTTACTTAATTTTTTTAATGTTTTATTATTTGTATTTATATTTTTAGGGATTAAAAATGAATATTTTTGAAATTAAAGAATCTCCCCGTTTTTCATGTTAATTAATTATTTTCTGCAATTGAGTGCTCCAATAGTATATATTTTTATATTATCCAATATTTTTATATAAAGGGATGTTTTGAAATATTCCCGTATCATGAATGAATCCTGGATATCCTATGATATTTAATTGCTAAACTTGCCTTTACTATCCATGTCTGCCTGGAGCACAATTGAATAATCTCCTTTGTAATTTATGTATTCATCATACTTTTAAATAGGTCATTTTATTCTTATGTGAGAATCATTTATTGCCCCAACTACGTTCCGAAATATTAGAGATTTTAACCGTGCACAAACTGTATCGCCTATCGCTCTGAAAATGAATATCGTGCCACATATTATTTTTATTTTTTAAATCCAGCATTTTATGAATAATTTTATGAATGGTAATGATAACGGCTCATTTCAGCAAAGTTCCAGAACTTTGTAACTACAGCCAGATGCCGTCCAGTACAAAAAAAATTATCAACTCGTATTGTAGACACCAACCATGATGCTGACCGAGCAAATAGCGCAGTGGTTATAGCTGCGACGTTTGGATCGGGAGGTACCGGGTTCGAATCCCAACAGAGGCGGGGGATGCAAAAGGGATTTTTCATCTCCCGATTACGATCGGTGAATGGGTTGAATGAATGTTGTGTGAATCTATAAGGCAATGCTATGGACCAAAAGTGTGTCTATGCCACGTCCTTTAAAAAAAAAAAAACATGATGCTTAATTTGCATAAGCTGGAAAATCTGTTGAAAGGTGGCCTGGTTAATCCGCAAAGTCTTTTTTTTACTTGATTAGAACACAGATTTATTTATAATTATATTTGGTATCATTGTACGTACACATGTACATTACATACATAAGTACATATATCTACATCGGCCATATTTCAAATAAATCACAGACATTATGTGGAATTATTAAGTCTTAAGGAAAAACAGGGAGGTAATTTTGTTGATTAAATATCGTTTTTCTCTCTTAAATTTCTTAAAATTCGGAAATTTAGAAATCAAAATTTATACCATTTAACTTTTATAATATGATACTAAAAAAACGACTTACATCGTTTATTGGCGTTATTTAAAAATTTGATTATTTCGAATCCGTGAATATTAATTTATATCCAAGATGTAGGTACATATTTTAGAACTAATCGCAAATACGTGTCTAACTGGCCAAAATCTGATTTAATTTAGGAATATGACCAACATGAGTACGATCCTAAAAGATATACCAATTTCTTTATAGTAATAGCTAATAGAATCAATGATACAGTACATAATGTTTATATTGAATTTCAATTAAAAATTACAACAGTGGTCAAAAATCCATAAGATTTTAGTACCACTGGATTGAGGTATGTGGCCAGTAAAGTTACGTCCCCTCAAATGCAGTGATCACTTACTAGTCGCCAACCTTTTCTGCAACCTCTGTAATTGGCGCTGTAGTAGTAGAAGTATTTCGAATTGCAATAAAAAACATTTATTGTATAGTTTTATTTTAATTCTATCCATTTTTCATGGTACATATGTGCGAGCAGTTCGCATTTTTACATCAAAAATGAAAATGAATGATTTTGATCTGGAACAATAAATTATACAGTTATGTTTTTATTGCAATTTTATTTTATATATAAACAGTCAAACACCGATTTCACCAAGGTTTAAGTGCCCGTGATTCATCATTGTGAGAGGAGTATTCCTAATCTCTCGCTTTATCAATCTTTTTAGTTGTGCAATATTATCAACTTTAGATCTAACCAATTGCGACTTCAAGTAGTCCCACAGAAAATAATCACATGATGAGGGATTCTATAAATTAGGATGAAAAAATGATATGTTGTTTTGTTGGAGGACCCCAAGTGTTTTCTTTGCCGTGTGTGACGGAGTTGAATCTTGGTCTAATATCCTGTTGCCATTTGGAAATAAGCGTGTTGAATCTTCGATAAGTGGTTTTAAACAGTTGTTTATGTAGTAATCAGCATTTATTTTAGCACTTGGCTGAACGAAAATGGGTTGTGCCAAAATTAGATATCCCTAAGAATACCATAAAGCCTTTCGAATGAGACGGATTTGTGAAGGGAAATAATTCCGTCTTAGTTTGCTCGCGGCTCAAATATTGCACACTCATTTGGCCATCGGCATTTGTTAAATAAAACTAGCTTTGTCGACTGTGATATATTTACATCCATATGCTCTACCTCTCTCTAAAATAACGGGGCTCTGATTTTTTTGTATCTAAAATCGTTCATTTTGATTTTTGATGTACCTGTACCTAATAAAATTTAATATTTCAGTTACCTACACGATTACACCAGGGCAAATCAAATATGTTACCTTCAAACGATGACCAGGGAATTTATGCACATTATGCATATGATGGAGACCAATATGACTATTATGATGCAAAATATGAATACTCTCATTCATTTTTTACAAAAACTGAAACCAATTTTACTTGAGAAAAAAATTATACCACACCATCAGTTCGAATTTAGAGAGAATCGTGGAACCATGAAACCAGTTCAGCGAATTGTATCCCGAATCAGAAACTCGCTAAAAGAAAAAAATACTATTCAGCTGCAATTTTAAATGTTGCTCTACAGCAAAATTTTTTCGTGAAATGCATCATCCAATTTACACGAAATACACGCATATATTTGATATATGTATATATATATATATATATATATATATATATATATATATATATATATATATATATATATATATATATATATATATATATATATATATATATACATATATATATATATGTATATATAAATATATATATATATATATATATATATATATATATATATATATATATATATATATATATATATATATATATATACATATATATATATATTTATATATATATATATATATATATATATATATATATATATATATATATATATATATATATATATATATATATATATATTTATATATATATATATATATATATATATATATATATATATATATATATATATATATATATATATATATATATATATATATATATATATATATATATATATATATATATATATATATATATATATATATATATATATATATATATATATATATATATATATATATATATATATATATGTATATATATTATATTATATTATATATACATATATCTATATATGTACATCAGATTTACCAACTTATAATTACGTAAAAGTATCAACATTTGCAGACGATACTCAAATAATAGCTATACTCATCAAAATTCAAGAATAGCTGCAAAAAATCTGGAAGAACATTTGCATGTAACTTGAGCATGGTTACTAAATGGAGAATTACGGTCAATGAGTGCAAATCGGTACATATTACATTCACATTTCGTTAACACACCTGTTCACCAGTAAAGTTAAATAGTATCAACCTATACCTTTGATGTTGCAAAATGTGAAACGCAAATAATGTTTTGGATTACTTTTCAAAAGTATTTTCCAGGAATTGTTTTTGGACTAACTTCACGTACGTATTTCGATTCGAGTATATCAGACGAGTTGGAAGATTTTCTGAGCTTTAAAAGCAATATGTTATGTTACATCTAATTGAATGAAATTAAAAACTTTTTAAATTTGCATTAAGTATACCTAGTTTAGCTTAATATAAATTCATAACAAGTCTTTACAGAATTTTTGCCAATTTTTGTATACTCTTTAATTAAAAATTTAACTGTAATTTGAATAAAATAACACCGCCTAACTATAAACCATTAATAGTAACATTAGGGCACTACTTGCAGGAGTTGATGGCTCCACGGTGTAGAGAACGACTTGGCTTCTTCAGATTGTCTAAGACAGTATGAAGAGCATGCTCAGGATCATTGGAACCAAATTGTTGACACAGTAAGGTGCCAGTATTGACCTTTAAAAACTGATACTATTATTATTATGGATTAAATAATTGAACGATTTGCAAACTAAAATCGTGTTGGGCTCTTTTACACTACTGTACTTTATACATCTTAATCTTCAACTGATCTTAAAAATACTTTACCACAACCACAGTTAATACATTTTCTTTTGACAGACGGTAGTTGTTTTATTTCTTGATTTTTTTTATTTTTTATTTTTATACCATTTCGTTTTATGATTTTTAATTCAAATTCTTAAATCTGGTGACTAGCATACAACACACACAAACAAGTAAAAAAGAAATTGTATTAAGCCATCACTTTAGTTTTTATTAAAAGTTTAATAAAATCTTTATAGAAAACGTTAATAGTTTATTGTATTTTGTCTAGGTTTTACATTCAAAACTTGTAAAACAAAATTTGTACCAAAACCGGAAAATTTTACTTTCAGAGGAAAGAGAAATTATTTCTGCATTATATGCTGTTGAGCCCCATTTTCACGATGATAGAACTCTCGCGAATGCACTACCATGACAGTCGCCTCGATATTAAACTTTAGAGTTATGAAATTGTGAATGTCTGTACGGTTGAGTCTGAGTGTGATTTGGAAATTTCTCAAAAACTCACCAAAATTCGCAATAAAATCAAAATTATCAATAAAATTAAATAAATAGTTTCTGAATTACATTGGTTATATTTACAAAAGCTGTCAACATTTTATAGTTAAATGTTACTATAAAAAACTTAAGCAAACATCAATTCTACAGCATTTTTGAATTCTCGCCTTATTATTCACTTCTTCGCGTATTATTTAATCTGCTGAGTTCTGACCGGTCATTCGATCTTTTACTTTGAGCGGCTATAATCTAACGATGCGTTACTTGCCAACCATCCGTTCCGTATAAACTATATGTATTCGACATCTCGCTACTGGGCTTATCTTATATAGAATTCTTTTGAATCATGCTATGTAATAATCCAATTAAAGTAAGCCTCGAGTTGCTTAATAGTTTATTGTACTTATTTTAACTAATATTATAAGGTATAGTACATGTCTGTACCTAACTTCATTGCCAAAACACGATAATTATTTTTATTGTTTGCTAATGGTTTCTTTACGCGGATTACAAAATTTTATTATGGTAAATAGTAAATATTTTCAGATTCCTTCTACGAGTGTAACAATTAACTACGGCATTGTGTAACACTTATGGGAATTTCTACCACCCACACACTTATTAATGAATTCAACTTATATAAGAATGATATCAATCTTTAAACATTTACAGTATTTTTGTCTTTCTTGTTATTATTAGAAATAATTAGAAAGTTTATATACATACATAGTTATAAATAAATGTATTACATACATATATATATATATATATATATATATATATATATATATATATATATATATATATATATATATATATATATATATATATATATATATATATATATATATATATATACTATATATATATAACCTTTGACACGAAATTTAATTTTAATTTAATCTAGAAAAGACATTACGCTTCTTTATACTCGATTGTGCCTGTTTGCTATAAATTACCAAGAGGTTACACACAAATCAGAAATGAAAGTGAAACTAATAT
Organism: Tipula unca; assembly: GCA_951394425.1. Lineage (NCBI taxonomy): Eukaryota > Metazoa > Arthropoda > Insecta > Diptera > Tipulidae > Tipula > Tipula unca. The sequence continues at coordinate 110,979,370 of OX596381.1, forward strand.
GTATCTAATATAGTTTTTGTAAATTATTATACGGATATGTACCTACGAGTATTTGGCCTCCTTCTCAATATACATACATATCAGTATTTGTCGCACTAAGTATAAACATGAGGCTACCCAATAATTATCACAAATAAATTGATTTTTGTTTTCTGAGATCCCTTAATTTCGACCGGTGCTCATATTTATTTGTCCTAAACTTAACATAATTAACTAAAATTGAACTAAATTAATAAATAGACCCATTACCTCAATACGTAGAAGAATAATAACAATAATTGTTAACATAAAAATACGATAACAGAAATATTTTTAATAATTTCGCTTATTATACAATGGCCGCTTTCAGTTCCGCCAATGTCTTGAGCAAAATCTAAAATTGAGTTCTGAATGATATTGTGAATAAATAAATTAATTAACTGTTTATTTAATATAAATATAATTTAATAATTTAAAATAAATGAAATATAATTTATTTGAAAAATTAAGTTTATTCATGTAAATTCAATTTTCGATGCCAACATCTTGAACAAAAACTTTAACAAATGATCAATCGGTTTCATTCAGGTCATATTTATGATGGAAACATACATCATTTAATGTGATACCGGTTAGTGAAGACAACATGTTGGAGGACCTGAAAGCGCCCAATGTTAATCATATTGTTTAATATCGTTTACCATTAAGTTAAGCAATAGTACCAAAAATTGCAGGATCTAATCATCGTATTTTTCTAGAATTTTTATTGTTTTGGGTTAAACAAATATTGCTTAATTAAAAAAATATTGCATTAATTGTATCGATATTACAATCGTAGAAGCGAATTTATTTGGGCTCTACTTGTGAGTAGGTCGTATGAACATTTGTAGTTTGTAGTTTGTGAACAGTCCCAAACAAATGGATCATGCATAAAGAAAAAATGACCTGTTAATGAATTAAAAACTAAATCATTTCTCGTACACATAAAAATATGTATATTTAGATGAGCGTATACAAATTCTATCTCCTAATGATACTTTCTTAGCCTAATTTATTAAATGTTTAAAAACAAGTAAGGTTTCATAGTTCTACTACGCAGTAAAAGAAATGTTCGAAAATTTAATAGTGAAAATTTAAAAGAACGTATCTCGGTTAGAATTTACGACATTCATCGTGTGCTCTATCGGAATTTTTTGGAAATAGTTAATTGCTAGAGATTTAGACAACCGACCCATTTTCAATAGCAAATTGAACGAAACTAAAATATTGTTGCAAACTAATTAAATTAAATTAAATGGAAAGTAATTTTGAATAATACTTAATTGTGCTACAATGTTCTATACAGAGCACACTGGGCTCAAATAAGGAAATAAAATTATCAATTCGTTTTGGTTAACTCACTCACTTGTAAATATTCAACAATATGCAAGCTCTATTGCCAAAATTTTCAATTGCGTTCAATGTTAAAAAGTTTTTCATTGAATTTATTATTAAACTTAGTAATTAAATGAGGGTGCAGCATCCACAGGACGAGCCATCGTTCATGCCATTGCAGGCTGGCATAAATCGATAGAAGGTATAGATAATTAATTAAAATGGTTCTGTCACCACGTGTCCTCAATTTGGTTTAGAACAGCGTTTACGCAAGGACGCAAATAATCAAACTGCGAAATAGTCGGGAGAGCCTTCAGCATTATATTAGGAAGATAATAAAATATAAAATAAAAATTAAAACGGCCACCGTGGTAATTCATTACTACGTAATATATAGTATTTCAAATACTACATACATAGTTGTATATTATTTAAATTTATATTTAATTGCATTTAAATTGCATCGTTCTATAACTTTGAACTATAATAACTTTGAGTAAATTCATAAAAACTTGAAATAAACCAAAACAATCAACTTCTTATCATTTTCCCAGATATTTTATTTTACACATATTTTTCTTTAAGCAAAGTTACATGCAAATTATGAAATATGCGATTAAGTTAATAATTTAAATAAATTACCGAAGACAGTTTTGGTACTTTTAACAAGAGAGTTACGATATGTTAAAATATGTTTCATGTTTTTGCCCGGTAGATGACTGTATTCCAACTTTAAATGCCGTCAATTGACGATTGGTACAGTAAAATTTTAAGTGTGTTTAGTATAGAAATTAAATCGAAAATAGTGCAAAATGATTAGTGTAGTTCATTATAATTTACAAAAGTAATACAATTATCTTGCAGTATAGAAGAAAAAAAGACAAACAACAAAGCGTATTATTATTGTGGAGTACCACGATGTAACTCGTATGCTGAGTAATGGGATTTCCTTGGCATATATTCCAAAATATGTAAGAAGTTTGAAAACAATACTGATGAAACGATCAGCTGCATTAAAAATGGATAAAGACTTCCTAAAAAGATTTTTAATCTGTAGTTGACACTTCAAGTTATTAATTCCTATAGAAAGCGATCGCAAAAAATTCAAAAAAAAAAAAATTGGCTACTGAATTCAGCATTTCTATATTTAAATTTTCCTATAGAACAAATATTGGAACAATTCGAAAAACCAATCTATTCAAAACAGTAATAGGCCAGATCAACAAAATGAAACTCAGTTGAAATTATTATACTTAAAAAATAAACAGTTATGAACTTAAAATCCTTGCGATGTTTCGTTTTAAATCGAATTCAAGTTTTAAATAAGTGTTGTGTTTCAAATAAGAATTTTTTAGTTTTATTATTAATAATATTGCAACCATCTAGTAATTTATCTATCTTATTTTGTACAGTTTTGTAAGGATGTAACCCATTGGTAAGTTCCAGTAAAATTTACATTGAAATTTATTTAACCGTCCTCTGAAGCCATCTTACTTAGTCACAACCTATAATGTATATCATCATTTTGATGCTGAAATAGCTGATGTGCATGATTCTTTATTTCTTCACTTACGAATTCATTAGGTCCCTATGAAGGTTATAATTTCTTATGTACCATAGAACATTTACTAGGCTACGTGGGATTTTATTTTGGAATGTTTGTATTATTTTTAAATTTGTCTTCTTCACACAACCCCAAAGCTGAATGCTAAAGCTCCAGATAAGTTTAAGTTCCTGTCGATATAAGAGCAATTTATTATGTAGGGTTATTCCAAGAATATTTAATTGCACTTTCAACTTGAGCTTAGCGTCAACAGTTCTGCCTATATATCGTCATGCCAGTGCTTACTTGGTTTAAGTGACACTTTTTACGTATTCAGAAAAAGCAAACGTTAATTTTGGCATTTTAGCTGTACATATACCTATATAAATGTTTCTGTCGTATTTATTGATTTAAACTTATAAAATAGTAACTAGGAACGGTTTCCAACATAAACTTTTTTCATGAAACTGCCTATTGCTATGGAACATTGGAAAATATAAATTCGATTTCGGGGAAAATTGAGTCGGATTCTTTCGTACCACCAAAAGTGGTGTACATCAAAACAATTGCAAAAAATTTAGACGGATTTTATGATGTACATCACTTTTCATATTCTTTCGTGTCAGAAAATAGCACAAAATAGAAATGTAAATACTTCATAAATTGGAAATGTCGGTTTTTTCTTCTAACTAACGTCAAATATACTAACGTTTAACTAACACCAACACAAAATTATGCGTCAATTCGAAAATATAAACATAAACAAAACAAAACGTGATTTGTTGTCGCGTTTCTTTTGTTATTCTTAAAATACGTGTTTATAAAATTGATATTGAATTAAATCGTATCAAAAAAATTGATATATCAAAATTACTTATATATCAAAATAATATAATATATCAAAATTATTAAAGTTTTTTTTGTAAATAACAATTTTTTCTGGAATTTTAACCAACATCAACACGTATATTTATATACAGATTGTTGTTGTTTCTAATACATATATATGTATATTTTTTTATTCATCCTTTGTGAAAAAAACCATTGCCACCTTTATACACTGGCCTATGACATTGCCACCTTTATACACTGGGCCTATGACTACAAATGATGACGTAAAATTATGTCTCTAAAAAAAATATGTTTTTTTCCTTTTTGTGGATAACGTTATTGTATTTTTTTAGTCTGTTTCATTATGCCAAGGTGGGAAGATATGCGTCTCGTTCTTTTTAGTTTTCTTTATTATTACGTAAATTAAGTTTTAATAAATTATATTTTATTTATTGCTATAAATAAATTATAATTTTTTATTAATTTACAATACAATCATTACTCTTTTATGCGCATACTTAAGTATATTTTATAAAAATATCATTTTACAATTTCGCCGCTAGCGGCAGTAAAATAACAAACAAATTTTTTATCTTATTTTGTAAATATTGTTTTTATTATTTTTAGTTTGCTATAATATGTCGAGGTGAAAAGAATTGTGTCCCTTTGTACATATTTTATCTTAAATAGGTAGAAAATTTCAGTTATATGAATTAAATTATATTTATTATAGCATAAATTGTAACTTTTAATTAAATTTATGTTATAATCATAATATATTTTATTTTATTACATATTATCATTTTGGCTGCGAATTAAGTTTAATTTTTCGACGCTAGTAGCGCATAGTTGGATAAAAAGAATTGTTTGTTTTTATACTATTATTGGTTTTCTTTTTTTGATTTTGACAGTTCGTTATGTATTGACGAAAGTGAAGAACATAACGAAATTGCAATATGAATTGATATAAATTGCAAAATAAATTTTGTCATCTAGCTAGTAGCTATATGATGACACCTATACTTTTTGAAGTACTAGTTATCTAATAAAAATACAAAAAAAGCGCATTTTAATTCCTTTAGACCAAAAGGAAAACAAATGGAATGAAAATAGGTGGGGATTCTCAGGAACAGTATAAAATACAATATAAAATAATTTATAATTTTAATATTTAAAATATAAAATATTTATAATTATAAAGGTGGCAATGAAAAAACTAAATATAATACATTGGTATTAGTCGTTTCATATTCAATTTTTATTGTGTGACGTTTATGAACACAACCAATACAATGAAAAAGAGGCAGTTTGTCTCTTTAAATTATGGAATAGTCAGACCTGTTAATATATAGGAGATTTTTGAAGACGTCATAATAATACATTTCCCCATCAGTCTATCAATATTTACCTCTCTTTCTCTCTTTACTAACCAGAGAAACAAAAAAAAAACATCAATTTCTTACGTATTCTTTGGTGTCAACGAAAATGTGATATTTTTTTAAAACCCCAAAGAACTCGACAATAGTGTAAATAATTCGTGGACTTATTTTGATTTTTAGTATGGAACCTTTGGAAAAATGTTCAATTTCCATCTTCGAGGTTGGTTAATTTAAGTTTTCTAAGTTTTCGAGAAGCATCCCATGGTTTTCATTATTATATTACTATTCTCGAACTCACCAGTGAACTCACTACGAAAATACAACAAAAAAGAATCAGTGTGCATTATATGTTTAATAGAAGCGAATGAAGGAAAATTCCACAAAGAAGTGTTCATTTTAAAGTTTAAAAAATGAATCGAATTCAATTGTATTAATTTTAAATTAATGTATGAGATTGAATAGATTAACTTCTTACTTATTGAATTACATTTTGTTCAATTACATACATATATGGTAGTTACACTAAAACTACGAAATATGGCAATTACACTAAAATAACTTCTGAATATCTATGAAACTAGAGATCGGAAATGAATCGGAAATATGAAAACAGATAAACCAAGTAAGCACTGGTAAGATGATAGTTCGCCGAATTTGCATAGGGAATTTGCTGTGTGTTAGGCACCAGGTTCCCAGTTAACTCTTCGATTGGCAAAGTTACATTCATTGACTTCGTCTCGTTGACCTTAATTCGCCAGATTTCCTCCAGTTACTCGCTGTGTTAGTGGCCTTCTGTAGCCAAACGGCTATTGCTTCATTTATGTTGTCAGTTTGTCACCAATTGCTAAGATTACAGTATCATCCGCAGTATGTTGGTTTCTTCTGTAATAGTTGATAGATCTCTGGTGTATAGAAGATATAGAATTGGTCCCAGAACGCTACCTTGTGGTATTTCTGCTGATATTTTGTTTAATTCAGAGTATTCTTCGTATTTTACTCGAAAGTATCGATGCAAAATTTTAAGATCTGGTAAAATTGCCTCGGGAGGTCTTTGTGTAGTTTATATTCTAGTCCTAGAGCATATCATTTAATTTTCAAGGGCATCTTCAATTATATTTATAATTTTGTGATTTTCTCTAATGCCAAATTGGTCAGGAAAAATAAGATTTATTGTTTCTAGTATTATTGTGAATATCTTTAGCAGTAGTCTTTCGTTGATATTTTTGAGAGCAACGACATCGGCCTATACGATTTTATGTTGTTTGGTGGTTTATTTGGTTTTGGTATCATTATTACTACTGTAACTTCTACTGATGTGGGACATGTTTCAATTTGAACACTACGTTGATTATATGAAGTAGTTACCTTTTACAGGTAACGCCTTAGTTAGAAGTCTTGTTATTAAGTCATATATATTCTGGAGATTTTTTTGTACTTAAATTATTATTGATTTCATATTTTAACTCTTCTATGTATATGTGTTACTGGTAGTGTGTATGTATATCATGTTCATCCACTTTAATTACTCGTGTTATATTTCCATCACCTGTTTGCCGAGGTAGGGATTGGAAAATATCTTCATTATCATTTTTGATTGGAGTTACTTGCATCCTTTTGTCGCTTTCCAAAGAGTTGTCTTTTAGCCAGTAAGGCTAGTTAGGTAATTGTTAATTGATTTGTTTTAACTTCTTTAATTAATAATTTTAATTTATTGGATATACTATTAAATATTCTCTTGCTTTGTGGAGCCTCATTCCTTTGCCATTATTTAACTAATCCTCTGTCTTCCAGTGGATAACTACTTCTATTTTTGTTAATTTCCGTTTGACTAATTAAAGAACTGTTCCACGCAGTGAATTGAATATTATTTTTTAGGACTAGTTTATCTTCTAAAAAAAAAATAATCTTGTACTGACGTTTTAATTGGAACTTGTAAATTTCTAAATGACACAAAATCGAATATTACAGCTGAGAAAAAATACTCAGAGTTTCATTGCAATATATCTATAGCAGGGAAACATTTTATATATTTTGTCGAAGGTCGGGACTTAACCATTTATACCAATCACAAACATTTGACAATAGCAATTCAATCGAAAATCTATGACAAGCACAAGTCATCTGTATTGCGTATCTCAATTTACCACGAAAATACAGCACATCCAAGGCAAAAACAATGTGGTCGCAAATACATTGCTCGCATCTCAGATCACGATTTTGCCTCATCGACCAACTTCGCACAAAATGCCGTACCTAATACCTAGAAGCATACGACAATCGAAACAAAAGTATATTTTTATACCGAAATCGCTGGACAACTGTGATGTTGTTTTCGATTAGGGTAGACAAGTTACGTACTATATGGACTCCACCAATATATAATATTATCATACCATCTGTGGCGCCATTCTCCAACGAGTAGATGTGTCATAACGAACAATTCCATATCGAATTATGAGCGCATAGAATATATGAATTTTACTACCAGCATCCAACTGTAGTTTTTGGGCGTATATTATTTGATAGTAGTTTAAATTATAAATAATAATAATACAATAATAAAATTATATAATTATAAATTATATAATAACAGCGATTGTGATTGTGATTGTGTTTTTCTTACAACGGACTACACTAAAGGTTTAACTTGTTGATTTTCCTGTTTTTTATTGTTGGTTGCTCGAGCTTTCATATAATTTTGATTGCGAGCATTCTGCCATTTCTGTAGAGTGTTCTGCTTTCCTTTTTTTGTTCGGTCTTATTTGCCTTTTCAATATCCATAATATTTCTTTTTCCAGTTTTTCATCGTCAGTAACACACTGATTGTTGTCATTATGATTGACAGTCTGCGGCTTATGCTTGTAAAGCCGTTGTTAGGTGTTCATTTTCTTTCTTAACCATCATAACTTCAATACTTATAGATAGGCAATAAACTTCTCAATTTCGCTTAGCTTAATTCGGAGTTTAAGTTTTCCTTTTCAAACTGGAAAACCTCACTAGTGGAAGATGTTGGTGATCTTGGAACCTTGGAGCTTCGTCCAAAAGGGTTATACAATGACTGGCATACCTCAGAATCTATTGGGTCAGCCTCCATAGAAGATTTATTTCCCAGGTTTCAGCAAGTATACTACCTGAGGTATAATTTTCCTTTTTCCTTGTACTCATTGTTTGCTAGATTACTTACTAGCCGTTACCGCTTATACCAGTACGAAGTAGCAGTGGCGTTACAAGAGTTTCAAATAAGTGAAAAATCTGCAAAACAGAATTTTGTAGATACGGAAGTGGAGGAGAATTTAGAAAAGTTTCCATCATCATATCATTTTAAATTTTCTCCATTTCATTTACAACTTCTTTAAATGGTGCATTTATAATTATGATTCCTCGGCCTATTTCTCACTATATAATATGTAAATATTTATATTTTATCGTTTTCATTCCAAACACCATATAGTCTTTCTGTGTCTTCAGTATACTCCACAAAATTGCCTAATTTGAACCTACTGAATATAATCGTCGTTTTTCAATTGATACAGGCAGAAACAACGATAGATATTTTACTTAACGAAAGCATTTGATGGGTTATGGTGTATGTAATAATAAATACGAGTGTATGTAATTTTCGAAAATAAGATAGTAGTTGGCTACACTGAAAAAAAACGCTGTGAGTTAATTACTAATTTTGCTGAGTAAACCGAAAATTTTAAATATCACAAAGTAATTTTAAAATAAGAATGTCCCGTGTAAAAAATTGCAGTGTAAGATTTGCAACTGATTTTTGATTATGGAAAAATTTGAGGAGTAATTATTAAACGGGTTTCAATTGTAAAATTGAACAATATACTAAAGTAGAATTTACAAAGCTTATTTTCTATTTATATATCCGTTTTAAGATTTGCACTGTACTTAGTAAAATGTTGTGTTAAAAATAATCGAAACACAATCGAAAACAAATTGTGCAAATTGTTGTAGCTGTGAATTTTAATCAGTGCAGTATGGAGTGGAGATCATCTATAACCAAATAAAAATGTGATTAGAATCTTTTGAATTGTTTATTTTTTATTTCAGATATATTAATCAAAGGCTTTCTTAATTTTAGCAACGTTTCTGATGTCAGTGACCCAACCAGCTGTTCCCAATAATCAGCGTTTTTGGCTAAAATAATTTTAATGTAAGTTTAAATTTTATTCAAATAATCAAAATATTAAGAACTTAACTAATTTAAACATAATACATCTTCCTTTTTTTATTGTTGCAGTTCAAACAACTATGTAACTTCAATCATAATTTATCCCAATCGATGCTTCAGCCTGGTGTGAATTTTAAGTAAAAATCAAAATGCCGGAATACACACTGCAAAATTCGTGACGTATATGAACAAGATAATATTATAAAATTATCATAAATCACGATATAGTCACAATAAACTTAATTTTAATTTGTTTTACAGACTCGTAACCAGCTGATAATAAATGAAAGACACACCTGGAAAGCGATAAGACATGCATTGGGAATGTTACTATTGCTGATGAAGTATGAAAACCCGCTGTTTCATTATCTCCAAGCGATAATTAAATTGTTATTAAATTTAGTAAAAGAATATTGTGAAATTCACAGAGCTGAGTAAATCTTACAATCCGTTTTTACTAAGCTCAATTTTGAATTTATTAATGCTTAGTAACTAACATCCAATTTTAGTAATCCACAAAAAAATAAAAAAATTTAATTTACTAATTGTAATGTTTTATTTGAATAGCCTTATTGTCAGTATTTGAAAAGCGCTTAGTTGGCTCAAAAATTACTCAATTTTTGGTAATAATTACTAAGCTTTTTATTGAAGAACGCAAATTTTTTTTTTCAGAGTAGAGAAGCCGGTGCTAATATGTTATGTTTGCACCTCTTAAGGCGAATATTTCCTAGTTGAATATAATGCTCATCAACATATTCAGATGTACATACAAAATATGTATGAAATAAAATTAACAAAATCATTGCCTCAAGGCGTTGGCGTTGCCCGATCTTGGAAATGCTTTCAAACATCGACTACAATTATTATGTAATTCCGATATTATTCAACGTAGTTCCAAATACGAATTGTAATTGTAATACATATTATAGCGTCTAAACCATTTTATCCAATGTGATGATGTATTATTACGTTCTCCGAGACAATAAAAGACAATGTTAAAGTTCAATTAGAGTTGTAAACAATTGACTTAACTCGTGCATATGTACATATATGTTTACAGATATCCATTGTATTTGAAATGAATCATATTATATTCGATTATTTAAATATTTATTTTAAATGAACACAAACGTAAACAATTAAAAATATAAATTATATATTTGTGTATATTTAATAATAAGAAATTATCGTAATATATACAATTGAAAGCCACACCTTCCACTCCACCTTCGACTTCTTCTTAGCACACTACATATCGATATAAGTGCATAACATGTATGTAAGTGTACTTCTTTTTACATTCATTTTCATTAATTCATTATATTATGTATTAGTATTATTTTATTCCATCGCAGTTAAATTTATCATTTAATTTAATAATTCCAGTATCTAATCTACTTGTGATCCTTAAGCAATGGATATACAATTCACAGCTGTCTGATGCGTGTTCTGTTATATGGTTCAAAAGTAAGACCTAGCTGGAATTAGTAAGAAAGAACATTCAATTGCGGTAATGTATTTTTATTGTTTTGTTTAATTTAATCGTTATATCTTAAAAAAATTACAGTGAATTTATACGCAATCCGCAAAAGACATATGTCAAAAAAGTACATTTATGTATAAATTTATTAGCCCCTGCGGTCGGGGGGCACTCACATGTCTCGTAAATCTAACCCTGTAGATAAACTCGACGCGACCGACGTAACTAAGAAAATAAAAAAAGTTAAACTATACGAATTTCCACTAAAGCAATTATACTCGACGCGACTCGTTTGACAAACCAATATACCGCTTTTCATAATTTTTAATTTTTTTTATTCTCTGCCTGATTCATTTTATTATTTTAGAATAATAATTTAAAAACGATGTAATTACAATTTTATTGTTCCACAAATGTCGCAGAAATGTCAAAAACGTGAATACAAATAGTGAGTTTATCTTAGCATACTTGTGAGCGCGTTTTTGACCTTTTAAAACGTCTGAGTAACGTCGAGTATATCACATCTATAAATTGCACGAACATGTTTTCCAGGAATACCACCACAGTATTCTTTGCTTGTCATAGGAGGCGACTAAACGGTTGGATCGCTGGGCTGATGACCCGCATCCGTAAAAAAATCAAGTGTTTATAAAGTCAACAAAAATAAAAATGGATACCGCCAAAACAACACCGAAACCCCGCGTTGAAGGGCCTAATCACGTGCATGAAGGAGTATCGGTTGGAGCTCGTTGCTCTTCAAGAAACTCGCTGGCCTAAAAGTGGAGACCGTGTGTCCCAGGGCTATACGTTGTTCTACAGTGGAGATGACCTCGGAAATCTTGGAGCTGGATTTCTTCTTGGGCCGCAGGTAAAGAACGCTGTTTTGGATTTCCAAGCAGTCAATAACCGATTGTGTAAGCTTCGCTTGCGCATCAAGTTAGCCAACCTGTCGATAATTTGTGTACATGCGCCCACAGTAGTCAGCCAGCCCCATGATAAAGACTCATTTTACAATGAATTGGACGATCTGATGGGATCTATACCCGAACACGATGTTAGAATGGTAATTGGGGAATTTAATGCTAGAACTGGCAGAAATCAGCCGACTTGTTTGAAAACATAAGCACATTCTTCCCTCACAAACACATACATCTAGAGACATGGACACATCCTCGCGGAACTTCCCGCAGCCAAATTGACCATTGTGTTTGTTTCTAAAGGACTGGCTCAGGTAGTGCATGATGTGAGAACTTATCGGTCAGCAACCAAATACGTAGGCAGCGATCATCATTTGGTCGCTGCAAATCTACGATGGAAGTTTTCGTACAAGTCTGGGAACACACCGAAACGCATGATACGTTTCGACTGTGAAGGTCTGATAAATGAAGATCAAAAGAAACGATATCAGGATCTTGTCAGCGACAACATTGATGAAGCTAATTACCAGTCTGGCTGCGTGAACTTTGTCTAGGAGGTACTGAAAACTTCGGTTGTCAGTGCTGCTCAACAGACTTTAGGTATAGTGAAAGTGAGACCCAAGAATGATTGGTTTGATGACGAGTGTCATCTTGCAGTTGAGCAACAAAATATAGCCCATAATGAAGTGCAACCACGTCTCACAATATCGAGGAAAAACAAGGCTGCTCTTGCAAGAAGGGCAGCTAATCGGATTTATAGACGGAAGAAGCGAGAATGGTGGAAGGCCGAGGTTCTGAAAGTACAACAACTTAGCAATGAGCGCAGTTCGAGTAATTTCTTTAAAGGAATTACTGGACTGCACCATACTTTCAGGCCTACGTCAACCGCCATTCGGGACCGCGATGGAAACCTCTGTGTCAACATCGGCGCAGTACTTGACGCATGGAGTGGACACTTTACTGACCTGCTTGATGTCCATCATGCGTCACAGACTGTTGTCACAGACTTTTTTTTTGCACTAATGTATTTCCCCCGCGGTATGATTAAATTTTGATTATGGACATTTTTTCCGTAGAGTGGCTATTTTTCGAGATATTTGATCGTCTCAGTTTAAAATAAACACCCGGTATATAAATATATATATATAACCAATTGTGCGAATGTTCCTTATTTCCTTATTTTTAGAAATTTTTGTATTTATAATTTAATTGAAAAGGCAATTCCAGTCTAATTAAAACAAAAACAATTATATAAATAGATTTGTGTCATGATTGTGTCAAGATTTTCTGAAAAAAATTACGTATATACACGCCATATAAATCCAATATTACGCAGAATGAAAATAATTTTACATCACTAATAGTTTTAATTTTCCAAAATGGGATTTAACTATTTTTCTTTTTTTGTTTTTGCCACTAGTAAAAGCAGGTCGGAAGAATGTTGTGGTCTTTTTCATTAACATCAATAAGCGACTGGACGTTATTCATCCACAATTCATCCACGTAAACTACTAGAATTTATTTTCTCACAGTTTTTTACCATCAAATGTGAGATAGCACCACAGAATGACCATCCAGATTCAATGTGCAGAAATGCCAACGGCTTATCACAACATAGACGAAGAGTTAAAAAGCACCAAACCTTATAATTAAAATGGAAAAGTTTAAACTTTTTCACAGAATGCAAATAATCTTCATCATCAACTAGGAAATATGGCCAACTGATAGAAGAAAGATTTCAGATGTCATAGATTTTTGTGTCACTATTGAATCTCATACAATGGCGGCGCCGTGTTTAATGTTACATCTCCCACACTGTAACGATCAAACAGCAACAACAACAAGAAACAGGGTGTTCTAGCTGATACAGTCAAATTAGTGTAATCATCATTTATATAAGTTGGTCAAATTTGAGCTAAATGTTAATAGCAAGTAAATTTTTGGAGTTTAACTGTAAAAATAGAACAGTTAGCAGGACTTATTTACTAATTTGCAGACCTTTGCGATATACCGTTTACGAAATAACTTAATTTTATTAAGAAATCACGTCTCACAAATGTCGTCGCCTTTAGGTTCACGTCCGTCATGAAGAAGTCGGCGAAAGTAACCTAGGCGTGGGGCGGGTCACGCTAAATGATGGCAGATGGCCCGGTTTAAGGTGTTACGCGACCCGTGCCAACAAACTACCAGGCTGGAGGCCCATTTAACCAAGCCCTCTGGATACCAGGCGATCTCCAATTGTTTGCAGGTAGTAGCCTTACCTGCGTATACGGATCTCTGCACAGGTTGGTCGATATTTCTCCGATACTCGTGGGACCACTATGTCTAAACTAAATAAAAATATAAACAAAACCGAGATCGGCAGTCTCCACCCCGGGAGAACTCGAACCGCAAAGGTGGGGCTCCTTCCACAACACAAGAGGGGGGCGAGTCCAGGGCACCAAAGCCAAGGACAAGCGGAACCCAAGGTAAATCCAGCACTGCCGGCACAGGAGCGATTAACGGCCCTCCATCTAAGCAGGGCTATAGGAATAGACGCTCGGCGTTCAGGATTCTGGACAAGTGGGCTGCAACCCCTGATTGCCAGCTCACGGCGGATCAACGAAAATGGGCCAAGAAAACCATCGGTGGCGACGGCTCGGAGAGGGATGATGTGTCAAAAAGACAGCGGTCCCAGAATGAGCTGGAAGCGATCGACAACAAACGGTCCAAACTACAGGATAAGCAGATTCACAAGGCACCTAATAAACACAAGTCCTTCTGCGATATTGGGAAGGAGCGTGTGTTGGTGCTAGCCGTCATTATCAGGGGTCATGAAGATGGGAGCATCACTGGGGACCCTTCCATTCTGTGGAGATGGGGGGTGGTATCAAGGGCGAGTTAAGCTAACGGCGTGCTCAGATGCCAGATCGGTTGATCTCTACAAGAAGCTACCACAGAAGGGGAGGGAGGGGAGGTTTGACGGCTGTAAGCAGGTAAGAGATTCCTAGCAAACCAAGAGCGCGAGTCTCGCTACCAACCGAGCCGGCTAGCCCTGAGGAAATATTAAAGTTAATTAGGATCAGTAATCCTAGTCTTCCGACTGAAAATTGGAAGATAGTAAAGCACGAAGACGTCAAAGGGGGGCTTATCCCCTAGATTATTCACTATGGTGATCAACAAAGAGTCTTTGCTCCTCTTGCCGTGACTAAGGGAGCAATTGACTTCGGGTTCGGGTTAATTATTCTCAGAGTTTATAAGAAAGACGAGGTTGAGACGCTCACAGGGGAACCTGGAGAAGACGGCAATCTGTTGTACCAGGAGGAGAGATAATCCAACCAATGGAGCCCTCCGAGGTGAGTGCACTAGAAGAGGAGATGTCAGACTCGCGAGAGGAGGGGGCTGCCAGCATCTCGGAGCCGAGTACCAGGAGAGGCGATCCAGGCGAATCCGGTGAATGCACTGGAACCAACAGACATTAGCCGGCGGCAGCGGGTAGTGAGAAGTGGTAAGTAGGCACAAATGATAATATGCTTAATATCGTACAAATCAACTTGCACCATACAAAGGTGGCACGGACGATTTACTACTCGACTGGCTGGATCAGGAGAGGACGTGGTCCTTATTCAAGAAACTTGGATAAACAGTAACAGGATCCATGGTCTTAGTATGAAATGGTATAACTTAATATATTCAAGTAATCCTGGTAAAATTAGATCCTTCGTTCTTGGGGAAAATAATTTAACTATGTACCAGAAAGTACTATGTACTATATACCTATTTAGTCTGTCAATACAGCAATGGTGACTGCTGTCTGCCTAGAGATTGACGGCAGCCAAATCTGGCTGGTTTCAGCCTACATGGACCGGGACAAGCAGGTTCCGCCCTATAACCTATAAGAATCGTTGCTTAAAGGCAATATATAGGCTTCCTTTGTATTCTACCAATAACTTATATACAGGTAAAGTTGAAAACATTTTGCCTATTAAGGCCTTACATTTTTGCAAGTTGTAAAATACGTTTACAGAATAAAGAAAGCCTCTTTTGGAGTATGCAATTTAAGTTTAAATACATTTAATCATGGATATGATACACGTAATAGAGGAAATTTGAAACCGTGCTCCATTTCAAATGATTATGGTAGAAATCGTATCTCGTGCATGGGTCCTAAATTGTACAATGAATTGCCTGAAGAAGTTAAACAAAAAAATTATGTCCAGTTCAAGAAAGCCGTAAATATTTATTTGAATTCAGTTGTAACTAAGTATATTTTATAATTTAATTTATTTTATAATTAATTTTATTGTTTCTTTGTTTTTTTATATTATGATTATTTATTTGATATATAGAATCTGCATTGTAGATTACACTTCTTTTCAAGGGATTATAGATCCATTAAGATTTGTTTTCAATAATGTATTTGTTAATTGGTTTTATATTATTTTATTTATATTATATTTTAATTTTATTTTTAAAAAAGTAATACTCATTAAATACACTTAAGTAATTTTAATATGTAAGCATAAATAAATAAATAAAAAAAAAAAAAAAAAAAAAAAAAAAAAAAAAAAAAAAAAAACCTGGAGGACCTGGTTCTCGAAGGTGAAAAAAAGAGGATTGGGGTGATTCTTGGCGGTGATGCTAATACACACACAATCTGAGGAAGCACAGACATCAACGAAAGGGGTGAGTTATTTTTGGAGTACTTATTGAATACTAACCTTTTGGTTTGTAATATTGGGTAAGAAACCACATTTAATACTAAAAATCGAAAGGCTTGTAGGAAGGCCACTAATAAAATCTACAAGAGAGGCTCAAGATTGTGACTCCTATAAGGAGGACTTAAAGGTATACAAAAAAGAATTAAGGAAGGCACAAAGTAGGTTGTGGAGAATCTTATGTGATAAAATGGAAGAAGTCTCGTAAACCTCTCGTTTTAGAAAGATACTGTCTACTAATCCAACTAGTCCCAGTTATCTAATTAAACCGGACGGGTCTTGGACTGCTTCTAGTGAGGAATCTTTGAAACTTCTCATCGAAACCCACTTTCCAGGAAGTTGTTACGACTTGATAGAGACTAGTACTCATCGTGAAACACATTCATTGAGCATAGAAGATATCGTAACTATAAAACGGATCATATGGGCACAATAACTCAACAATCGTTCAATTCGGACGTGTTTTTTTCTTTTACTTTTCAACAACATTTTTCATAAAAGTATATTGTTTCAATTGTTTCATGTTTTATTTTTATTTTTAATTTCATTTTTGCACAATTACACAATTAAAAAGTCGTATAGCGGACAAATTTAACCTAAATTCAAAAGTGCAAACGTATTGTTTAGTGTTCATAAAAAATAAATAAATAAATAAACATAAACTGATAAGCAGCGTTAATTGATTTGATATACAGTGATACCTACGTATATTTCAACATGTCAATTGATAAAAAAGTGTTTAGATTGTAAGACATCATTGTTGACGAATGGTTCTATGGATGCAGCGGTTATTTGTGTGATAAGACTGTGCTGCCTCTAATGTAACTAAACTGTTAAAGAAATTCCCTAACGATGAAAGGGAATGAATAGGGATGAAAATAATGATAGATGAGTTGCCGGGTTTACACTGGTTTTAACACGGATTGTATTGCCGGCACGCAAAATTGTTAAGCTAATATGGTCAATTCTCTCAAAAGAATTGAAACAGCGGAAGAGACCCTAAAGACAGAAATAAACACTTCGCTTTCAACTGAAACGGTGGAGGAACAGTGAGTCCAGAGCCACCGTTCCGGTAAGTGCATCGTAATGCATCGTTTCAGTTGAAAGCCCCATATCACCTCACGCCAACAGTACAACTAGCACATCGCCATCAATAATAACAAAAATTATGATAAAATAGTGACACCGGTTGCCGGTCTACCAACTATGCCAGCAGAACAGGTTAGAAGTTAAATACGGATGATTTCAGCATAAGAGTAGTCTAACAAAGACGCTGGCTATTGGTCAGGCGAGTACATCACTCTCTAACAGAGGAACAGTTCCATAAATAATTGGACAAGATAACATTTAATGGAGTGATTACGTAGCATATAAAATTAACATGCCGGAAGAGTCTTTTCAAGCGCAAGAACATCTAAATTATGGCCGGATGGGCTTCTTGTAATGAGTTTCAATGGGGGCAAAAAAAATCAACATCTTTTTTCAACAACTTCGAGCAAGCCACACAAGCCGGTAATGCCGATCCATAATCATTCACTCCAGCTACCAAAAGCTAACAAAATACTACGAACCAATCATTTTATTTTCAAAATGTAAATAAAATGTCTTCGAAAGCTGCCGAATTTTACAATTTCGTGATAAAAACGCTTTCCGGTTTACATCATCTGTGAAACATCATTCCTGAGTTCGGAATTCTTTCCAAGCCGGTATGTGGTTTATAGATGTAATCGTTCGCCGCAAACAAGCATTAAAGAAACTGGTGGAGGAGTACTTTTAGCCGTCCATGCATCATTATCAAGTAAGTTAGTTGAAATGTTCAACCTGTCTGTGGAGCAATTATGTGTTAAAATTATAATCAACAAAAGACAATTTTTATCTACGTGGCACGTATTTCACCTGCCTCACAATAATGGAAATCAATAATGCTGCTAATCCATCTGACACTACCTTAATCACGAAAGATTTTAATTATTCATCTATTAACTGGTCGTATGACGAAGAAATGGATGAACTTTTAACTTTAAACGTGAGTTCAGAAACAGAGTGTTTGTTTATTGATACAGTTTTTGGTATAAATCTAAGTCAAATTTGCCAGATACATAATGGTCTAGACCGTATCTTAGACCTGAGTTTTACAAATGAAACAATTATGTTTAAAGTAAGTGAATTACCATCACCATTCGTTATTAATGATATTAACCACCAAGCCATTAAAATAATTTTGGAATGAGATAGCCACAATGAAACCAAAACAATAATAATCATCAAAACCGCAATCCGTATTACAACTTTAAAAAAGCCGACACAATAAACCTTCAGCTATATTTCGAGCAGATTAACTGGGAAGGATCTTATCAGCAGCAACATATAGGTATATCATTATTTGTTCCCACTACTTTGGCCAAACCTAACAAATAACCTCTATGGTACGATGATAAACTTATCAATCAAAAACAAAAAAGACAAGTATGAAAACCCTAGCAATGGTGAAAAGTATGAAAACGATAAGTAAGACAACCCTAGTAATGGTGAAAACAACGTTGTAACGGGATGAGTTCCTCTATCCCATTGCAATCCCAATTCCCAACACTCACAATTCTCGCACAAATTTCATACTTCTGTAGGTCAAGATATTTGACATATTTTTTTTTGTACGCATACCAACCATACTCCGCATTCCCCTATTATTATTATGTATTTCTATATTTTTCATTTTAATGTATATAAGCTAATTCCTGTTCTTTTAAATTGTCATAGTATTTGTTATGTACTAACTTATTTATTTATTATATTTATTACTGTATTTGTGCAATTATTAAAATTAATAAATTACTTTCTCTTCTGCTGCAACCATCGATGAAGGCACATCAAATAAACTAAAATTATAAAACTTCAGCCACGTGTTTCATTTCTGGTGTGCTCATCGATTGGAAATTCACCTTCTTCAATTCTTCAGCGGTCGAGGCAAAAACGCTTGCCCTCGCAAATATTCATGGTGTCAGAAGTAGGATATTTATCCCTCAAATTATAACATTCATATATTGAATTCTTCAACATTTAATTTGCTGCATTTGCTGTCGCTGTGTAATTGTTCATCTCCAATTCGATTGCTGTTTGCTGCTGTTGCTGTATTTGGTGAGTTGTGCTTTTGTGCTAAATAAAGTGATAAAGTGTTAGTGCGCGGATATTTTGTGAATTGTGAAGCCTAAAGAACGATTTGATTGTAATATGGCCCATCTTAAACGTGCTAAAAATGGTGTTGCTGTTTATATGGAATCATTGCAACGCCAATTCACGTGGATCAAAAACTCGCTTCATGAGGCAACACTGTCTCAAGTGCGTCTTCGCTTGGATGAAGTCACGAGAAACTATGGACCTTATGAAAAGGACCAAACCATCACTGAAATGGAAGAGGATACGGATGCTGCGGCAACTCGTGCTACTATAGAAACATTATACTTCACGGTTCGCCCTATGCTAGAAGATAAGCTTGAAGAACTAACAGCTCAGCGAATTTCCAAGTTCGACGAGAACAAGATGGCACCTAAATTATCAGCGAAACTGCCTGAAATCTCGCTGACCACGTTTTCCGGCGATATAATGAAGTGGTCT
Organism: Tipula unca; assembly: GCA_951394425.1. Classification (NCBI taxonomy): domain Eukaryota; kingdom Metazoa; phylum Arthropoda; class Insecta; order Diptera; family Tipulidae; genus Tipula; species Tipula unca. The sequence continues at coordinate 110,999,368 of OX596381.1, forward strand.
GAATTCATTGAGTGTTTTGACTCATTGGTCCATACGAATCCTTCATTAGGAGTAATTACCAAGTTTCAATATTTAAAACATGCTTTGAAGGATGTTGCAGCCCACACCATAGAATCGTTGGATTTTACCGAGGAAAATTATGAGGTGGCTAGGAATCTTCTGAAAGAACGATTCAACAAACAAAATCGCATATGTGAACATCATATTAAATGGTTGTTTACCGTGAAGCCTTTGGAGAAACCTTGTCCACGCCGCTTAATGGATTTACTAGACGGGTTTAATTCCCATTTACGATCTCTTCGAACTCTGCATCGACCTACGGACCAATGGGATGACTTAATTGTGTTCTTACTATCCAGCAAGTTCGACAGTGAAACAAGGGAGAAATGGTGTGAAGCTGCTCCTGTGGACAAAATTGCGAGCTGCAAAGACATTTCAAATTTTATTAAAGGGCGATGTGCGAAATTGGAATTGTTACCTGTTAAGCCGTCATCGTCTCCAGCAAATGTGAAACCTTCATCTTCATCTACGCCAAGCTCTACACAATCAAGGCCACGACGATTTCACAATTCTAATTCATATCACGTTGGCACAAATGTTTACCATTGTGTTTTGTGCAATAAATCGTCTCATTCAATTTTGCGGTGTTTTACATTTCTAAAATTGTCAGCGAATGATCGACGCGAAGAAGTGAAAACACAAAATTTATGTTTCAATTGTCTCAAACCTGGACATCTTGTAGATAAGTGTCCAGTGCCAGATTCATGTAAAGTTTGTCAAAGAAAGCACCACACTTTATTACACTTGAGCTGTCATCCCAATTGTTCATCTTCGACGACAGATAATTCGGATTCTGCTTCATCTGCCGATCTAAAACCGTCAACGCAATCCAAGTCTACTACGCTTACATCCATTGAGCGACGATATGGAACTTCACATGTTTTATTGGCTACAACTATGGTAAAGGTATTGGATAAGTTTAATTGCCCTGTTGTTGGACGGGCGTTATTAGATTCCGGCTCTCAAGTCAACTTCATAACCAAATCGTTTGCTTCAAAACTTCGACTTCCGCTGGAAAAGACAACTGCAGAGATTGGTGGAATCGGAACTTCATCTATACAATCCTCATCGAGTGGATGGATACAACTACAGTCATTAGTATCGAACTTCTCTACTAATATTGAGGTACTTGTGCTGCCATCCATCACCAATATATCTCCATCAAATTCGATAAACACGGATGATTGGTCAATTCCAGCAAATATACGATTGGCTGATCCAGAATTTGTAAAAGCTCAAAAAATCGACCTGTTGCTTGGAGCCGAAATTTATTTTGATTTATTAAAAGTGGGTCAAGTGAAGTTAGGCGATAACTTGCCGTGTCTCCAAAATACTGTTCTGGGTTGGATAGTATCCGGGCGTGTTTCATTCAATTCTTCAGCTTCAGGACATCATGTAGCTCTCTTGGCATCATCCACTTCCACTATCAATGATGATATCGAACGGTTTTGGAAACTCGAAACATTATCAATTGACTCCAAAATGTTTGGCATAACGGATCATCCATGTGAGAAACATTTTAATGAGCGATTCACCCAAAACGAAGCTGCTCGATTTATTGTGAGGCTTCCTTTTATTCGTCCACCGCACAGTTTAGGCGTTTCTTCAACAAACGCCATGAAACGTTTTTACAATTTGGAAAAAAGATTGTGTAAGAACCATTTACTTCACGCTGCCTACAAATCAGTCATCGATGAGTATTTAGCACTTGGACACATGGAACACGTACCAGATGATAAAATACCAATATCCAATTATTATCTTCCTCATCACTGCGTGCTAAAGCCAGACAGTTCAACGACTAAGTTGAGAGTCGTCTTTGATGGCTCAGCCAAGACGAGTAATGACTACTCATTGAATGCCATTTTGATGGTAGGACCTGTGGTTCAAAACGATGTAGTAGCCGTTTTATATCGTTTCAGATCACATAAATACGCATTTAGCACAGATGTCTCCAAAATGTATCGCCAGATACTTATTCACCACGAAGACTCCAACTACCAGCTAATCTACTGGCGCAACAATCCAAATAAGCCACTTCAGAGATACCGCTTAAAAACGGTAACTTATGGTACTTCGGCTGCTCCGTTTCTAGCTACACGTTGTCTTTTACAATGTGCAATTGACAATCAGAATAGCTATCCTGCTGCCAGTGATGCAATTCGGTATGACATGTATGTCGATGACATGTTAACCGGAGCCAACTCCATAGCAGAAGCCAACTTATTAAAGACGGCAATAATCAAAGTTCTGTCTACATGTGGCATGGAACTGCGGAAATGGTGTGCCAATTCTCGAGATATTATTGCTGATATACCTTGGGAACATCGTGAAACATTAATGCACTTCGATAGCGACGATTATATTAAAACATTGGGCATTTTTTGGCAACCAGTAAAAGATGTATTTCAATTTCATGTACAGCCGATTTCCAGTCAACATAAATTAACGAAACGAATTGTTATTTCCGAAGTTGCACGCTTGTTTGATCCTCTTGGACTGGTTTCGCCTGTTGTGGTTTTAGGTAAACTATTCATGCAGAAGTTGTGGCAGCTGAAAGTGAATTGGGACGAAGCGCTTCCCATGAACTACTACACCTACTGGCAAACGTTCAGATCAAACTTGTGTGATCTTAATCAACTCACTACAACCGAACGGACAGTTCCTTGTACAACTTTTGTGCTCCAAGTCTAGGGTAGCACCACTACAAAAATCTACGTTGCCACGCTTGGAACTCTGTGCAGCACTATTACTAGCTCAACTGTTATCACAAGTTCGGGCTATTGTAAATTTTCCAATACCACGAGTCGAACCAAACTACAGCGAGTTCAAAAAATCTACGACGTTGATGGTTGTGTCTCCCAAGGACGACAGTATTTTTGCCAATATGAAATATATTAATAATTATCATCGATTGACCAGAGTGATGGCATATGCTTCCAGATTCTTGCACAACATTCGCAACAAGAACATTAATGGAATCTCTGGTCCTCTAGCAAGCAAAGACTTTGCTGACGGATTGTCAATGGCTGTTCGTTTTGTTCAAACTGAATGCTTTTCGGAAGTAAAAAATGGTCTACAACAAAAGAATTTTATTATTCGGTCACAAAAATTGAGAAGTTTGTCGCTGTTTTTGGATGCAAATGGTCTCATTCGTGTCGGTAGCAAATTACAGTTCTCTTCACTTCCATACGCTACAAAACATCCTCTTCTACTTCCTCCTTCCCATCCGTTTACCAAAACTTTGCTTACTTCCTTTCACAGGAAATATCATCATGTTGGAACACAGGCTAGTTCGAGATTGTGTTCGATGCCGCAGAGTCAAACCAATTCCAATATGTCACCAAATGGGAAATCTACCAAAGGAGCGAGTCGACGCAGCACATCCATTCCAGTGTGTTTACACTTTACAGGAATTTATCAACGAGCCATCACAAAGGTGTGTCCTTTACCACTGGATGTTGAACTCGACGATAGTTCAAGGCGGGGAGAATGAAAATGCATACCAACCATACTCCGCATTCCCCTATTATTATTATGTATTTCTATATTTTTCATTTTAATGTATATAAGCTAATTCCTCTTCTTTTAAATTGTCATAGTATTTGTTATGTACTAACTTATTTATTTATTATATTTATTACTGTATTTGTGCAATTATTAAAATTAATAAATTACTTTCTCTTCTGCTGCAACCATCGATGAAGGCACATCAAATAAACTAAAATTATAAAACTTCAGCCACGTGTTTCATTTCTGGTGTGCTCATCGATTGGAAATTCACCTTCTTCAATTCTTCAGCGGTCGAGGCAAAAACGCTTGCCCTCGCAAATATTCAGGGTGCATTAACTTTGGATGCCCTAAATTAAAGTTTTATAATTATATGCAAAACTTATATTAATCCCTCCCACCTGCAATTTATTGATTTCGGATTGGAAGAAATCATTCTATGTTTTTAAAATGTGGAAATTTCCCCGTTTTTTTTAGGTGGTGAAGAAAAATAATTTTCTTCAGGGCCCCCCCTGTATAGTCTGTCCATCAAGCGGAACGGTTCGCGAATCCGTAATGCGGGCAGTTTTTAAAAAAAAAGGGTTGAAGTTTGTCCACTAAGCGGAAGAGATCGCGGATCCTTAACGCGGGACAGTTTTATTTTGCCGGATAGTTCGGGTTTGTCGTGATTAGTTTATATATGTGTTTCAAATACTTATTGTTATTGTTGTGGTTCTAAAATTTTGTTTTTTTTTGGTGTTAGATTTAAAGAAATTTGTTATTAAACATTAGTTTTGTACGAGTTATTTTTTTGTATCTATATAGAAAAAAGTGTTTAAAGTTAAATAAAACCGATAAATACTAAATAGAGATATTCAATTGTGTAATAATTTACTTGTGTTTTTTTTTGTGAGAAAATATAGTTCTATATGTGCATCTTATAATTTACTGTCATTGTGTGATTTACCTGCTGCAATTTTAGGATACATTACTATATATATTTTTTAGGATACACCAAAGTATATATTTTAGGATACACCAAAGGTATGTGGACAGTTTTTTTTTGTTTTTTTTAAATAAATTTTCTTCTTCTTCTTCGTTAAATCATAATGTTTAGATAAGTTAAGTTTTTTTCCTCGGTTGTACTCTCCGCTGCAAAGCAGGAGAATAACATGTCTTGCGCGTTGATGATCCGATTTTTTTTTTTTTTACTAAACGGTATTTTTGTTAGTTTCTGTATGCTTTTGTATACAGTCCAATGCGGTAATCTAGGTCCTATAAGTTACCACCACAACCCACGACGACCATTACCCCTACTAACTGAGCTACAGGTCAATGCCGCGGTGGACCAACTTATAGGACAAATTCTATGTGGCTGGGGCATGTGCCTCAGCTACAACGTAACCATACTAACGCCAAGGATTGAACCCGAGGATATTCATCGAGCTCTAGAAGTATTAGGGGATGGAGCGGTCCTGATGGCATTCCAGCTTCTTTAATAAAAGATTTCACAATGTTAGCAATTCCTGTGTGTCTTCTATTTAATCAATCGTTAAGATTAGAAGAGTTTCCACAGAAATGGAAAATAACCTGAGTGACACCAATTTTCAAAACTGGAGCAAGAAATGATGTTTCTTGTTATAGAGGGATTACATCAATATCTTCAATACAAAATTATTTGAACTGTTAGTGTGCAACTCATTCAGATTATTGGTTGCTCGATTTATCTCACAGTATCAGCACGGTTTCATGCCAAAAAGATCAACATCAACAAATCTCATTGAATTTACCCGCAACATAATTAAAGAAATTGAAAAACACAAACAATTTGATGTAGTTTATACTGACTTGGTGAAAGCCTTTGACTCCATCAGTTATTGTAACACTTTGGAACGCTTATATAAGTTCGATTTCTCCAAACAGTTTGTTGCCTGCTTTAAATATATTTGAGCAACCGTATTCCGTATATTGAGCTTGGAAATAGAAGATCACAAATAATTGAAGCTTCCTCAGTGGTACCACAAGGATCCCATATTGGTCCTTGGATCTTTATAATTTCATCAACGGCACTACTGATGTAATACAGCACTCCAAAGTATCAATATTTGCGGATGATCTCAAAATCTACATAACTGTCGACAACATAGCTGATACCAACAAATTACAGGAAGACATCGACAATCTAGCGAAATGGTATGAGTCTAACTTCAGAGCCTCAACATTAACAAGTGTAAAAGTTTATGGTTCCATCGAAAAATTAACCCTGTTATACATCAATATCAAATACATGGCATACTTTTCCAAAAGTATTCGAAATTAAGGACCTAGGGTTTAATTTCGTTGCAAACGTGAGCTTCACTAAGCACATTGAGCAATGCATCACTAGAGCTAATTCCATGGTTGGTTTTATTAAACGGTGGACGGGGGATGTAGGTACATGACCTCGAGACAATTAAGGTCCTGTATTACGCTTACGTGAGATCTCAACTTGAATATGCTGTTAATGTCTGGTGTTTCTTTTATGACGATAATATCCGTAAAATTGAAAATGTAAAACCTATCGCATGACAACACTGAATAAAAGACGAGATCTTTTAAAATCTTTTGTTGAAAATATTTTACTTGACCAAATTGAAGCACCATCTATAAACTGGAATCAATTAAAATAAAGGCACCGTGTAGGAATTTGAGAGATCATGACTTCCTTCATCTGTACCAACATAGAACCAATTATGGTGACAATGAACCGGTAAACATGATGTCGAAGAGTTCTAATAAAATTGAACATCTATTCGACTGTTGCTTAAGTAAAGATAGCTTTAAACAGGTTAAAGCAAAATTATGCGCCGACATAAAAATATTTTAATGGTAATTTTAATTTTAATTTTTATTTTTTTTATTCACTTTTTAATTTTCTAGTTTATTATTTTAGTGTTTGTACTCAAGTCAAATTTGTAGACTTTTTCAGAATAAATAAATAAAAATAAATGAAGGGTTCAAACATAAATCGGTGTTATAAAACGGCCGGTCCTGACCGATTATTCTCCCTTTGTACTTCCAGCCAAAGGGTGTTTAAAGTTGGTCTGTATTCCGAGGAAGTCAGGATGACCTTTATTCCGAAAGTGAGAAAATCCTCACGGCTACACTACTCCATCATCCTTTCTCTTGAAACTCCATTAAAGGACACAACTCTATACATGCCCTGGTACGTACGATTGAGAAATCAATATTCTCGCAAGTGTTTTGTATGGTTTCTTGATATTGACGGCAATTACAATGTAAAGCCGGAGCGCAACCTTGGACAGTAAGCTTAGTTGGAAGCCCAACAACTTGGAAAGAATAAACTAGGCTAATATAGCCATGTACTCGTGTAGAAACGCCATCGGTAAGAGATGGGGCCTGAAGCCAGAGCTGGTGAACTGGATATTCACTGTTGTAGTAAGACCTATACTATACTAACATACAAGAAGGGGATCGAGAAGATGCAAAGAACGGCCTGTAAGCTTATAATCGGGGCGCTCAGGACAACATCAACACGCGCTGTAGAGGTTATGTTTCGCTTCTACCTGTCGATATTTATGGTAAGCAGATGGCGGCGAATACGGCCATCCGACTCTTAGTCGTATCTTAGTGGAAATGTCTTCAGGACACTCGACATTATGCTTCGAGAAGGGGATCCGAACTAAATGCCCTTCAAGAGGATCTTGGAGGAGCGGGGCGTTATCGGAAACAGAAGCATCACAGTCCTTTACGGATGGCTTCAAGCTACACGGTAAAGTGTAGTTCCTACCAACTGGAGTCTTCTGTGATAAATATAAAGTAGATCAATCAGTTGATCTCTCTGATTACTGCAGCGTGTACGAAGCAGAGGTGACACCGATTGAGGAGGTCTTGAAATGGTTGAGACATAATGTGGTATATTCGATTGATATCGCATTTTATGTGGACAGTCAGGCGACAATCAAGTCGCTGGAATAATTTTCTCTGACATGAAGGGTGGCGTCAGGTTGCCACATGTCTATAAACGAGATGATTGCGCATTTCAACATCCGGATAGTCTGGGTCTCCGGCCTCTCGGACGTCATAGGTAACTGCAGGGCGGACGAACTAGCTAGGCATGGTACAACTCTCCAACTGCTACCGGAAAGGGCAAATTTGGGGAGGTCTATTAAGGCCCTCAAGACAGCGCTCAAAAAAGAGGCGGTAGCCTGTAGTGTAGCTAGACAAGTCTGGCCAAAGCTGGACTTGAAACGCTCAAAGACACTAATCTCCCTAAGGAGACGTGAATTAAAAACGATCGTGGCGATACTCACAGGACACTGCCTACTTGGAGAACACGCAAGGAGGCTAGGTCTAGAAGCAAATGATTTCTGCAGAAGCTGTATGGACGAGGAGGAGGAAAGAGGGTAGCACACTTCCTATGCTCATGCCCGGATTTAGCACACAGAAGGCATAAACATATGGGTAGGTTCTCAATGGACGGCCTCTCTGATCTCGAAAACGGTAAAATGCGGGATGTGTCACGCGACATAAGTAGCTCTAACTGGTTCAAATAAGGGTAATTGGGAAGTAAGATCCTGTGGTATCACAATGGACCGTCACGGGTCTAAGTGTTCCGTAGCAGCCACTCTTACCTAACCTAACCTAACCTATTAAGAAACTAACAAACCTATTAAGAAACTAACTAAATCAATGATAAAAAAATTAAAAAATTAATTAAATATCAATATTTTATTACTTCAATCTATTATTTATTGTTAAATACCACAGTTTTTTTTATTTTTAAAAATTAAAATTAATTTATGTAGCTCAGTATTTCGTTCAATTTCATTGAGATCTCCTTCGCTTATAGTGTTGTAGCATGATATAACCTGGCAGGTTCCACACATTGCTGCGCACAACATTCCTTACCAACATTCCTTTAGCAGATGTTCTGGAGCCGGTGGCAGGTCTGTTGGAATGGGCAGCAGTTTGCATTTGACAGATTTCCATCCCCAATTTGTTGGTAGCAAAGCACTGCACAGCCATGCTTGAACTTGGTGGTATACCCGGAATGAATGCTGATCTGTAGGTGCTTTTGTTGGTGGGAGACAAGCTATATCAAATTTAGAATGTAATTGCAGATTATCAAATACTCTGTTGTAAGCAAGATATCTTGGCAATGGCTCTTCTATTTTGTTCTTCTCCTTTCGTGGTGGCGTAGTCCGGATGCTCGATTTTGTTCCCCTTCGTAGGAGACCGTCGATAAAAAGGGAAGGTGGAGCTGAAGCCAATTCATATTTAAATAGGACTGCAACTCCTTCGAACTTTTGACGGAACAAACAATTCGTTGAAATAACAGCGAGTTTATAACGAAAGTTTTATTATTTATTTTTATTCCCTGAACCTGAGCTGCAATTGGAATACTATACTATATACACTATCACGGATGATGTTGGAATCAGCAACAAGTTCAGTTGACAAACTGACAAGATCACCAGCTCAATTCTGAAATGGGTTATGTTGTTGAAGCCGTGAAATAAATTTGTTTTTTGTCCAGATTGTCTCTTGCTTTTGTACTGCCTCGGAGTTCAACATGTTGTTTGGAAGTAATTGATGATTGTCTTGTAAAAGGTCCTATCGCCGATATCACAAGCATTCTAACGGGCTTAGAAACAATCCATTTTAAAATGGTATCATCGGTAATGCCCCGTCCTCGAGATAATCCTAATATCGTCTTCATTGATCGCATAAGTGATTGTTCTTTGCACATGTCCGTCCAAATACCGCTCCATTGTCGTACACGTCATGTGTACCTGCATTTATATCCTCAATTATAATTTTTTTTAATCCTGATGAGTCAGATTTGTTATATATGTATATGTGTAGGTATGTTATGTTTTTGTTTGTTATTCTGTGTAATCGATGTTCGTTGTATCCTTTCACATAATTGAACCGCTGTATCATGTGTCTAAAGTATACATACATTACATCAGCATTGTCAAATACAAATTGCAAAAATCCATTTTTTTCACGTGTATGTCTGCAAACTCTGTTGCGCATTTGATGTAATTGGCAGCCTCATTGTATGATGCAGTTATCCCTATTGAATTCAATTGGTGGATTATATGCCCCGAACCAACTTTACGATAAAGGTAAACTGATAATAGAAGCAGCACTGTTGATATAAACGATATGGGTTTGCATCCGTATATCATACATAAATTGAGAAACTGCATCTTTTTATTGGCTTTCGTTGAAGAGCATGCGTTTCGTTTTTATAAAGAGTTTCCGTAAATATCTTATAGGCCGCTGGTACAAACTCTTCACCACCATTTTTGATATTATCGAATGTTGAACGAATGAAATACTATTGTATCATACATTTGGGACTGGATGTCTTCTTTGATAAGTGCTGCTGCTGCTTTAACAGTTCTAACGCGCTCTTCTTTAATAGAACTGCATTTGTATGAGTTACAATTCTGCACTAACAATTCTTCCAATAACATGTACCATAAAGTTAAAATTATGGTTTTGCCAAATAAGTTGGTTGCTACCAAATTTGGTTTAAAATGATTTATAAGCAGGTCTCTCAAGTAGTAGCCACCATACAAATCTACATAATTTTTTTTTTTTTGTAAATAAATACCAACACATTAATTAGAGACTTTTCCGCTAGTGAATTTATTGTCCTTTGAAAGCTGAACATTATTCCTATTTTGTACACGGCTACAGGTCCGTCTTTTAATTGGTTATCTGCACACTGCATAGCTTCAAGTTTTTTTGGAACAATTGTATTAATTGATTTTTTTCCATTAAAAATTGTTGAATTGTATTAACGAATTCACGCTCTCGAATAACGGTTATGCCATATATTTCGCAACGTTCTTGAACTTGATGCTCCAATAAAATATATTTGCAAAAATTTCGCATTTTCATTTGGCATTGGATACATTGATCCAATGTGGTGATAAACTTGGCCTTGAATTTTAAAAGTTGCTGCAAAATTACGACCATCAGAATCAATATTGGCAATTTGTTTTGCGCCAAAAGATGTCAACACATTGATTAAATTTCCTTATTTTGACAAAAATAGCTTTGAATCATTTGATTCCCTGTCATCAAGGTTCAGTTTTAAAGGTTCAGTTGGTGGATGTAAAATTGGTAAAACAACTTTACCTGAAATATTTTACGATAATATTTTATGAATTTTTGACGTAATAAAAAGGGGGAAGAGGGAGGTTAATGTCCAAAAAAAACTTACCTGAAGAGCAACACATCCCAAGAGTTTCATTTTTAAAATTTAATCCATGACAATAATTGCATTCTTTAATTGTGGTGAAATGGTACCACGGCAATACGATGAAATGAAGCAATTACTAATGCTCTGCTGTTCCGCTCGTATTGAGCGTTCTCTTGCCGCAGCTCGAACATTTCTATTTGTTCTTCGAGTAGTAACTCTTCGAATTTCGGTTAAATTTTCTTGTTGAATTTCACGTTGTAACTTGCGCTGCCTTTTTATCTCTATACCGCTTGGTTTTTTCGCGTATTGCGACCAATATTTGAGCGTCGCATTTTTATGAAAGAAACACTTAATTTTACAATACAATGGAATTATCTTTAACTGTCACTACGTGTTGTTGGTAGCACAATCAAAATGTATGCACTTTTAAGCGTCCTGCGATCAATGTTTTCGCGTACTCTTTTGTTTTTGTAAAATTTTATTTTTAATCGTAATTTTCCTTTAATTAATTTATTTTTAACAGTTATTTTGTATAAATTAATAAAAATCACTACGTAATAACGTTTTTTTACGATTAATTCATTTGCGTCCTACGATATATTCTTGAGCGTGCTGTAATGAAACTAAATACATGTCAAAAATAGCGGTATTACCACATACTATCTTAAAAACAGCGCCACCTATCGGGTCCAAATTTCACAAACACCCAAATAGCAACGAAACAAACCTATGGTTAAAATCTGAAGTTCCTAAGATGCTTCGTTGCTAAGAAACAGAAAAACCGTAATATCTTGGAAACAGCGCCACCTATCGGGTCCAAATTTCACAAAAAAAAAAAAACCAAATCGCTAAAATCCTAATCTATGGTGAAAACTTCAGCTTCCTGCGATGTCTGGTTCCTGAGAAAAGCTATTCGATCATTACAGACACCATTTTTATATATCAGATTATACATGGTAATATTTTCATGTGATCTACGACATACATAACTCATAGAGACCTAAAAGTATCAACAATATGAGAAGAGGATTAGGAATACCAACGGCAGATATCGAAATTCTAGATGTGCCAAATAGGTTTTAGATAAAGTAATTTAATTTGGAAAATATCGAATAACTTGTAAATAAATGTGTTTTAGCGTTTAGATTGAATATAATGTATGCGCGATTTTGTCAATTGATAATCTCTCCACAACCCTCTACTTTAGATTTAATTAGCAATATGGTTGTGTCTGGATTGCACACGCAATTTGGATCTAAAACTTACATCGTTCTGTATTCTGTTATAATATGTTAGAGGTTTTTTTTTTAAATCATCATCTGTGGATTTGTAAATTAGCACAAATTCTTAAACTATTGACATCATTTCTATTTCCATGTAGGCCATCATTATCCAAAATACTTTGCCAAATTATCACATTTTATACATAAAAGGTGATTGATTAATCGTCATCGCTTTATATAGTTGTAGCGGTAACAAAAACACCCATTGTGTGCACCCATTCGCAGATTACAGCAACAATAATTTTTTTAAGGTTGTTTGCTTCTTCGATTCCGGGTTCAGACCAACTTAACACACACAAAAAATAAAGATTTTTGATTAATCAAAATTGATGGCTTCTGATTATCAAATTTAGACGGTTAGTTAGTAAATAAATTGAAATTCATACATATTTAAAAAAGTAATCATTAATGATGATGATGAATCTCTTACGAGAAGAAGATATACATTTTTTTTTAATATAGCCTAAACGAAATTGAAATTGTTCAAGGATTTTCTAGCGACAGGGTTTGTTAATCTTTATAGTCAGTTAATACATTATTCATCATAGCAAATATTTTATTTTTGTTGTAGTAATCTTCGTGTCTGGTTGATTTTTATATTTAGCTCATACTCATACCATGTCAATCAGAATATCTGAGATAGTGTTATGGCCAGGTTTCATGAAAACTATTTCTAGAACTGACGAAACATTTTTGGATATCATATTTGGAAATAATCGATTCGCAATGTAAATTAAATAACGCAAACAATTAATTATTTTCTCAAGGCCGTTTTAATTGAAAATAAGAAGTAGAAACATTTATTTATTAATTTTGTGTTTATTTATACGTGACTGACTTTGAGTTTAGAATATACATATACATATATATATACATATACATATACATATACATATACATATACGTATTATGCATATTACTATGATCAGCTAAGTCATTGAACAAAAAAAAAATTAAATTTTAAGAAAACAAAAATATTACTATCGACAGTTTAACATTTTTTATAGCTACATAAATTAAGAAAAGCTTATTTATTAAAGGTAGAATTCAAAATTATATTTTTGTAAGAAAGATTATTTTTTTTATAGCTGTATTTACAGCTGACTTACATTTTGAAATTTTTCCTTCGAATGACGAAACTAAACCAAATAATTTATAGCTTTGTTGAGACTGATGATGATGATGATTACTTTAACGATAATCCTGCCTATTTCTGAAAACCCCTGAATGATAATATCGAATTTAGTAGCGAGTCAATTTCCAAATATTAAATACCAAAGAGAATTTTCTAGTGACGACCCCCCCAGTGGTCGGGGGGCACTCACATATCTCGTAAATCAAAATTGCACGAACATGTTTCCCAAGAATACCACCACAGTATCCTTTGCTTGTCGTAGGAGGCGACGGTGGGCTGACAACCCGCATCCGTAAAAAATAAAGTGTTTATAAAGTCAACAAAAAGAAAAATGGATACCGCCAAAACAACACCGGACCCCCGCTCAAGTACCCGGATACGAGATTAAGGATCGGCACGTGGAACGTGCAATCACTAAAACAACTAGGAGCGTTAGAGGGCCTAATCACGTGCATGAAGGAGTATCGGATGGAATTCGTTGCTCTTCAAGAAACTCGCTGGCCTAAAAGTGGAGACCATGTGTCCCAGGGCTAAACGTTGTTCTACAGTGGAGATGACCTCGGAAATCTTGGAGCTGGATTTCTTCTTGGGCCGCAGGTAAAGAACGCTGTTTTGGATATCCAAGCAGTCAATAACCGATTGTGTAAGCTTCGCTTGCGCATGAAGTTAGCCAACCTCTCGATAATTTGTGTACATGCGCCCACAGAAGTCAGCCAGCCCCAATATAAAGACTCATTTTACAATGACTTGGACGAACTGATGGGATCTATACCCGAACATGATGTTAGAATGGTAATTGGGGACTTTAATGCTAGAGCTGGCAGAAATCAGACCAACTTGTGTGAAAAAATAGGTCCGTACTCCCGACACGAAACTGCGACCGATAATGGTGAGAGAATGATGTACTTTGCGTTGCTCATGATCTTAGAGTAGCAAGCACATTCTTCCCTCACAAACACATACATCTAGAGACATGGACACATCCTCGCGGAACTTCCCGCAGCCAAATTGACTATGTGTTAGTTTCTAAATGACGGGCTCTGGTTGTGCAGGATGTGAGAACTTATCAGTCAGCAACCAAATACGTAGGCAGCGATCATCATTTGGTCGCTGCAAAGCTACGATGGAAGTTTTCGTACAAGTCTGGGAACACAGCCAAACGCATGGTACGTTTCGACTGTGAAGGTCTGATAAATGAAGATCAAAAGAAACGATATCAGGATCTTGTCAGCGACACCATTAATGAAGCTAATTACCAGTCTAACTGCGTGAACTCTGTCTGGGAGGTACTGAAAACATCGGTTGTCAGTGCTGCTCAACAGACTTTAGGTATAGTGAAAGTTAGACCCAAGAATGATTGATTTGATGACGAGTGTCGTCTTGCAATAGCCCATATTGAAGTGCAACAACGTCTCTCAATCGCGAGGAAAAACAAGGCTGCTCTTGCAAGAAGGGCAGCTAAGCGGATTTATAGACGGAAGAAGCGAGAATGGTGGAAGGCCGAGGTTCTGAAAGTACAACAACCCAGGAATGAGCGAAGTTTGTTGACCTCTGTGTTAACATCAACGCAGTAATTGACGCATGGAGTGGACACTTTACTGACCTGCTTGATGTCCATCATGCGTCACAGACAGTTGTTGAACCACCTTTAATACAGACTGCGGGGATTTGCACTGAGGAGCCATCCCATGAGGAATTCACTAAAGCCATGCAGAGGTTGAAACGAAACCGTGCACCTGGAGTGGACTGCATTAATTCGGAGCTCTTGATATTCGGAGGGGATACTTTGTGGAACTGTCTTTTCGACCTTATTCGATTAGTATGGCGAACCGAAATTATGCCTGACGAATGGAAAGTGGCCGCGATATGCCCCATCTTCCAGAAGGGAGACCGCTTGAAGTGTGAGAATTATCGCGGTATAGCTCTCCTTTGCACAGCATACAAGTTACTGTCATACATTGTATTGGATAGAATCACTCCTCTAGCGGAGGGCTTAGTTGGTGACTATCAAGGAGGATTTCGTCCGAATCGATCAGTCACCGATTAGGTCTTTTCGCTGCGGATAATTCTACCTAAATATTATGAGACATCCATCCCCGTACATCAGGTGTTCCTGGATTACCGGCAGGCCTATTACTCGATCAATCGAGTAAGTTTGTGGTCTGCCCTGGAATACCTAGGAATGCCAACAAAACTGGTACGACTATGTAGGATGACAGTGACGCAGTCTCAATGCTGTGTTAAAGTTGAGAACAGGCTATCGACAATTTTTGTAGTTAACTCGTTCGTACTAGGATATTTACCGAAGACAGCAATAGCAACATCATCCGCGTAGGCAACCACCTTGAAGCCTTGACCTTCCAGGTTTAGTAACAGGTCATTAATGACCAAGTTCCAAAGAAGGGGGGTGAAAACCCCACCTTGGGGTGTCCCTTTGCTCACGTATCTGCCGGCAGACGTCCCACCCAGATAAGAGGATAAGCTTATAGGCCTAAAGTCTTTGGAATTGCAGTGAGAGCTTTTTCCCGCCTTAGGTATTAATATTACTTTTACTTTAGTCCATTTTCTAGGAATGTGACAGAGTTCTAGGCTGCCTTTGAAGATAACTTCCAGCCAGGGTAGGGTTAAGTCAATAGTTCGCTGGATATCCGCAGAGATAATACCATCAGGTCCCGACGACTTGTATAGCTTAAAACTGTTTATTACCCATAGGATATTCCGCCTATTTACTATATGACATACGGAGTCTACACCGGAGTCAAACCAGATGTATATTTTTAAGTTGGTACAAAAACACCGTTATTAAAGCAAGTTAATCATTATATTATGACGTGGTTGAAATAATAATGCAGCTTGTATTTTTAGTAATTTCTAATTATACATTGTATATGGTTTAAAGTGTCTGTGAATGTTTCTTATATCATGTACATAAGTATTTAATTTTAGGCATTGCGTAAACATTCCCGCGACCTTGAAATATCTAAACATTTTCAATTGAACAATATTATTTATACCCATTTTTACATATTTAAAATTTTCTATTTAATTGTTACTTTGATACATATTAAGAAGATAAATAACTACACATTAATATCATTCAAATTCAAGATACATGACTAGAGCGTGATTATGATTCCATGTTAGTCTGTTGCTATTTCATTGCAATTAGTTTCAATTGGTAGTATACTAATTTTATTTATAGCTCGTTTAAAAACGGAATGCACAGTTTTCACAGTAACAACACGAACTCGATTATCAGTGCCGCAATGTAGTTCTATTATTCTTCCTAAAGGCCAAGTAATATAACCAAATCATTAATTTTAATATTTTTCGAAGCGTTATTTCATTTATGTTGGTTTTGTAACTTAGATAAATATTTGCGATGCCATCTGTTCCAAAATTGTTGTAGCATTTGATACCTTGATAACCTATTCAATTTAAAATCGGTAACATCAGGATCAGGTATTGCAGTCAAAGGAGCTCCACTCAAAAAATGTACGGGAGACAGAGCCGTCATATCCAAAGGATTATTTGACATGGGAGTAATGCAAGCAGGATTCATTTTTCGAAGGTCTAAATTAATAAGATCCAAGCTTAATGATTTTTTCTTTCTTTGCGGCCATTTTGATTTATCTTTACTTAAATACTCTGGACCGTTCCACCAATCAGTGGCATTTACAAAATTAATAAGTATAACCCTCTTGAGACATAATCAGCGGGATTCATAGAAGTAGGAACATAAGTCCAGCAGTTAATTGAAGTTAATTCTTGTATTTACGTGATTCTGTTGGCAACAAATATTGCATACCGATGGGGTTCGGATTTTATTCAAAACAGCGTTATTTCAGAATCGGACCACAAATAGATGAAATCGAAGTTAATTTTTAGAATTAGAGCTAGAAGCAACGC